>PVJD01000177.1:0-585798 GCA_004026545.1 Mormoops blainvillei
AAGCAATAAGTGCCCCTTGGCTTGACTTGAGAATTTAGTCGTAGAGATAAGTTTAGGAAAATAAGTATTTTAATTCTTCCTGATAACAGACTCCATAAATAGTATACTGAAGATAGAGTCTGTCAGGAAAGTTTATGATTAAACACAAGAGGTAGTTCCTTGGAAGAGCAAAAGTAGGCAAGTGTTTAGAATAAAGTAAGCTTTTTGATTCTTAAATAATTGCAGCATAAGTGAAATTAAGGGGTATATTGATAAACTGTAAAAGGAAAATGTGAGTGTCTTTATCCAGACTGTGTGTGCATGTATGTATGTATAAATAAACATTGTCTTCTTCCAAAATATTCAGTAAATTAACACTGTAGTATAAGATCAGTAATTGCTATCTGATTGGAAATACCAGACAGAAGCAATGATATGCTGGTAAATGCTTAACAACCAGCTATGCGGAGCGAAAGACCTGTTTTGGAGCATTGGCTGACCTCTGTGGAATAAATACTCCCACGATGACCACATTTCAGGCTAGCAAGGTGATGTTCTGGAATGTGGAGTTGGAAAGAGATACACTGTAGCTCACTATTACATAGTATTTTCAACACAGAGATAAAATGTGTGTAAATAACCTGAAGATGATGCATCATAACACTAGCATATAGTAAAATGATTAAGGAGCAATGAGTTCTGAGTATTCATGGCCTTTGTTTTCAATACAACTTATTTCATTGCAAGTTATACATTGCATTATTTAATGATGACTATGTTTAACAATCAACACACAAAAATTCTTGAAATTTTAATCATTGGTCCTTGCGAGCCAGCAAGAGCACGCTCCAGCGTACCACTGAACAGAGTGTACATGATTATCCCCTGGGGCTGCCTAAATACCCCACCAGTGATATCAAAGATGCAAAGGGAAAAAGGATTATAGAGCAACACTGTGAAAAACAGGCAGCCATCAATGAACTAAAGTTCTGGGGAAATTTGAAGTGAAGGACATATCATGAAATTGGATTGATAATAGAGCATATTCATGAAGAAAGTAACCAGAATGTGAATGAAAAAGAGAAGCAGCACAGATACAGGTGAATCAAGGTGTCTGCAACTCATAGGGAGCAAAGGCAGCTCTGCTCAAGCTAAATAAAGCCTGCCTGCCTCCTTCTCACCCACATGCTTACATTAAAGGCTCCCTCCAATTTACGCAGGCTTGCAGCGTGTCTCCTCTTGAGATGACATTCTCGTTGAGAAAACAGAGCTGCTCATCTGCTGAGGAAACCAATCCAGCTATGTTAGTCAATTCTTATTTACGAAGAGGAATAAACAGACACTTGAGTAAAATCAACAATATGAAAGGAAAGGAGGAAGATAAGCAGAATAACTTGCTTATTTACTGTGCACAGTAAAAAGAGGAAAAGGAAGAAAAGGCAAAAAATATTTTAATTAAATCAGTGCCATTAAAAGTATATGAGAATATTTGAACCTGTAATGTAAAAATCAAACTGCAATGAAAGAAAAAAGTAAAAGAAACCTAGAGAGTGTATTTGACAAGTACAAATACTAGTGTCATAACTAAAAAAAAAAACCAATTGAAATGACTAATAGAATCAACATGATTAAAGAGTGAAAATTTTATTTCAAAATAAAATTGAGAAAATATCCCAAAATTTTGAGCAAAATTACTTAAAAGGTAAGAGACAAGAAAGATAGATACATAAAGTCTTAATTCTAACAGGTTCCAGAGTTTTATAAAAGTGACAGGGAAAATGAAAAAAATTAAAATGATCAAAAAATTAATTAAAATTTTCCTGAGATATAAAGCAGCATAATTTTGCATATTAAAAGTTCTCAAGGAATGCTAAAAATGATGAAGAAATAATATTCACATCCAGACCTAACACATTCTCATAAATTTTTCAGTGCTAAGGGGAAATTCTGAATCCTAGCTTCTGAAAGAAAGATAGAAGTTATCTAAAAGAAGCAAGAATCAAACTGGCATCATCATCATTGGATACACTAAATGCATAATGCATTGAAAGTGGTAAGAGTAAGTTTTGAATTTAATCTAAAATCTCATATTTATTTGAATAGTTAATTATGTGGGAAAAATAAATGATTTTTTAAATAAGTAGACAAAAATAAGAGCCTATCAATTAAGCATTCTTTGTAGAAAAAATTTATACACATCAGATATACATCAATAAAAACTAAAAATATATCCAAGAAGTTAGAAAAAAAACAGAATCCAAGAAAGGATGGAACTAGGGGATTGGTCAGCTTTTGGCAGGAAATGGATGCTCTAATGCGTAGCCTACTAGAACCCCATCGAGAAGGACAGAGTGTCCCAAATTAAAGTGGGAACAGGAGGGTGGGTGAATGAAAGTACTAAATCGTTTAATGTTACAAACACAAGCACTGGAAAGATGCGAAACAATGACGTTGGTCCTGATAATCGGGGAAATGGGGAAGGAAGCAAGTGCAAGGTTGGGCCTTATGTTCGTCATACTGTACAATGGAGTGTAAATAGATGTTAGGTGGTAACTCAATACTTTTTCTTGCTGTTTGATTTTGATTTTCCTAGAATAAATAATTGCCTTTTAAATTTGCTTAGTACTCTTTGTTTATTTACATAAATATTATTATAGCAAACTGTATTTTATAGGCTGTGTGCCCAGCTATTCTGATGCACTGCAGCAAACTCAGAGGGGTGCTGTGGGAGAGTTCACATTGCTGAAGGAAACAGCAATATTCAACACCTTTCAGAGCTGAGCAAAATATGAGCTCAAGACAGAGCACAGTTTCAATGTTCAATGGAGCCACATTCTTTCTGATGATGTGATATCTACATTCCTTTCAATGACATATCTTTGCAAAGCCAAGTTTTGAATGGGTTGCTGAGATAAAAATTAATAACTGTGGGGAAGTCAATGTGCAATAGGAAATGAAGTTGTCAGTGTTCAATCTAATTCCAAGTTTTGAGGGCTGTACCATACTCACACTCTATTAGTAAATAATTACATTTATTTAATAATGATATAAAATCTTTTGTCCATTTATGTGTATTTTTATTTCAAACACATGTTAGGATTTTAAGCTAGAAATACCTATTAACTTGATTAGACTTAACTACTGTGTTATCATACCCACATGTATTTCTTTTGTTGCTGGGGCACCATGGAAAAATTGTTGAGATGCAAAGGATGTTATAAACAGAAAATTTGTGCACCTCTCGCATAACAGTAAAGTATTTTTGTGTTCAAATCTATGATGCTCATCCTTTTCTGACATCTTCCCGCCCAGGGTGGGGTCCTCACTCCTCCACCTTTGTCTCTAGGGTTGTCTGATTGCATTCTAAACTTCCTGCTCAGCTCTGGGTATTCGTTGTGACGTTTTGTTTTGTTTTGTTTTTAATTTTTCAATTACTGTTTACATTCAATATTATTTTGTATCAGTTTCAGGTGTACAAAACAGCTGTCAGACAATCATGTATTCTACTTTACAAAGTGTTCCTCCAATATTTCCAGTACTCACCTGACACCATACATAGTTATTATAACATTATCGACTGTATTCCTTATGCTGTACTTTTTACATCCCCATGACTGTTCTGTAACTACCAATTTGTACTTCCTAATCCCTTTACCATTTTCACCCAGCCTCCCAATCCCCTTTTCTCTGGCAACCATGAGCTTGTTGCCTTCATTCTGAATGTTGGGAATTCCCTTTACTTCTCGGTTGCTTTCTGGTTTCCATGTTTACTCACTTTTGTTTATTTGTTTATTTTTTGGGAGGGTATCCCTGGTAGTTTTGTGGTAAAACTCTTTTATTTTTAAGTGCTAATATTTGCAGATACTACTTTTCTATCCTCTTAATAATTTTTAAGTCAGCTGTCACTCCTCTGCCCCTTTTCTTTATGTAAACATTTTAAAGTTAGAGATATCTTGGCTTCAGTAAAATCATAATTTTATTTTTGTTCTGATTTTCTATATTCTTTTAAAGTGACTTTCAAGAGGCAAGATGGCAGAAACATCATCTTGAAGAGATATCTAACATTTATGTATACACTTCTGTATCATTTAAACTGTTCTTTTTTCTTAAAATCTATCAACTTTAATAAATTCATAGCATACAATATCCTTTAATTTTGTCATTAAACTGTTCTCAAAAATCATGTGCATGTATTACATGCATATTAAAGTATTAGTTTTTAAAGTTTTTTGATTGCTGGCAAACAAATAAAATTTAAAATTCAGAATTATATGAACACTCAAATGATAAATTAATTTTGGATGATAAGAAAATAGTACAAACTCATTGCTATATAATATTTTTCATACTTTATCTTCAAAGGGTCTCTGCACCAAGCCTCTCCTTCTGTCTCACTCTCTTTGTCTCTACCTATCTCTCTCCCCCTCTGTTTCTCTCTCTCTCACACACACTCACTCACATATATACCCTTAACATGCCATTATTCTTAACAAGGGAGAAGTGGCTGAGAAGTCCATGATGTAGGTTACATTGCTGGTGGGAATGTAAAATACTGGAATTATTCTGAAAATACTCTGGCAATTTTCCAAAAATTGAACATAGAGTTACCATATTCCCCATACTACCTAAAAACTTCACTCCTAGGTATATACCCAAAAATCTGATAATACATACCCACTAAAAACTTTTACATAACTATTTATAGTGTCATTATTCATAATATTCAAAAAGTAGAGAGGGTTAAATGTTCTTTAAATAATGAATTAAAAACACAAGGTGTTGTGTGTGTGTGTGTATATAATATTTTATACTATATATACACACATATATTTATATAATGGAATACTATTTAGCAATTAAAAAGAATAAATTACTGACACATGATACAAAAGCATGAACTTTGTAAACATTTTGCTATGTAAAATAAGCTAGGTAGAAAAAGTCAAATATTGTATGATGCTATTTCCATGAAATGTCCAAACCTGGGAAATCAATAGACATGTAAACTATACTAATGGCTGTCAGAGGCTGGAAGAGGGGTGAATAGAGGGTGGCCATTAATGTAGACGAGATTGGGGTGATGAAAATGTTCTGAAATTAAATAGTGATGATGGTTGCACAACATTGTTAATATATTAAAACCCCTGAATTATGTATATTTTCAAGTGTATATTTCATAGTATGTGAATAATTTTTCAAGAAATAAATTGTATGAGAAAAAGGAAAAGTAAATCAGTGTTCTTTGCTTTTCCCATTTTTATCCTTAAAACAGTTTAAAATCTAGCACCTTCTTCTTGGATGCAACTAGAATTTGTTTTATTTGACTTAAATATTTAAGAGACTTCTACTTTCACTTCCAAGTGTTCAGACTCTTCAGAAAAATCCCCAGGACACTGGGGCATGAGAACGGATTGCTTTTCTTCGAAGTATAAGCTAAAGCTTTCTTTCCATTTTCCAGCCCAAGAAAATCTATTCTAATTACTTTTTTAAAAGGAGAAAACTAAAAAGAAAGCAAGAAAACATTTATTCTGAAAAAATAAGTATTTTATTTCCTGAGGAAAAGCATTTCGGTCAGATATTTTTATTTCAGCAACAGAGTGCTCTAACATATATATCCAATTTCCCTGGTATTATTTTCTAGTACTTTTTTCCAATGCTAGGCAAAAATTAAAACAAATTATCCTTTCTTCAAGTTAATTTAATCAAGTATTAGAATCTGCTATTTGGGACAAGACTGAAATATGGGTGTGAAATGATGTACTCTTAATAACTAGACCAGGGAGTATTAACTTTTTATGTAAAGGAAAAATAATAACTACTTCAGGTTTTGCAGACATATGATCTTTCAACTATTCAATGCTGATGCTGTGTGCTGTGGCATTAAAGTAGCCGTAGATGATATGTATAAAAATTAGCATGTCTGTGTTATAATAAAACTTTATTTATAAAAACAGGCCGGATTTCTCATGTAGACCATAGTTTTCTGGTCACTGAACTTAACAAAAATACTTTAAAAATTATACAATTTGAGAAGTTTATAATGAGAGAAATTTTACACATCTATGGGAAAATAGTTATTAGTTTATATTAATATTTATTGGTATGTTTAATATAATTTATTTAATTTTTTTTAGTTTATAGGCCTGAAAATTATTTAAATTTGTAATTAGTGAAATTATTAATGTGTTAGATTGTCCTTCTTTTAACTTGTTTAAAGAGTCAGGTGGATTTTTATTTTTATAATGTTTTATTCCAATCATTTTTATTGACTTCTTTATAAGACATACTCTTGTTGAGAAGTATGTCAGCAATCATTGTGTCTTCCAGTTGATGTCTAAGTCATGTTTTAATGGCCTTGTGTGTAATCTTAGAACAAAAGGAAACTGTGCAATGCCCGCCTCAATCACAGACACTTCATCAGAGAGGAGAAGTTCACACACATTCCAATGGCATAACCAGAACAAGCAGAGGACAGGAAACCTCGCTGGTTTCTATTTCTTATTTCTTCCCGTTAAAATTCTCTGAGCTGTTGATCAGAAAATAAAATTTTGATGACAACGCGGTTTAAGAAATTGGCAGCCATCACGTGTTCCTGTCAGTATTGTAGAATTTTGAAATGTCATCTGGTCCAGCCAGGTAATGATAAATAATGATTCTCCACCAGGTGAGTACACATAGAATTTCATGGTCTTTCTGCACTTGCCCCCGTAATGTCCTCGCACAGTTTGAAAACTGAATTCTGCTTGAAAACACATTCTGTGGAATCGAGCAAAGACAAGAATAGAAGAAATATAAGTCCAGGTTTAACCCAGACTTTTCCAGTGATTTCACGTGCCCTCATTTTTTTAAAGGTTTTGCCTAAACATTAGGATTTTTGAACTTCACTCCAAAGAGCATGGCCTTAAACAATCTTCCATCTAAACTTACGGAAAGATTTTGTTCTTAAAATTTCTCGGAAATAATATAACCAAGAATGGGAGAAAGCATCATATTTTTATATGTTATTTGGGCCTCTAAAATTGATATAAAATGCCTCAGAATGTTTTAAATCTGCTGGAGATTATATTTTTTTCTCATTTATTTTGACCCTTTAAAAAACTATTGTTAATTTGGGGGAAATTTAATTTAATATGAACTCTAACATTTTGCTTACTATTAAGATTTGATAACATGAAAATTAGAATGTAAATGCATAAAAATATGACATCTCAAAATATACATTTTAGCAGATCCAAATTAAACTCAAATATTTCAAGTTGAACTATAGTTTTAGAAGTTGTGATGCCTCACGACCTTCAACACTTCTAAATGCAAAGTCTCTGGAGTCAGAGTCCTGGTCTCACTCTTGTCCATACCACTGTCTAGGTGTGATCTTGGAAAATTATCTTGACTTACTTTTTCCCTAATTTTTCCTGAAAAATGGGAATCTAGGCATTTTCTCTCTCTCTCTCTCTATTATCTATTCAATCACAGAGCATTCGTTTAGGGCAGGAATATATTCTAAGTGCTTCATTTACGTTATATCATTTAATATTCAGAATATCCTTTTTTTCTCCCACCTATAAAGATGTATAATTAAAAAGAAACGATTGGGGCACGGCAAATTCATTTTCAATTCACATAGAATTACGGGTACATTCAAGTCAGTAAAGAGGCCCAGTCTCCGTCATCATCTTGGTCAACTTGATGAAAAAATGTGCCCATTTATGATTTCCTCACAGGAAAAGCTCTAGGGACAATCTCCTCTACTCTCACCGCCTCCAGAACAGAGACCCACATGGAAGGAAGTGAAGGGGCTGCATGTAACTGAGTTTTACAGAAACCACATCAATTTGGCCGAGGGGTAGAAGAAAGTGAGAGGGGAGCTGACGGACGTCCATGCCAGCTTGATACAGATCTCCAGGATTCTGAGCAGCTTCACAACCAGCTGCCTCACTTGAGACTTTAGAGCTAGCAGCACAAATAAGCCAAATGCCTACATTTTCAAATCATCCCCTCTCCATTAACTACTACAGCTATGAAAAACTTGACTTTTCATGGTAACTGGTTTAGTGTTAGTGGCCACAGGAAGTTATTTAGCACCATTATTCCTATTTCAATATGAGAAAATTGTATCACACAGGGAAATCAAATCACTTTCCTAAGCCCACGGTCAATTAATGGCCAGTGTCAGCCCCACAAATCTTGATCTCCATCTGCTGCCTCTCCCGTGTTGCCTGTCCCTTTCCACCCACCCTCATTTCTCTGAAATTAAAATCAAGAAAGCTCTTCACACAGCCCTGTGCTGATGTGTTCAGCAGGTGACAGCAATGATCAAACTTCCCAAATAGCTCTTCGAAGTGGAAATTATAAAATGAACACCATGGGCGTTTTAAGAATCATGTCACATGAATGCAAAGACCAAAGGAGCCGTAATTGAGAGAAACGACAGGGATGCGGCTGTCATTTCAAACAGCTCAACAAGGAATCTCAGATATTAAAGGAACTGTGTTGTTACAACGGAAACGAACATGGATTCTCAAAGCCCTCAAAGAGCTAAAGGTAAGTATGGACTGCAAAAGACATACTGATACTTGGAGGCTCTATATAATGGTCACGTCTTCATCCTTCTCTGATGTAGAGAAAACAAGGGCCAGTTTTTAGGTTATTCTCTTGCATTCCTAACAATATAGATGAGCTCACTGGAGAAGGTGGGAATGCCCAGGGTCAGGGCACAAGGAGGAAAGGAAAATAGGCTTTATTATTGTGAGGGAAAGAAGGGAGAGGATTGAGGGAAAGGCATTTTAACTGTCTTTTCATTAATTCTCCTTTACCCTTTATGGTCCCAAGCTATAAATCTTAGAATGACATTGCATAGAGATCCTTTAAAACACTTCATGCGTTTCTTACAATATTATCTCCTTTTATGGGCCAGTCTAAACAATACATGTATGCGTATATATACACACATGTAGATATTCACATATGTATACACACATATAGATACCTACATACTTACAAGTGCCTTACACATGGGTGTATATGCGTGTGTGTGTGCGTGCATGCATGCACACATATAAATTAAAAAATATTTGTCTTGATTACCACTCTGATTCAAGAACCATGTGTGACATCAGAAAATAGTAAGGACACAATCCTGCCTTCATGGAGCTTGCATTCTGGCAAAAGACAATTTAAAATACACTACAATTTCATGTAGTATTAACAAGAAAAATGTACTAACAAGAAAAAATACAAAAATGGTTCCATTCTAGTTAATATGTTGTCAGAAGATTATATAATCTAACGTGTTAATATGATAAATAAAAAATGTATATAAATTTATTGAGTCATTACTAATAATTTTAATCAGTTAAAATAATTTGGACATGAATTCATTCTTCATGACATCCAATAATAAATGGGTTATTAAGTTAACTATCAAAAACAGTCATAGATGAACTAAAAGAAACATGAACATTAATGAAATCTGGATGGTAGAGGATTCTGCTATTTTATAAGGGGTATAAAATGCCAGAAAGAGAAACACTGATATATGCAAATAAATGAATTATGAAATGGTAACAGGTTTTTCTTTAAAGTGAAAAAAATAAGAAAAGTGTTTCTAGAGGTAAGATGACCCAAATGCTCATGTTTTTAATAGTTGTAGAGTTCAGTTAAATCAGAGAATCTCAGTATTTGAAATGTTTAATAGACATAGAAATGAAAAAAGGTGAATTCTTCTGAAGACAAAAAATAATGAATGCATATTAAAAAATTCGAACTCATTAATACTCTAAAATGTACATTTAAAAATGTAATAATTATATATCATTTAACAAATGTTAATAATATTTGATAATGTTATGAGAAAACCCAAACCTTAAAAAAGAGCGTAAATAGCTACAACTTATTTGTAAAATGGTAACATACATCCAGAATCTTGGAAAATTTTTACTTTGCCTTTTCTAGTAATCTTTCAAGAAACAATATGTAGCATAATGTAAGAAAAATTAAACATATGAATATTTGCACAACATAATGTGAAGCACAGAAAAACCAGAAACACAATCTACTCATTTCCAGTTTGGTATAATGGTTAAGGGCCTCAGGTAGTCACACAGACATGAATTAGAATTTTGACCTTCATCAAATTACATAAACTTCCAGAACTGACCTCATCAATAAAATGAAAATGATAATGTTATCTAACTCTAAAATTGGCTGTGAGGATGAAACAATGCAAGTTAAATTATTAGCACAGTGAATGGCAAGAGAGTAATTACAAATTTTTTTTTCATCAAAATGCACAAATAGGCCCTGGCCGGGTAGCTCAGTTGGTTAGAGCATCGTCCCAATACAAGCCTGCAGGTTCATCTCCAGCCAGGGCACATACAAGCAGCAACCAATGAATGCACAACCAAGTGGAACAACAAATCAAAAATCAATCTCTCTCTGTCTCTCTCTCTCTCTCTCAAAACAATAAATTTAAAAATGCACAAATATAAGAGTAATTAAATCAGTACAATATATAGATAAAAATATAAACAAAAGGAAAAGTATTGTGAGCTTTAAATTATATATATATAATGATGCACACTAAAAATAAAATAATTTTAGCAGAATACCTGGTAACAGTAAATATGCAATAAAGATTGTTATTATTAAAACATTTTCTTAATTCAAATGCATCATAAAACTTTACTTCAAATAAATTCCTTAACCTTACTTCTACCTTAAAAAAAATAGTATACAATCTTTAAAACTATGCTTGTAAAGAAAATTAGAAGGATATTTAGTTTGTAAAGGCATATGAGAATAGGATTATTGTACCTATAGTATTTCATAATTTAATAAATGCTGTACATAGAAAAAGACTGGAACATTTTATCAAAATGTGAAGTTTAGTTGAATATATATTGAGATATATAAAGAAATTTGTTTCTCTTTCCTTTCCTTTCCTTTGATTTTTCTCAGTTTTTTATTGTAATTTATAGATTTATACAGTGGAAGAAAACAAACTTTATGAATATACTTATAAAAAGGAATATAATTGAGTTGTTTAGCTTATATCATAGACTAATCTAATATAATCTGTTCTTGTATGAGATCAGCAACACGATGAATTGTACCCTCTACTATATAGTCCATTTTCAAATTACCATTCAGTGAAAATGTCATTCCATAACTAGAACTGATCCAAGAACTTTTATTAATTATATGTCTTTAAAATAGCATATGGAGTCATCTCTTAACCATAAGAAAATAAACTTAAATATCATGGCAGTACTATTTTTTTTCATTGTTTATGATAGAAAGTATTAAATGAAGAAATGTAGATTCATCTTCTGCAAGACCTGTAAGTCATCAAACTAGGGAATATAAAAGTACATTTATTATTATATCTTTTTATCAGAATTTTTTCTTTTTTAAAATTAATTATGATAGTAGTTGTACCAGTTAGAATTATTTCAGTTGAAATTTACAAAAAAGTCCTCAAATTCTGAAATTTACAGAACTGACTTAAGGGATTTATTAATTCACTTGATGAGAGTGGAAGAGGGCAGTGTCAGGGCTCTTTAATTTGATGGTATTGTGACAACTTTAGGACTTAAGTTTCTTTATAGCTTTCTGTTTTGTTATCTTCAGCATGTCAGATTATTCTTAACAAGCTCCCCTCATATTTAAAAATTCTGACTGGTGTGTTTCCAGACATCCCAGAGGAAGAAAACAGCATTCAGTGTAATAAAATGTTTCAACTTAAATGCTTCCTTTTATCAGTGAAGAATCTCTTGTAGAAATCTCACAGCAAACTTTCCCCATATTTCACTGGTTATAATTTTGTCATTTTGCCCATGCCAAAGCCACATAATATATTACCAATCAGTTTAAAAAATATGCAAAAGCAATTAAATGCAGAAAAGTTCTTTTCATAAGAAATTATGCTGGAAATGTTGGCTATCTATATGGAAGGAAGGAAGGAAGGAAAGAAAGAAGGAAGGGAGGAAGGGATGGAGGGAGGGAGGGAGGGAGTTCAACCAATAGTTCACATTATACATTATAGAAAAATATACTCGCAATAGATCTTAGGCCTAAATGTAAAACACACAGCTTTAAAATTTCTAGAAGGAAACAGAAGAACATCTTTGTAACTTTGAGTTAGGCAGGGAAAAGTGCTAAATTTGGCTTCATAAAAGTTAAGACTTTTTCTGCAAAAAAGATATATAGCAGAATAGAAAAACAAGTCACATACTGAAAGAAAACATTTGCAAATCACATATCTGACCAAAATTTTTTTAATCTAGAAATCATAAAGAACTCTTATATTCAACAGTAAGAAAATAAACTACTATAACCTAATAAAATCATATGTGCATAAGATTTGAAAGATACATCTCTAAGAAACTATACTAATGGCAAAAAAGTACATGAAAAGGTGCTTAATATCCTTATTCATTAAGGAAATGCAAATTAAAATCACAATGAGATACCCCTATACATCTACTAACTCAAATGGCAAGAGGAAAGAAAAAGAATTCAGAACTAGAACTTTAATGCATTTCTGGTGGAAATGTAAAATAATAGAATCACTTTGCAAATCAGTTCAGCAGTTTCTTGTGATTCTGACATATACTTAGCATTAGACCTAGCAATCCCACTCTTAGGGAGGTGAAATAAACACCTAGATGCACACAAAAACCTGTACATGAGAATTATACCAGCCTCATTTCTAATCACAAAAACCTGGGGACATCTCAGATGACCACATTGTGGTACATCCATACAGGGGACTTCTACTTAGCAATAAAAATGAAAAAAAGCTATTAGACATTCCACAGAATAGTGAATCTCAAATGCATTGTGCCCAGTTAAAGAAGCCAGACTCCAAAAGCTATGTACTGTATGTCCCCATTCTACATGACATTGTAGTAAACATGAAAGCATAGTGACATGAGAGATCAATGATTACTGGGAGCTAAGAATGGGGGGAGGACTTCACTATTAATACAAATACATAGCATGACATATATTTGGGGGATGATGGAACTGTTCTATTTATTGATAGTAGTTGTGATTGCATAATTCTATGTATCTGTCAAAACTCAAAAAGAGTAAAAATGATAAGCAATAAAAGAAAGTGATATAATTTTATATTCTTCCAAACTTTCAGTGTGTTCACTGGATTGCTACTCAGAGTAAGGTTTAATACTTTTTATTTTAAAAAATATTTTCTCAATTTACATTTTTTAATTTTCTCATTTTCAATTTTAAAATCATAGAATTTATTCTACATTGGATAAATTACTAGGTATATTATTTTGAGGAAATTATATAGTTTTTATGAACCTTAATTTTCTCATCTATATTACAAATACAAAAATATGTCACTGATGATACAGAGTAAAGGAAATTATGCATAAACACTAAGAATTACTGTAAAAAGTAAGGCATTATTAATAGTTTCTTTATATAATCAGCAAATATTAACAAGTCTGCATTTACTGGAGAAAGGTGTCTTTGTCAATTCACAAAGAAATAAGAAAAATAATGTTGGTTAAATTCTATTAATGAATCATGTAACAAGTCTAAAAAAATAGACCAGTGGACTTTGGGGAATAATCCAATATTGGCAGAAAGATGAATTAGATAATTTAATATGTATTTCCCATGCTGACTCACATGGTTATATAAGCAATAAACATATTTCTTCTATGATTAAGCCAAGAACATGCCAGATAAAAATATGGTTCTTTGAAATATTGGGAGAATTTAATTTGAGAGAAAATTATGTGAGACACATTATAACGTGTATTGCAAAATAAATAAAAGTACATTTTTTCTTATTTTTCTAGTCTAGTATTACCAGAGGCTAGGTTTACAAAACAAAGGTATCTAATTACCTAAGACTGTCAACGTGGGTTGAAGGGCTAAGTAAAATTGTAGAAATAGAATTCACAGTTGGCACCTGGCTTCCTCTTAGTAAGCTCAGGTGTTGGAAAGAAATTGCAGTGTTTCCAAATCCTCTAAAACAAGGAGCTGAAAAGATGCACCTAATAATACCTCGTACACATTCAGCCTCAGAAACTGAAAGAAGAATTTGGGTGAACCCAGAAAGGTAGACAATTGTTTTGTTTTTTTTATTGTTGTTCAAATACAGTTGTCTCCATTTTCTCCCCACTACTCCCCCCAGCGCCACCCATCCCCACCTCCCACTCTCGAACCTACCCCCTTTGGCTTTGTCCATGGGTCCTTTATCCATGTTCCTTGACAATCCTTTCCCTGTTTTCCCTCATTAACCCTCTCCCCCCTCCCCTCTGGTCACTGTCAGTTTGTTCTTTATTTCCCTGTCTCTGGTTATATTTTGCTTACTTGTTTGTTTTGTTGATTAGTTTCCACTTATAGGTGAGAAAATATGGTATTTGTCTTTTGCCACCTGGCTTATTTCACTTAATATAATGCTCTCCAGTTCCATCCGTGCTGTCACAAAAGATAGGAGTTCCTTCTTCCTGCTGCATGGTATTCCATTGTGTAAATGTATCATGTTTTTTGATCCACTCATTTACTGGTGTTAAACTATTCATAGTTATTTTCTCTCAATTTTAGATGTAGGGAAGACTTAACAAGTAAGACTTCATAACATTATTCTACAGAGAAAGGAAGGAAAGAGGAGAGAAGGGTAGGAGGAGGGATAGAGGGTGGGAGGAAGGAGGAAAAAAAAAAGAAACAACATACTAGAGGTAATCTTTTTCTCACATTTCTACCTCCAGAAGATAGTGTTTTTAAAATCGAGACCTCAGGGGAAATATTTCTTAAAATTGTATTTATCGGGGGGAGGGGAAGAGCTGCTAGAGAACTGCTCGAATTTTGTGAACAACTATATTTCATCTGATCTCTCGGGCCTGAGTCCCTACTAGAATTCGAAAAGATCAATTCAAGTAACATCTTCCACCCTTCTTTTCCTCCCTAAGAGACCAGTTCTATGCTTCTCTTTACAAATACACTTCCTCTGGAAGAATCAAGGGCAGGCCATCTCCAGCAAGAGGGGCACATTTTCTTCTGCAAGTGGCTGGCTCCTGCCCGCAGACCTGGGACTCACCCCAGCGCACTAGCTTTCCTGCAGTGCTGGTGCGATTCTGCAGAGCAAGAACTTCACAAGGCAACAGCTCAAGGAAGGAGACTGTTGAGTCCTTTTTGTGTGAAAGGGAAAGATCCACATCTGGCCAAAAAGTAATTCAAAACATCAAGCTATATTTCTCTTTAGCTTAAGGAAACTTTTAGATTTTGCCCATTGGGTACGATGTTGGCTGTGGGTTTGTCATATATGACCTTTGTTATGCTGAGGTATGGTCCTTCTATTCCTGCTTTGCAAAGAGTTTTTACCATGAATGGGTGCTAGATTTTATCAAATGCTTCTTCTGCATTTATTGATATTATCATGTGACTTTGATCCTTCTTTTTTGTTTATGTGGCGTATCACATTTATTGATTTGTGCATATTGTACCAACCTTGCATCCCAGGAATAAATCCCACTTGATCATGGTGTATGATATTTTAAGGTATTTCTTTTACTCAGTATTCTATAGTGCTTGCTGCACGATGACCTCAGATTAAAAAGGCAAATGTTTATTCCTTGTCTTTTGAGATTTTTGCTTCATAAATGTTTGAGTAAAGTTGATCTAGATATATTATAAAGAGTTAATGCATCAAATAATTTTAATTTTCTTTCCTTTTCTAATCAATAACCTGCTCCTTATGATTTCCATCCCACTTTGGAGAATGTGAAGATTTTATTTCTATTTGACTTTAGCACATTTTATACAATAGTGTGATAAAATTGCTTATGTGTTTCAAAAGTTAACATGCCATATCTAATCCTAACACTGGGAAAGTCCTTTCAAACTTAAAAGAAAAATTCTTAAATAGGGAATGATTGATGACTGGGCTGCATTTTGAATTACCAAAAATATATTAAAGTAGAACTTGAATATTATCCTGGAAAAATTATTTGCACATATATAATAAACAGAAGTTAGTCAAAATAAAGAATAAAGAGTTTTTAAGAGCAAAAAAGGCCAACATACCAATAGAAAAATGACAGAGTAAGCCGATAATTAACTAAACAGTATTCATTCTCACTTTCAAAGATGAGAAAAAATTCAATGAGAATCAAATGTTCTTTTTTTATCTACCAGGCAGACACATGTAAAACAATTGAATGATTAATGATTCTGAGACAACAGAAATCAACACATAAATACATGTGTACACTCAGTAATACTAAAAGGATTTCTAAAAAATCCATTCAGAGTGTACAATTTAAATTCATTACTGCATTTGACTTTAAGAGGTGAGGCATAAACAGAAGAGATTTGGCCAAAGTTGACTTTAGTCTTGTATGTAATATGTAATTTTATTCTTCCTTTTTGTTTTGTTCTATTTTAGGTAGATACTTTCTCATAGTACTCATGTGATTAAAAATTGACCATGATCTCACCTATAAGTGGAACCTAATCAACAAAACAAACAAGCGAGCAAAATAGAACCAGACATGGAAATAAAAAATAAACTGATAGTGACCAAAGAGATGGGGGGAGGGGGATAAAGGGGCAAAGAAGGGGAAGGATCAAGTCAAGGAACATGTATAAAGGACCCATGGACAAGGACAACGGAGGGGGGGATGATTGAATGTGGAAGGTGGGGAGTGGGTAGGGCAGGGGAGAGTAATGGTGAAAAAATGGGGACAACTGTAATTGAACAATTAAGAAATTAATTTTAAAATATTGACCAAAAAATCATACATTATGACAGCATACATAACTCAGAACTTAGTAATAAAATATGCTTGCTGGTCACAACAACCTGGAACCAAGAGAGACCCATGCATCAGAAATAGGAAAAGTAGACAAATTTATAGGAGCCAGCCAGGCGCCTGGGTACAGAGTCCAGTGTACCTCAGTTTCAGCCCTTATGAATTTACTCGGCACTAAGCTGAGATAGTATTCTTGCAGATAAAGAATACATCAGTGGAAATTCTCAGGAGTCAGTCAGAAAGACTGCCATCCAAACCTCTGTATAGCCATTCACCCTGCCATTGGCTGAGAATGGGGCAGGGACCCCAGTCAGGGCAGGAAGAGGAACCATAACAAAGTGGAGTAGCAAAGATCCTGAGAACAGTGGCAGCATACGTGAATGTTAGGTATGGGCTAGTAGGCAAAACTGAGGAAGAGGGCTGAAGCCCAATCCAGCAAACTAGGACTCCACTTAGCCACTCAGGAAACAAAAAGTAGGAACCTACAGACAACTAACTCAGGCTGTCTGGAATTGTCCTTACGTTATGGGTGTCATTTGAACAAGATGACCTGGGGAGCAAGTTCAGAGGTGTGGCTTTAATATTGGGCCAGTCCATCACAGGTCTAAGCAGGTCATTTATTCCTTGTTTCCATTAGACAGTAAGACAGCAATCAGGACTTGAGTATACAAAGAGATTGGACAAATCCAGGAGGGACTGGGGAAGGTAGCAGAAGCTAAAGAAACGTATTTGAATTTGCCTGTATTCTCTTTACTTACAAAAACAATACATGTACACCCCTTCAGAAAAGAAAATATTATAAAGACCAAGTTTTCATTCTCCTCTAACCAGTGCCACCTCTGATAGGTAACCTCTGTCAATAACTTTTATGTGCCCAGGGCTTCAAAAATTAGAATAAGGAAATGTATAGAATTTAGTGAAAAGATGAGTACATAATTAAAAGTCTAATGCATTAGCCTCAGAAAAACTGGAATTTTTCATGAAGGAGGGGAGAAATGTTCTGAACAAATCCATGGAAGCAATGAGAAAAAGATGAAATAAACACAGGACATTGGCTTAGACCTGCTGATTACAGTGCTACCTGAATTAGGTTTATTATTTGACCTCTTTATATAGCTTAAGGGTAGAGACATAACTTTATCATTGTGGGTGATATAGAAGATGTTCTATAAATACTTTTGTTATATGTAAACAAATATCAAATTTTTCTAGAAAAAAATAGAAAACTAATTTCCAAAAGATTTATTCCTGCTGACCCCAATGCTTCCTGCCACCACTCTAGGCCTGTGAATCATGAGAATCCTGTCTGAGAAAGGCAAGGCATAGGTCTTCTCCACCCTAAGATTCTAATCCCAAATATACATACAATTCCATTATGCTTTTCTTCACCTTCAAGACGCATGCCAAAGTGCAAGGCAAAAGAGCTCACATGCTTTTTATAATAACTTTCAACCTATCAGAAAAATTAAGCTTATATTAAGTTTTTTTTAACAACCTCTTTTTCACCCTAATCCTGAATTGGTGTTTTAGGAAGCTGACAATTCAATGCTGTTGTCCTTCAGATCAACCTAAATATTCACTCCTAGAGAAATGAAAGAAAAACAGCCCTGTGACACATGACCCAAATGAGCTGCTCTAGGAAATGGGTGAAGCATGGCTGTTTGTAACTAACATCACCTAAGAGGATAAAGAGAGAAAGCACTGAAGTGAGAATCAGCACACTTGAATTCGGCATGATTCCTGTGTCTTTCACAATGCAGCTCTTTAGAAAGTCATTTAATTTCTTTTGGCTGCCTTTCCTTACCCATTAAATTAGGTTAGACAATTATCTGATCACAAAAGTCCCTTTTAAGTCCATGATAAACAATTTCTTTTTATGATTTCTAGACCCTAAATCAATTCATGGCATCTATCTAATACCATTGCTGGCACCTAGTCGCCTACCTCAGCTTTTCAATACTTCCTCTTCTTTGCCTTATCACGGGATAGCTTGGGTCTCTCAAATTCTGGTTCAAAGCATTCTATTTGGAAAAGTTAGGATAAGATTTATAAGATTGCATCCAAACTAGATAAGTTAACTTTTGATCATTGCTAATTGTGGTGAAATTGTCTCAGTACAATACCTGCCTGTGGTATACACAAATTAAGACTTAGTTTACATTTTTATGAGCCATATATGCCTTTGGCTATAGCCAAATAACATGGCCTCTCTTAGTAAGGGTAAAACAGAATTACCCAAAGATTCAAACTGAAACTGACTTAAGCTCAAGGCAAGAACGGTACGGTTACCCGGCCCTGGTCCTCTTCCAGTGACTATTTTTCACAAGGATGGGGTTTGGTTTGAGATTGAGGTGCAAGTGACTTTCTCTTTTCTAGTTACAGTTACCCAAAGTGCAAACAGGAAAACTTTAACTGCTCCTTTTAAGTCTTAGCATCATTTCAATTACACACACAGAAGAAATTTTTCAGCCTAGAGTTCATAACATAATAGTTGTTTTCAGCATGGAGGTTTAATTTGGCTGCTACTGACAACAATGCAATTGCTTTATAAAAGAAAAAAACACTTTATATCATTTTGAATAATGTACCAATGACCAGATGTATATACTTACATACCCACATACATATATATGAATATATATGGAAATATTTAACACACAGATCTGCAGTGCTCTTCACAGCTCAGCCTGACCCTACCATCCCACTTTGGCTGTCCTAATAGAAGAGGATAACTTAATGCTAAAAGAAAAGAAAAACATGCTAAATAACCTTTTACATATCTCTAGAAGGAATTATCAGGAAAATATTCAAGTGTCAAAAAGGAAAGTTAAGGGAACTGGAAGCTGACTGGAGGGCCAAAGCACTAACAGACAGCAAAACCACGTGCGATATGAAATGGTCTGCGTATGTTCACAGTGAAACAATGGCACCAAGGTGTCATAAGAACTGTGCTGATGCTTGGTTTAACAGAGTTATTCAACATCATATAGGATTATCGTGTATCAATAAGAATATTAATAGATATTGCAATAGTCCTTAATTCCCTAGAATTACTAAAGCACTGGAATGCAATTGAGATTTTTAGTATATAGATTTTTCTACAATGATTTTATTTTTCATCTAGAAATAGAGAATAAACTCTCAGAAGAAGGAAAAATATGACAAAAATATATAATATGGGCTGTGGTGTAAGCATTAAACATTTGCACACAATGAAATAAGTGAGGATTCAAATACATTTTATTTTTAGTGTGTATTGGAGGATAGATAGGAGAGGAAGGGGGGAGAAAAATCATCCTAAACGACCATCTTAGAAGCGCCGCATTAACCAGGATAGAGACACATTTATTCCCCAAGAATTTTGCCCAAAAGCTACCCTGCATTTACTGCCCAGTTTCTTCAAATTGGACTCTGATACAAAAAAAAAAAAAAAGAAAAGAAAAGAAAAAGAAAACAGCAAATCGATTTAGTTTCAGTGAGAAGTTCACATCCTCTCATCGAATCTTCTTCACAATATGCAGAATACACAACAGTAATATCTTATTACTCTCTTAACTACTGGATCAACTCCTAGAAAATGGTTATCTTTGTCTTATGTCCTTTAAGCTTATTTTTAGAGTTGGTAAAAATAATAGTGAATATCCCTAATAAATATTCATACTTAATTTTCTTACATGATGCACTTTATTTATATAAAATCATTTTCCCCAAAACTACCTTAAAATCACTTTACACGAATATAAAATGATTTAATTTCTTTTTTCTAAATATTTTCATTTTAAAATTATAATTTTTTAATATTTCTGTCCCACAAAGGAAAATATGAAAAATTTCTGAAGACTCAATTCCATCATTAACACAGTCCTGGTACTCTAGAGGCTCTTTATAAATATTACACCCTAGTCTCATTCATAAGCAATACTGCTCAACTTGTAAAAGAAAACATGGGAGCTTGGACAATTCCTGTTTGATACAAACTAAAAGTGAGGTAAATGTCAGATTCTCAAAGCTGACCATGGCTCTATATAAAAAATGATGTTTTCTTCACTTTGATTAAATTGAATACATTAATGGGAGAAATATTTTCCATTTGAAAGTGTTAAATGCATAAAAATACTTGAAACATAAATTTTAATACACAGATTTTCATATCATTTAATTTTTCATGTAGAAATATAGTATAGACTCTCAGAAGAAGAAATATATATAAGGTGGGTGTTAAGATATATAAGGAGGTGTTAAAAACAGGTTACCAATAACTCTAGGACTAATTGCTACAAGCCTAGCTTCTGCCTACCAAAAATAAAATAATTGTTACCTCTGACAAAGATCTTGTTCCCTATATACTAGCAGCTATCCTACAGAACAATAAGATGGAGTTGGCCTGCACCTACCCTGGCTCAGCCCTATTAAAGTTCATTGTTGTGCCAGGCTCATAAGAAAAGTAGTATTCCAGTGGAACCATCAAGTTCTTGATATGGAGTCTCATCTCTCCAGCTTCTTCTACGTGTATTTTTTGTTCTGTTCTCTGTAATTGTTGGGTGGACCATACTTATTCCCATTCTGAAATATTTTAGCTATTAGATATTTCACCTCAGGAACATCATCTAGCTTGGTTGATATCTCTAAGATGTTTGGGGCAAATGTCCCACCGTGTTAACAATCCCTATGTGCATAAACCATGACTATATGCAGAGGCAGTACTGACCAGTGCTTAAAAGACGTGCTCTAGAGGCTGAAGGTTCAAGTTAAGATCTTGCAGTTACCTCTTAGTAGTAGTGTCATCATGAACAAATTAATTAACCCCTTTGTATCTTGCTTTCCTTATTTGTGAAATAAAAATAGGACATTGTCTCAAAAATTTTGCAACAAATAACATCTATAAGGATTAGAAGTCTTTCTGGCACACAGTAGGCACTCAGTGCCTATTAGCATTTATTAATTTGTAGGTGTGAAGGGCGAGGCAGAAAGGGAAGGAGAGAGGGGTTCATGTTTCTTCTTTGGTTTCTGATATGTTTTCTGACTATCCTCTGCTCCCTTAGGGTACAGCCAGTGCCTTCAACACTGACAGGAAACAGTTTAGGATGGAGAACTTACAGAGTCCTATGTCATTACATCCTGGATAACTCATAACTAACAGACACGATTTATGCCTAAATCCCCTGTCCTACTCTTACAAACACTTCATAGCACTTCAGAGACCCATCCGCTCTGCACTTGTTTACACACAAGACACATGTTTCTTCAAACATGAGGTCTCTGCTGTTCCTGATAAGATACAGAGAGCTTAATAAATTCTTTCTGTAGGGAATATTACTTCATGTAGTTTGCCATATAGAAAAGCTACATTTCATTTCTACATTTATTTTTAATCACTAAGATATTTCCCCCAGTCATCATTAAAGATTCCCCCAGTCCCTTAATACATTATTTTAAATAACATTGGCAATAAAATTTTGGCAAAGAAACATTCAAAATCTTTTTTTTTCTTTTCCAGAACTGAAACACTATCCAGTTGTTTCTCTTTTCCATATGTTCACATGTTCAATTACTTCTGAATTTGTTCACTACAGAGAAACCAATGAAAAGAGTCAAGATTAAAGCGAATGAAAGCATAAACATAATAAAGCAGGTGAACTTAGATCTGTTGATCTAACCCCAGGAAACACTAGCAGATATGGGGAATATTTCTTGAATTCTATAGAATGAATTTTATAGACTCAAAAAATAAAGTATTCTACTACTTTATTTAACAGGCAAAAAATTGTAGAAATATGCCACTTTGAAGAAATAGAGCGTTGTGTTCAATAAGTATATAAGTAAAATACTACCCGGGAAAGTAGATCCCCTTCTGAGATTCTCAGGGAACCTAGAATTAGCTGATGTTTATCCTTAATGATGATTCACCTATAATTTGCCTAGGTTACATCATGCTTAGGTAGATTAAATATTAATATTAGGGGAAAATTCCACTTTCAACCAAGTCTTCCCTAGCATTTTTTTGAGTTCCATATTTTTTCTGAAGTTTTTATGCAATGGCCATTGCCAAAGTCTTTTGGTTGTTTAATATCTGGCAGGATTATCTTTAAAATCTGGTTATTTCAGTTATGTGGGTACTGGGGAAGGGAAATAGTTCTATATATGCAAATCACATGAGCTTCAAGTTACAGATCAAATCTACCTTTGTACATTCGTCTTTAGCAAAACAAGCCCTCCTGTTTTTAAAAGGGAAAAGTACTGAAACATACCTTGAGAAGGCAGCTAAATCTGGTTGTATATCAAAAAGCTCATAAAACTAATACTTAATGATATAAATGTAAATTAATTAAAAGCACATGGATGAAAAGTCCCTTAAAAATACACAAAGTTATATGAAATATGTATTGAGTTTTTCTTAGCCTGGCAGAGTAGAATATTAATGTATGATTGGAACATTAAAAATGTAGCCAGGTTCACTAGTTCCTCAGAGGTATGCTGAAAGAATGGCATTTTATTTCAAGGCAAAATTCTTGTGGTAGAAAGAGCATCCATCTATTTCTTTTTATGGGCCCTCCAATTGTAAAGAGGCTCTGAGAGGCTTCAAATTTGTGCAAGAAGAATGAGGATCTAAGGATTACTTGTTACAACTGAGACGGATTTAAAAAAAGAAAAATCTACCTCTGAAGGATTCATGCCAAACTTCTATGTAGCTCTCTACTTACGATCCATTAAATTCATAAAATGTTCCCACAGTTCATAGATTATCAGTTTATGGCTTATGCATTTTATAGAGTTTCTCTTATTTCTAGAAAAGTCTGATGTTATTTCTATGCAATTCAAGTTGGTTTGTGTTAATGAAACAACCTCAGAGTCACTGAAAGCTACACATTTGTATATCAATCTTTTCCTTTTTCCTAGCTAATAGCCATAGTTACGGAGATAGTGTTGCCAATGAATACAACGTTATAGAAAACTACTGACTGATTTCAATATTCAGTTTCTATATGTACATACATACAGTCCACGCCCACACCACTTTTGAGAGACATGCAGCTCTGCAGCCAAGATGTGCTAAGGTTTACCCAGTTGGCGACTCATCTCCCTTGTAGATTAGTCCACGCCTTCTTCCCTGAACCCCTGCCCTGCTCTCTGTCACTCCCTGGCAGCTTGCTCCTTGCAGCCATCCTCTTTCCTTCCATTTCTTCCCTCTCTTCCACTCTCTAGAGCCTGTTTAACTTCCACGACTACATTAGAATTGTTCTGTTACCATGAAAACATTCTCAGGATAGCAGCCTAAATTGATTACTCTTTCCTAACTTGTATTATATATTTTGTTATTTTATATTTCCCCAGTACACTCATGTGTTTTGTATGTGTAGACAATGCCATCTCAGCAACAAAGTTGTAAACTACTATAGGGCAGGACAATGCTCAATATTTCCTTTGTATAGTCTTCGTTACACAGGAGAAGGGGTTGTACAGTGTGTTTTCTGTAATTAGAAACTGCCTTATCTGCTGCAGTTTTTGGCTTTTGAAAGTTGTACTCTCTTCTTTCACAAGTAGATGAAAATGCCCTCTTATAGTAGAGTACACACTGAAGCACCCACTTCTGGGTACAAAAAGAAAAACAAGGAGGTTGTTGACAATACACAACTCCCTCTGCCGGATTCTTTCTTCATGAAAAAGGAAAGGCTGCTAAAGCGGTGGAGTTGTTTCTTGAGAAAGTCGGGCTTGTTTCACTAGCACATCCTTGAAGATTTCGTAGATGGACTGTTGCTTACAGTGTCTCTCCTCTCCTTGTCTCTCTTCTCTCCCTCCTTTTACCATTTACTAAGGTTTAACTATAATGTCTATTTTATTAATCTGCATTTTCTAAGATGGAATAATGAAGAATAAACAAATCATTACTTCTCAATTCAAAGCACTTTCTTCTTATATCTTGCATATTTAAAAGAAGACTGGAGAAATTGACTAACTGCTTCATCCGTTCTTTCAGCTTTCATCTTATTTATGCTTCCTGTTCTGTGCACTTTTGTATTTCCTTTTTACCTGGCTTTTCCTATTTGGATTATATTACCTTTGCTTTTATTTTCTACAGTTTTGTATGCTAGCTGTATCCTATTTCTAATTTTACCAGATTTTAGATTTAAAACCTAACAACCAGTTAAGGTTTAAAGAGCATGACTATTTCTAGATCATATCAGAGGTATGATCTGATATTTTAGTGTCCTTTTTATTTAAGATAAAAACTGAATCCATCTTTACTCCACACAGTGTCCTCTACCTATGAACTCATCCACTTCTTGGTTATACTGTGGTTTAATTCCAGATTATTAAATTATTTCACATGATATGATATTGTCATTTTTGACATTTGCATGCACTTTTAAAAGTGATTGATGTCAGCCATTAAAGGCAGGGAGAGTCAATTTTCTTTTTTCATTTTATTTTTTACCTCTTACTCCACCGTGAAGTAGAGCAGACATTTTACAGAGAAGGAATTAACCTACATGGAACAGACATCAAGTGCAGTACGTCTGGCCATAGAGTATTTAAAGCTAAGAGCCCAGCCCTGGACAATCTGTGATATCTATTTGTTAAGAGTATCAGGGTTCTCCAGAGCTGAGGTACCAACACCAGGGCCCATTTCTTCATTATGATCAGTACAGACAAACTTAATGATCAGGCGTGGCTTCCTAACTCCCACAGCCTCCGGTGACTTCTGGGCTTCCTCCCTCAACAAATGCCTGTTTGCACAGCCCTAGAACTTGTAGTTTACATTTGGGAGACCTCAAGACTTCAATTTTCCTTTCCTTTACAGTAAATTAGAGGTTTTCTTCAAATATATATATATATATATACACACACACACACATATATATATATTTATTTATTTTGGGAAAAAATCTGTGCTGTATTTTTGTTAAGTCCTGACATATTAGAAAAACTTCTTATGATTCTTTAGCTTTATACCTGTGCTGTACTTCAATGACATTTTAAAAATATTTTCAACCTTTTCTTATTGAGGTAACATTTACATAAAATAATAGCACCCATCTTAAGTAGATGAGTTTTGACAAAGGTCAAAACCTTCCCACCGTTACAATCAGGATATTACCCCAAAAAGCGTGATCCATCCCACCCTGTTGTTTGAGCCCAGCCCAACACTGCTCTGCTTTCCGTCACCGCAGGGTAGTTTTCCCTGTCCTGGAATTTCATATAAATGAAATAATATAGCAGTATGCATTCTTTTATGCCTGGCTTCTTTTCTTTGGTCTGTTTCTTAGATTCATCTAGTTGTTTCATGTATTAAGAGTTTGCACCTATTTTTCTGAGTAATATTCCATTATATGGACATACCGCAATTTGTTTAATTCACCTGTCAATAAGCACTTAGGTTGTTTCCATTTTGGGGTGACTATATAAAGCCATTAAAAAACCATATGCAAGACTTCATGGGATGTGTTTTTATTTTGGGAAGATAAATACATTAAAGTGAAATTACTGGGTTATGTGGTAACCAAATGTTTAACTATATGAGAAATTTGCTAAATGTTTTCCAAAAGGGTTGCACTGTGTAACCCTCCTGTCAGCAACATGTAAGAGTTCTAGTGGGTATGTAATGGTATCTCGTTATGATTTAATTTGCATTTCCTGATGATTAATTATGTTGAGTAACTTTCCACATGTTTATTGGCCATTCACAAACCTTTTGTGAAGTGTCTATTCAAATGTTTTGCCTGTTTTAATTAGGCTAATGAGTTATTATTTTAACCATTCTTCACATATTCTAGACACAGATTCTTTGTCCAATATATGAATTGCACATATTTTTACCCAGTCTTTGGTTTGCCTTTTTACTTTTTAAAGCACATAAAGTTTTAATTTTTATAAAATCCAAGTTATCAAAACAACTAGTGTTTTTTTGTCCTAAAACATTATGTCTGTACCAAGGCTATGAAGTTTTTCTTCTATATTTTGGGTTACTTTTATTTTCACATCAAATACTTAATTGTATGCATGTATTCCTTATATTGCATTTCTAGTCTTTTTGCAATTTTCTCCAATTTTTTATCTTTACTATATTCTTTCTATCACCATTTCGTCCCCTTCTACCACCCTTCCCCCAGCAGCGACTATAATGTTGTTGCAATAGTTAAAGCTAGTATTTATCAAATACTTGTAATGCACCAGGCATTTATAAATAGATTACCTTACATACATTTCAAAACAATCCAACTGAATTAAATATTACTATTATCCTCGTTTTAGAAAAGAAGAATGTGAAAAATGGCTAGTTTAAATAAGTCCAAGGGCCAGATTTGAAACCCAGATGTCTGCTCCCAGGGCCATGTTCATTTCATTTTATTCATTAGCACTTTCCAACTCATTCTGTTGTCTTTCATCTTATTGTTTGTTTTCATGTAAGTTTTTTTCTTTCTTTAGAGCAACTCTTGGTTCATAGTTCTTTAAACTCACTGAGAATTTCAAAATGTTTCCTGAGTTTTTCCTTTATCAACAAGTGTAACTTCCAGATATAGCCTATTTTCCTCTACTAATTCCTTGTCCTCCTCCATGCTCTCTCCATTAGCTACGGGGTTTCACATAGTTAGGTTTGTCCTTTCTCAAATATGGTAAAATCAGACTGTTTTCATCTATTGAGACTTAATTTGTCAGTATGTAGTGCATTCTGCCTTTGCGGGATTTTCACATTCTTCATAAGTAGGTACACATAGATTGTTACCTATCGAGATATAGTTATTAGTTGGGAGGCAAATGGAGGTCCCCAGCTCCTAATCAAATTCTCATTTTCCTTGCAATGCTGCCTCACTGACATAAGTAATGTTATTTCCTGAACCAAGTGCCCGGTGACTGACACTCTTCGTGTGGGCTCGAAGAGGTACAGTTCTCACCAAGCATTCCTTCAGAAATCTCTCTACGTTAAAAGCTTCACCTATATTGTCGACTTGCTGAGTTGCAATGTATAAGTTTGGCATCTCACTCCCTCACACGCAAACAGGCTATTTAACACCGAATTGTTTTCTGGAAATTGTTATCTGCGAAGTTTTATGTGAAGTAATGTGAGGAACCAAGTTCTAGTGGCCTGAAAATAAGGAAAGATCAAGGCAAAAGGACAGCTACTCACACCTCACATCTCCAAGTCTGAACAATGTGTGAAGATATAAAGAATTTTCCAGTTTCCCAGACATCTTCAGATGCATGAAGCAAAGCGCCAGTAGAATTTTCTCATCCCAGCTCTACTTATGCAAGTAACTATGTGAGAGGGTCAACAACACAGGCTCTGGAAATAAGTTAAGAATTGTTGTTTGTTGTTATGGATTGTCATCTAGTATAGTTTCGATTATTTCAAATATTTTAGTGAGGGTTTGAAAGAACCACCATTGGAGAGGACTCGTCATTAATCATTTAAAGTAGGATTTCCATAAACTATTTCTTCTCATTTGTAAACCTCAGTTACTTATTTGTATTTTTTAATTTTTTATTTATTTTTATATTGCTTGTACATTTTAAATTTATTCAGCTTCAATAATAGCTCATTTGTATGCTGCTGATTGTAAATTTCACAATTCCTTTAATTTATTTTTTATTTTATTTTAGTTTTATCATACTCTTGTAATGAGTAGACAGGGGCCCATCCACGTGGGGTCTTGGTGTATGACCCAATGACCAGTATTGGAAGGAACAGGTTTTTATTTATAATATTCCAAACTTGGTGGGTCTGGGAGCACTTACGCTCAGAGCCCTCCTTTCTCACAAGACTCGGCACTTCCCTTGTTCCCCAGAAGGCTATAAGCCCAAACCAAACTCAATAGTTCCCCATATTCTTATCTTAAGACAGCTGTGCAAACAGTTCTCCAGTCCCTCCAGAAGGTACCCAAGCTGTCATTCTCACACAGTAGCTCTATACTTCAGCATCTGGGCTACACTGTCAGCAGCCTCCGTGTTATACTCCAGGAATACATGTGCCATATTAGACTGGAGCATGGTGAAGTCCGGGAAAGACATAAGTCCCAAGTATCCAGACAGAGTCCGGGTTTGCATGGCAGCCTTTGGCAGCCTTGGAGTCAGCTATAGCAGGTACAATCAAAGCAGCAGCCCTGCTTTCTTAGCAGCCCATGGCAGAGCAGGTCCTACAGCCCGCATAGCCCCTGTCTCCCTACGGGCAGCCTGCTGGAATCTACCTTCACTACCAGCTGCATCATGGCTCGTCCTTCTCATTCCTCACTCCCCGTGCATGGCCGAATCCCCTTATGGCTATCTGCCCTTAGTTCAAAACCTGGCCCAGAGCCTTGTGTGTGACCTCATCTCCAACTCCTCCCACAATGAGCTACATTTGTCAGTTCTCCTATATTGTTTACATTTATTTGGCTACCATCCCCAGTCAGGCCAAGAGTAATGCAGTGATCCAGGGGCAACAGCCCCCCGGGCTACATCATGTGTCAGGATATATCCTGAAAGTCACTCCCACCTTGCCCCAGGTGGTAGCACAGCTATTATCTTGCCTTTGTTATGAAAAGTATCTGAAGTCATATTGTCTGCTCCCCCTATCTGCACAACCAAGAGTTATGGGGGCTTTGGGGACCTCTCAGTCTACACCCCATTTCACTCTATTTTTGGATGCTTCTTCTACCTTACCATAATTTTCTAGCTCTACAATTAAAAATCATTTTTCTTTTTTTAAGTCCCACTGCAATTGTTAGCTGCATATTTTTCAATAAAAATAAAAATCCATATTTTTTATTCTTTTTTATCCTTTTGTAGGTGAGCAAGACAGTTAAAACACTAAAAGATATATGGTAACTTCCAAATAATTTATGCAGATACTTCAGCTCAAAGAGGTGGCACGTTGTTCTTCATATCTTAAGTCACCAGGAGCTTTCCTTCCAAATGAAGGAAAACTGATATATAATATAATATAATTGAGGAGAAAAATAATAATATTAAAGTAGAGAAATCTGACAAACACTGTCTCAGCCAGGTGATCAAGATTAACATCAACAGTGATAACTCATGTTGGCAATATGCAGCCTTGGTATGACATGATAAAAATAGCACTGTACCTCTTCCACCCGATATTCTATATCCCCAGTCTAATCATGGGAAAAAGCATCCAAGACATTCCAATGAAAAGCTATTCTACAAAACACATGACAAGTACTCCTCAAAAGTGCAAAGTATGAGAAACTGTCACAAACAAGAGGCACCTAAGGAAACCTGATGACTAAATGTAATGTGGTATCATGAATGGAGTCCGGGAACAGAAAAAGAAAATTAGGTGAAACTAAGGCAATCTGAATAAACTATGGATTTTAGTTAATAATAATATATTGATATTGGTTCATTAACTGTGATAAACGTACTGCGCTACTAATGTTAATGTTAATAACAGAGGAAAGTAGATGTGGATTACATGAGAATTCTATTATACGAGCCATATTTTGTCATCTAAAACTGTGAATAGATGGGAGTCTAATGATATTAAACATATATCTAGACATGAAGTAGGCTCCCAATGTATCATTGTTAATTGACTTTAATTCAATAAAATAAAGACAGGTGCATTAAAAGACCTGTATGATATGTCACAAAAAGAACCCTGCTACCTATAAAAGTGACATGACTGATGCTTAAACTATATAAGGCGATCTTTCAGGCATTCTAAATTTCAATGGACAGCCTGATTATAGTGGCACTGTATTACAGGCACTCTACCAAATCTCTCTTGGCACAAAAACTTTTTGTCAGAGGTGAACAGAGGAAATTAAAACAGAAAAATTTTCTGATTTAGGGTTTCAAGTATTTATCATGTATCACAGAAGGAGACAGAGTTAATGCTAGCCACTCATGACCCAGTCACAACTTTCTCATTAACATGTTAGAGTGTGGTTGATTCTTAGTTAAGTTTACCCTCTCTGAGCCTATGACCATTATGCTACAAGGCTGCACATAACAATTTTCATGAAGATTTCTATAATCTATTCCTCAATTCAAAAGAGTCTATTTGTTTATATTAAATGTTTATGCCAAAAGGTTGATGTTTTTCTTTAGGATATTGTAAAAAGTGGCATGCAATTTTATATATTAAATCTTTCTCTATTTTTTTCCTTTCCTTAAGACAATTACATTTTAGAATGTCATATTTAAACATCTTTGCTGTGCAATGGCATTTAAGGGTGAACTAATGGTTACTTAAAATAAAAACACAAAATTTTATTTGCTCTCCTTAGATCAAAAAATAAAAATGAAATGGGTTTTGTGCTTTAATGTTTATTACACTAATATTTAACATTCAATCCATAATTAATATATTAATATTAAAGTAATAAAGTCAATATTTTAATATTAAATTAACACATAAAGCTATAGAGATGATTCCCTTCCAAAATAACCCTTGTTATACTTTTAGTAGCCCTACATTTAGTGCTAAAATAAATTTAGATTATTTAACTTTAATTTAGAATGAAGTACAATGTGTATTTAACATTTTTTGCATAATCTATACAATTCACGATCTTTTTGGACCACGGTAAGAGTAGCAGCTGCAGCAACTCAGCCCAGGGGAGAAATATTTGTAAGTAAGCAGCTTTGAAGAAAGTTTATGATGAAGCAAAAAAATACATTGATTTCAAACATACGTGGTTATGTTTACATCAAAATATTTTTTCTCACATTGGACTGTTTGTGCATTTAACGATTAACATAAGTACATATTAATAAAAATGAGCAGCAAATGTCACACTCAGTGAATCTCAAGTATCTATGAGACCAGTTCAATTAAAAACATGAGTTATACTTTGTTTTCTTCATTAGAGTCGGGTCACCTAATCATCAGCAGGGCACATTTAACAATGGCATTCAAGTTGCTAGATTGATGGTTTTATGAGGCAGAAATAACAAGCACTTATTATTTAAAACATTCTCTGCTGCTGAGCTCCTTCAGTAGTAAACATCGTGGAATAGCAAAATCTACACCATAAACCATAGAGATGCCTTAATGATAGGCATCCAACTAAGTAAGCCTTGGTGCAGACTAACAAAGTGGCTCTGGCAGAGAATGACACCCTACTTTATTTTTCAAAGTTCACACACACACACACACACACAATGTGTTGAGATTTGTATAACACTTTGTCTTTTTCATTTAACTAAAGAAAACCATGTTACATTAAAAGTGGGAAAATTCTCAGACCCATGCCCCATCCTAATCAAGGGCAGATCTTGTTATGATTCAGAATATAGGTTCTTGTCGAAGCTAATAGGAGGAAGCATCTACTTTTTTAAGCCACAAACATTTTTACTTAATTATTTGGTCTTATTCTCCATTTTTGAATCTTGGTTTTTTCACATTTAAAGATGTTACTCAAAAGAATTTTCCAAGAGGCCTTTCTGTGTTAAAAATCTGAGCCCTTGTATTATGTCCTATTATGTCCTTATTGCACACACATTTTAATATAACAGCTCCCTTTTCGCTGTTGAGAAATTTTTTACACAGTCAATTATTATTTTGTGAGTTACCTTGCTCTTTCCCTCTAGAAGCTTTTATACTTTTATTTTTGCTTTCATTGTTCTTAAATTTCACAATAATCTAAGTGCATTTATTTCTCTTATTTAATTATTGTGCTAGATTTCTTGTAAAGATGACCCAAACAATTTCTCCTTCCATTTTTGTCTGCTACTTAGCAATGTGACTTTAATGTGCTTCCTTCCAGGAGAAAGAGCCCATTTCTCCATCCCTAAATGTAGGCTTGGCTACATGACTTATTTTGTTAATAGAATATTAGCCAACACTATGTAAGCAAAGAGCTGAGCAGCACTTGCACACTGGGTCTTGCCCTCTTTTGCAGCTCTTGAAATTCTGAGACCATCATGTGAAAATGTGAATGAAGCTGAGACAGCCCACTAGAGAGACCACATGGAAGACAACTGAGGGGGCCTGATTTACAGCCGGACACCTGCCAACTATGTGAGTGAATACATCCTAGACTAACTGGGCCCAGCCAATTGACAGTCTACTGCAGACCCATGACTGAGCCCAGGAGAAGCCTGCAATAAAGCTACCCAGATGTCCAAACTCAAACTGCCAGCTCTAAGAATTATAAACTAATAAATGATCTTTTTGTTTTAAGTCACTAAGCTTTGGGGGTGATTTGTTAAAAAAAATCACAGAACTTTGATATGAAGTCTGACCTTGAAGCTTTCTCTCAACATATCATTTTCTTTTATGAAAGCTTGAACTTTGTGACTAGTAACTTCACTGTTTTATACCTCAATTTCCTCATCTTTAAAAATGACCCCATTTCTATCTACTAGAATGGGAATAAATATGGAAAAAGTTTCAGGAGAATACCAATGGTATAAATAATATTGAACTAAATTTATGGTAATTCCTAACGTCTTTTACCACATGAAATTCTAACATCTTTTTCTTTTTCTTTCTAAATCTTATTTACCTCTTCAGTCAGTCCATTTCATTTAAATAAAAATATAACTCTGAAACTGAGAAAAAAAAGTGTATCCTTATATTTTAGTGTGCCTTACTATAGATGTGCTCATTTTAATTTTTTCTACACTGTTTTCCTTAGTGATGAAAAAAATACAGTAATTTCAATAAAATATATAATTGTTATTATTGTCAGAACACTTAGTGCTTGGCCAAAGCAGAATTAAACAGGTTTCTCTTAAACATTTTCCAAATGTCTCCAGCTGTGTTTCTTAGAATTAGACCAGACAATGGCTAGACTATGGTCACATCAAAGTGACATCTTATATACAAAGAGGACTCACTCCTCCAGCAGCCCCTAACAGAGGGTCTGTGGGGATGAGGTCATCCCAGCAAATACTGTTTGTCTTGCTTTTTTCTTTATTTTCTTAACCAGGATTGTGTTTGTCTATGAAATGGCTTGGCAAGACCTATTATCCCAGAGGCTTTCCTAAACTAATAGTCCCCGTGTCAGCTAAGGAAGAAAAGCAATTGCATTTGACCATAGAATATTCTCTACTGTGTATTATCAAATTATGTTTTTCTTTTTAAGATTTCTAAAATTTCCTTTTTCTCCCTAGTCAGTATGATACTATCAGTGAAAAATCTCTAAAATTGGTTATTTGTGAGCAAAACTAAAGTATTGTTTGGGGTTGAATGGGTGCCTCATCTCTGCAAAGTTTTTACAGGGCCTCAAACCTACTTATTTTTCTTTCTTCCTTGTTGAAAAGTCAATGATTCCTTTAGGGAACACCCTGGAAATGAGAACCAACGGTGACTTGTTTTCCTAAGCATTACCTGTTAGGGTCTGCCGAACGTGCTTATTCTCCAGACAAGCACATTTGGAATTTTCACTTCTGAAAAAAAAAACAAAAAAACCTGGACTGAAATTAGGAAAAAAAAATGTTCTCCTCCCATTCTGTCCGTTTTTTCCTCATCGGACTCTCCCCACAAAATGACTAGGCTCCATGCCTAAGAAAACAGTTAACACACTCATAAGTTGTGAAGAGTAAAGAAAATTACTACTCAAAATGTAATCCATTTGCCAACCACAATCCACTATTTGAACAACCAACTACTGATTCATCTAATTTTACTCTCACATTTAGAAGAATATTTTATAAGAGCCTAAATGCTCTTGAGCAGATTCCTCATAAAATATTCCTTGCAATGGGCAGATGAACCAGTCTTTCACCTACATGGCTTTGTGCATGGTACTCTTTTTATCTGGAACACTCTTATTCATCTGGTTAACTTCTATTGGGCCTTAAACTCTCAACTCAAGTTCAACTTTCTCCAGAAGCTTTCCTTGTTTACTCTTCATTCTGACCATTCCTATTAGATGCCTCCTAGCTGTTGCCATGTTGGTGTTACACTAATACCTATTACAATGCATTTTAATTGCTAGTTCATCAGTCTTCTATAAGAGATCACAAGCTTCTTTAGGATAAGTGCCATGGTTGTGCATATAACCAATCCCTAACATGGTGTCTAACACATTTTATGGTAAACAAATTTTGTTGCATAAATAAAATTAATACAAGAAGTATTCGTTCCAGATAGCGTATTCATATGTGTTTGGCTCTACATCGTCCATTCCCCATTACCTGCACCATGGCAACTTTCCTCAGACCAGCAGAGAATTAACCCCTCTTACATTTTGTTTTGTGGAGTTTGGAAAATTGATCTGTGATGCTTCCCAAAAAAAGGGCTTAAAACAATATGTGTACCCTACCCATTATCCAAAGGAACTGCTTCAGGGATGTTCATGTAACCTAATCAGTGCTAGTGAGAATTTGCAGAATCTGTTTGCAAGGGATCATGCTGTTTTGATACACACGATAAAGGAAAGATTATTGAAAACTCAAGAGCTTCTCATGACCATCTCCTGATGAAAACAGAACATTCTACAGAATGAAAAGTAGAAGGAGAAAGCAGAATCAAGAAACGGGAAGAGAGCCCAGGCTGGGTAGCTCAGTTTCTTAGAGCATCATCCCAATACTTCAAGGTGTGGGTTCAATCCCAGCTCACGGCACATACAATAAGCAACCAGTGAATACATATCAATGTTTCTCTTTCCCTCCCTCTTTCTCTAAAATAAATAAATTTAAAAAATATTTTTTAAAAGAAATGGGAAGGGAAACAATACCCGCTCATATTATTTGCATCTGAAGGGAAGATGCCTCAAAAGTCAGAGAGCTATTTCATTAGGAGAGTCAATATTATTTTTAATGTAGTTTGAATTAAGTTTTCTCTTCCTGTAACACAAAGGTGTTTTTTTTTCCTACTTAAGTGGCACAACTTTTTCCACCCAAATCTTAGTTTAGCTCAATCTCCTATCTGATAGAAAACTTCATCACCTGCTTTGGGTTTTTTATAGTGGCATAGAAGTAGCATAGTGGATGCAGCATGGGTTTTGGATTCAAATAAATAGACATTTTTGTTTAAGGTTCACCTTTTATTATCTGTGGACACTTGGCAAGGCATTTTACCATTCTGGGCCTCATTTCCTTAACTGTGTCTATCTTGGAAACTGCTGGAGGATTTAATAAGATAAATATATCTAAACTTTCTAACTTTATGGTTATGACTTAGAAGTTTACAAGATAATCTAAATCTTGGTTTCCTCCCTTGTAATTATCTTCATTAGCTTAACTTAACCTCAGGGGATAATACATCTCACATTCTGACATCTTAAGCTTCTCAACCATCAATGCCCTCCCTCTTCGTTCTACATTTACTGGCTACTGTGTTGAAAAACCATGATCTCATCATCACGTGGTTTTTTGGTTTTTGTTTTTTTAATTATATTTTTATTGATTATGTTATTACAGCTGTCCTGATTTTTCCCTTTGTCCCACTCCCTCAAGCAATCCCACCCCCACTCTTGCTCATGTGTTTAAGTTCTTTGGCTACTCCATTTCCTATACTGTACTTTTTATATCCCCATGGCTATTCCATAACTACCTATTTGTACTTCTTATTTCCCTCACCTCTTCACCCAGTTCCCCCACACCACCCTCTCATCTGGCAACCATCAAGATGCTCTCCATATCCATGATTCTGTCTCTGTTCTTCTTGCTTGCTTAGTTTATTTTTCAGATTCAATTGTTCACATTTTATTGTTCATAATTTTGACAATCTTTTTCTTAAGTAAGTCCCTTTAATATTTCATATAATAACAGTATGATTGTGATGAACTCCCTTAGTTTTTTCTTGTCTGGGAAGCTCTTCATTTGCCCTTCAATTTTAAATGATAGCTTTGCTGGGTAGAGCAATCTTGGCTGTAGGTACCTGCTTTTTATGACTTTGAATATTTCTTGCCATCTCTTCTGGCCTGCAAAGTTTCTTTTGAGAAATCAGCTGACAGCCTTATGGTAACGCTCCTGTAGGTAACTAACTTCTTTTGTCTTGTTGCTTTTAAGATTCTCTCTTTATCTTTAACCTTTGGTGTTTTAATTATGATGTGTCTTGGAATAGGCCTGTTTCTATCCATCTTGCTTGGGACTCTGTGCTTCCTGGACATTCATGTCTATTTCCTTCAAAAAATTAGGGAAGTTTTCTTTCATTATTTTCTCAAATAAATTTCCAATTTCTTGCTCCTTCTCTTTTCCTCCATAATAGGCAGCCCTATTATGCAAATATTGGACCTCTTGAAGTTGTCCCAGAAGTTACTTATACTATCCTCATGTATTTTGGATTATTTTTTTTTCTTGTTCTGATTTGTTGTTTTTTTATTCCTTATGTTCTAAATCATTGATTTGATTCTTGGTTTCATCCACTCTACTGTTTTTTTACTGTAAATTGTTCTTTATTTCACTTAACATATCCTTCCTTTCTGACTGGATCTTTTTTATGCTGTTGAGGTCCTCACTAAGTTCCTTGAGCATACTTATAACCAGTGTTTTGAACTCTGCATCTGATACATTGCTTATCTCCATTTCATTTAGTTTTTTCTGGAGTTTTGATCTGCTCTTTCATTTGGGCCATGTTTCTTTGTCTCCTCATTTTGTCAGCCTGCCTGTGTTTGTTTCTATGCATTAGGTAGAGCTGCTTTGACTCTGTGTCATGGTAGTAAGGTCTAATGTAGTAAGTGTCCTGTAGGGTCCACTGGAAGAGCCTCTATCACCCAGGCTGTATACTCAAGGTGAACCCTTTGTGTGGGCTGAGTATACCCTCCTCTTATAGTTGAGTCTTAGTTGCTGTTGCCAGATCAATGGGAGGGACTTACCAGGCCACTCAGCTGCAAGGATTGGCTATTACCACTTACCGCCAACTGCCATCCTCCAAGGAAGATCAGCTGTGCAGGAGCAGATGGTGGTGCTCCAATATGGTCTGTAGCTCTCCACTGGGTGCACTGGCCCTGGGAATTCCCAGGTGGTGCAAACCAAGGTCACCCCCCATCTCTGTTTTTCCAGAGCACACCCTGTCTGACCTATAAAGGAATCTGAGATGGCTGTTACTTGTGCTGGGCTTTGAGATTCCCAGGTGAAGCCTAGCTGTGAATCTAGGCTGGCTGCTGCTAGTGCTGGGCCTGAAGTTCACTGAAGCCAGCTGTTGCTTGTTTGAAAGGATTTGGGAAGTTGGGCAACATGAGTCAAGGCCAGTCATTCATATGGAAAAGCAGCTTGGATGGGCCCATGAGTTGGGTGGGCCCATGAGTTGGGTGGGGCAGAGTCGCTGGGGATCTCAAAGCCAGGTCAAACAGAGTTAGCCAGATAGATGGAGTCTCAGATATGGCACCAGCTTGCCAGCTCTGGGGGAAGAGGATGGGTTTAGGAAAGGGACAATGGCCTCTGCTTACCTTCATGGCATGACAGACACTTCAATTTCTCCCAATATGCCACTGGTGCCTTTAAAGCCACTGCCCCAGTGCTGGAGCTAAGAGGGAGTATATCTGAGTAGGTGAGTATGTGTGTGGGTTGTTTAAGAGGAACTGCTTGGGGCTCCAGAAGTTTCTTCCACCAACTCAATACCCATGGCTTTTTGCAGCCAGAAGTTGTGAGGACTTATCTTCCTGGCACTGGAACCCTGGGCTGGGGGGCCTGGTGTGGGGTTGAGACTCTTCACTCTGGAGATATCCCTCCTGAATTTTTATCCATCACATGTGGGCATGGGACCAGCCTGTTCTGCATCTGTGCCCCTCCTACCAGTCTGGAAGGATGTGGTTTCTTTAATTCTGTAGCTGTCAGACTCCCATTCAATTTGATTTCTGATGGTTCTGAGTGATGGTGATCTATATTTTAGTTTTAATTTTGATGTGGTTGTGCGAAGAGATGAGCCATGTCTACCTATGCCACCACCTTCACTGGAAGTCTCATCATCATTTGAAATAGCTCCTTCCTATTATGTCTTCTTTTTTCTTATCCTAACATCTCTGCCTCTCCACCACTCACATCGTCACACCCTTATAAATGCCAGGCCATCAACTTTCCCAAGTCCTAGTCCACATTCCATATTCATTCCTTTGATCACACGTCTCTGTTTAGTTTCATTTGTACTTATTGAGTACCCACTGTATACCATCTTTAAAGAGACACAGCTGAATAAGACATGTGTTCCTGCCCTCAGGATCCTTACAATATAGAAATAGAAACAGATAATAGATTCTAAATGAGGTATATTCAATAAACAGCAGAAAATTCTGAGAGAAAGAAGGAGGAAAGAGGGAGGGTTGGGGGAAGGGGAGAGAAGGAGAGGGAGAGAGACAAAGACAGACAGAGAGAGAGAGATGTATGGGGTGATACAGACCTACCCTGAAAGAGAAACTAGTGTAGAAACAGAAAATGAGGGGGCAATTTTAATAGTTAAGTCAATAATAATAATTAAAATGTCCCTTTCAAAAAATTTAAAGAATAAAAAATATCCCTTTCAAAACATTTTATAAGAAGTGGTCTGAAAACTTATCAAACATTGTCATTCACACTAAAAATATTTAATGAATATATTTATCTCAAAAATGTAAAAACCATGCTTTTTGCATAAACCAAAATTATTTATCACCATTGTATTTAATGACACATCCTTGAGGTCATCTATGTTCCCAAGTGATAGACACATTTTTTTTTAATCTTATATGCAGTGCAACCATATGTGGAGGCCACTTATATTTGAAGAACATACCTTTTAGCAATTACACTTTCAAATATGTGTTCTCCTGGAACATAAATTCTTAAATGCTATGAGGTGATTGCCTGCTTAGTTTGATGCTTGTGGTTTGCCAAAATTATTAACTTTATTCAGATCCCTCCATGTCCCAGGCATGGTATATAGGGTTAAAATGATAGAGCTCTTCCCGCATATTGCTTACAGTCTAAAACATAAAATAAACTCCATCAATTACATAGAATCAAATGGTTTATAGTAGCCGATCAAAGGCAAACTTGCCAACAAAATTTTCTTGGTTTTTATGGTTCCATACTGAGTTGACAGTTTAGTTCCTTTTTCTTGCATTTTAATTTCTCAAAGCATGGCCCTTCTGAGGGAAACAAAAAGGTATGGGGTGAGGGAACAAACACACAGCAAGAGATAGCTACTTCTGGCCTATTTCACCTCCAAAAGATCTTGAGTGCTTGGACATCAATTATTCTGAATTTTTATGACTGCCTATCACAAGAAAATTTAATTTTACAAAATTCTTTAATAGATGTGACTGTCTTATAAAAATCAACATCATTAATTTATTTGTGAAATAAAACAACATGGAAGACTTCACTGAAAAAAAAAGATCTTCAAAGGAACGTGGCAAAACCATTGGATAAAAGGTTCCAAGCAGAGAGAGCAACTACAGCAAAGCGGTGGGGCTGAAGTTTTCCTGAAGTATTTGAAGAACCCCAAGGAGAGCAGTGTGGCTAGAGGAAGCAATGATGATAAAGCAGAGGTGTGCCTGCAGGTGGGTATTGTGCACCACAGGGAAGGTCTGGATTTACTTTGAGTGGGTTAGGGAAATAAAAGGGAATTTTGAACAGGGGCATTACGTGATTTGACTCAGTGTTTAAACCTTTAAAGGATCACTTTGGTTGATGTGTTGAGCAAAGACTGAAGAAAAACAGTAATGAAAGCCAATGAGGAGATAGTTGCAATGAGGGGGAAGAGGGGAATGATGGTGGTAGCTGTAGAGGGGGTGAGAGTAGTTATTTTCTGAATATATTTTGAATAAGTTTTGATAAAATTGGATATGGATTAAATACGGAGATTAATAAGAATTTAAGAAAAAAATTATTCCAAGATTTTCTGTCTGAGCAATTGAAATATAGAGTAGTCATTACATGAGGCTAGGAAGACTCTAGAGGGTTACAGATTTGGGGTATGAATAAAAGGCTAAGCTCAGCCCCCTTTCAATTTAAGATGTTTATTAAATATTCAAATGTAAATCTTGGAGAGATACATGCAGAAGTGATTTGACAGTTGTCAGAGGATAGATGGTATTTGTAATGGTTAATTTTATGCGTCATTGTGACTGTGCTGAGAGCTGTTAATTATTTTTTCTGAGTGCTTCTGTGTAAGTGTTTCTGGAAGAGATTAGCATTTGATTCAGTAACTGAGTAAAAAGATCCACCCCCACCAATACTGTGGGAATCATCCAATCTTCTAAGGATACATTGAATAGAAAGGCGGAAGAAGAGCAAATTTTATCATTCTTTCAAGCTGGGACATCGATCTTCTGCCTCGGGACATTGGAGCTTCTTGTTCTCAGGCCCTTATACATATTCCCATACATAAAAATTCTCATATATATTCTGACATATATATGTATAATATATATTATACTAATATATAATTATATATAATTATATGTAATATATATTATTATACTAATACATAATGATATGTAACATATATTATTATATATAATATATGGTATATATTGTATAATTCTATTTATTATATAGTGTATAATGTAATATATAATATATAATTATATGTAATTAATATATTAGTATAATATATATACATTAACTCTGTTTCTACAGAGAACTCTGGCTAATAAAATACTAAAGCCATGACATTGAATGAATCCACCAGGAAATGGAATCCAGGTAGAGAAAATAATTCCCGAGGAGCAACAATGTTAAGAGGTCAGGCTGATGGGTAACAGCGACAGGTCACTTGAAAATAAGTGACGAGTGGGAAGAGTAGCCGACCAGGAAAATGTGGTGTCCTTATTGCCATGTGCATCGACATCATCATCATCACCATTAATCAAATATGTACGTGTTATTCATGAAGAATTCCAACCACCTCGTGAAGGAAGTACTGTCATAGCCTACATAGCAGTTGAATAAATTTCCCATGGTCAACACTAACAAAGAACAGAAAAGTCAAAATTTGAACAGAAGTCTTGTAACTCTAGTGTACAGGTTCCTTAATGCTGCAAGTGGCAATAAAAACAAAAAGGCTTAAAGATAGTGCGAGTAGTAACAGAAGCACATTCATCATACATTTTGTTATTTACAACACTGTGTACCCAAACATCATAATCAATCACTAAAAGAACTTACAAGGAATGCTTACTAGGGTATGATCTTTTTCAACAGTTCTCCATGTTTGTGGACACATGCTGACCTAAGAAGAATAAATACCCATGTTTTCACCTCACACCAACAAGCCCAGGTGCCACCCTGCAGAAGCGATGCACAGGGCCTTGTTGGAGCATGCCAAGGCTTGGATGAAGAAACAGAGGCCAGACTTTTGCCCTAAGGCAGTCTCATCAATGACACTCTGAGTTACTCACCAGGCCTTGCTGAATCACCTTGCTGAATCTGTAAAAGAGAAGTTATGCTGGAATGGTTAGTTCTGAAATTCTGTCTCTAATTCTTCTCTTTCCCAACAATGCCTACGCATTTTAAGCACTGAAAATTCTCATGATTTGGATTAAAATATTTCTTAAGTCTATAATAAAATGCTTCCTATGTGTCATTTTCTCCAAGGCTACATAGAAGATCATGAACCCAATATACTGTACAAAATGATATATAATTTTTAAACTATCATATAGAAAGGCTATAATATAATCTTTGTAAAGCATTATTAAATTATGCAAGTTTTAAAAATGTCACCCTAAGGATAACATCAGTGAGGTCTCACTTGACTTCATAGTCTTCTCAAAGCATCAAATATTTTCACTTTATTATGATAATCAATGCCTAATAATGTTTTCACCATCTCACTATCATTAAAACCTCTGGAATATAATAAGGAACCCATATCTTGAATTTTAAATTCAAAAATAGGATTTTTTCTCACTGTTTAATAATATTTAGTGTGATTGCTTTTTGGATGTAACTATATTTGTGAATACTTAGCAAATATAATTTAAAGAATGCCAACTGTATGCAAAACATTGGTCTAGACTTATCCATGTATTCATTTCATCATTATTAAGCCACATGTTTAAATGTAGTTTATTAAAAACAGATCTTTGCTTGTCATGGATAATATGAACTTTTGTAATTTAACCCAGAAATAAAATTATAGAGGCACACTTCCCAGTGTCTGTAATTGTTCTGGGGGGTCTCTAAGGATTTATTCAGTAGCTGCAAATCAGACATTTTTCATTAACTTCATACTATAAAAGGAATTATATAATTTCTTTAAAACTAACAATATTCATAAAAAATAAATTTGTACATTTATACAGTAAGCAAATCCTTCTTCCAAATAATAAGCAGAATTAGAGGAGATAAGTTAGAATGATCCCAGGGCCCATCAAAAAAGTTTATCCTCAGTGAACATTTTACTCCAGACTGGAGTCACCCTTTCCAGTATTTGAGTAACTGACATTGTATTTCACTCAAAACTCCTTTTGTCTATAAAACAGAAAAAGAATTTTTTCTGAAATTTAGCCCATTTGTTTGCCAATCCACTATTCCATTTTAAAAGTCTCTAGGTACAATATTTATAGTGCTGCCTCATACTCTGTCATACCTGAATAAGTGACTCTTGTGCTCCAAGAAAAGCAGTGACAGGCTCACACAGAGACGGGGCACGCAGAGCTAGGGTGGAAGTCAGGGGCATTAAGGGGGGCAGCCCGAACAGGAGCTTGTCGATGTGGTCTAAAGTAAATGGCAGTGTGGCTGACGACACATTTCATGTGTATATGATAGGAACTGACTAGAATTCGAGGATGCACACTAAGAAACAGTGGCCTGAAGGTGATAGGAAAAAATGCTTTAAATCAAAGATTGGATTTGCATCATATAGGATCATAAAATGTATATTATTCAATCGAGCCATTATCATCTATTTAATTGAAGGCTGAATATTAAGACTAGGATGATGCGCAAGAATAAGATAAAACCCCTTTCTAACTTTAACTTTAATCCTCTTCATTTATCGATTTAGTAACGAGAATAAAAGGCAATCATTTTCTGCTTTTTGTCCACATAATAGAAATACTTAGAAACAGTAAAATTTCAGAAGCATATAACAGAAAGGGCAAGGAAGAAACATCGGTACTACCTGAAATGCTTGGTAAATTAAATCTTCAAAGATGGCATTCAAAAAGTGAAAAATGCCAAAAGAGTGACCTACAAAAGAAAAATAAAATTGATAAGTTGAACTCCACTAAAAAACAAAACTCTTCTCTATAAAAGACACTGTTCAGAGAATGAACAGGCAAGCTACAGGTTGAGAGAAAATCTTCATGAAAGATATCTAATGAAGGACTGGTATGACAAATATACAAAAAAAAAACTCTTAAAACTCAGCAATAAGAAAATAAGTGACCACTTAAAAATGGGCAAGAGAGCTAACCTGGCTCACCAAAGAAGATAAGCAGATAGCAAATATGCTTATGAAAAGATGTTCAACATCGTATGTCATTAGGGAATTACAAATTAAAACAATATGATACCAGACGCACCAAGAGAAATCTCAGATCTGAACAGTGACAACACCAAATGCTGGTGAGGACCTGGAGCAATAGAAACTATCATCATTGCTCGTGGGGATGCAAATGGCACAGCCACTTAGAAAACAGTTTGCCAGTTTCTTACAAAACTAAACATACTCTTACCATATGATTCAGCAGTTGTGCTCTTTGGTGTTTACCCAAAGGGTTTGCAAACTTCCACATAAAAATCTGCACATGAATTTTAATAGCAGCTTTATTCAGAATTGCAAAAACTTGTAATGAGCCAAGATGTCCTTTAATAAGTGAATAGATAAACTGTGGCACACCCAGGCAATGGAATATCCGCCATTGTAAAAAGAAGTGCTCTTGCCCTGCCTGGTGTGGCTCAGTGGACTGAGTGCCGGCCTGTGAACAAAAGGGGTGGCCTGTTTGACTCCCAGTCAGGGCACATGCCTGGGTTGTGGGCCAGGTCCCCAGTAGCGCGGTGCGTGAGAGGTAACCACACACTGATGTTTCTCTCCCTCTCTCTCTTCCTCCCTCTGTCTAAAAATCAATAAATAAAATATTTTTTTTAAAAGATGCCCTATAGAGCCAGGAAAAGATATAAAGGAAACTTAAATGCACATTGCTAAATGAAAAAGGCCAATCTGAAAATGCTGCATGTTGTATGAATCCAATTACATGACATTCTAGAAAAGGAGACAATAAAAAGATCAGTGGGTGCTAAGATATGGGTAGAGAGAGGAAGGAAAAATTGGTGGTACATAGATTTTTTTGTCCTGCAAAGTTACTTGGTATGATACTGTAATGGTGGATACATGTCATTTTACATTTGTCATTTGTCAAAACCCAGAGGATATACAATACAATGAGTGAATCCTAATGTAAGCTAAGGGATTTAGTTAATAATGTGTCGATATCAGCTCATCAATTGTAACAAATGTACCACCTTATTAAAAGATCTTAATTAATAATAGAGGAAACTGGAGATGAGGGTGCAGGGATATGTGATTTCAGTTCAATTTTTCCATAAACCTAAAAGTGCTCAATTTTTTTTTAAGTGAAGAAATGACCTGGATGCTCCAAGTGTTCATGAAAATAAATAAAGCCGAACTAACAGCATCACTGGTGTTTTGCTTAATTTGGCTCATTTGCATGCTTGTTTAGAATACTTGTGTGCTCAGGAGACACAGATAAGAAAGTAAAATAAACAGAGATAAATAAATACCCAGTTTAATCTGGCACCCATGACGGTACAAAGATGAAAAATTTGGAGAATTTCCCTCATATTTATTTTGTGTGTATTTTGGGGCTGAATACATATTGGTCAATTAATACACATGAAATTAATTGTCTAAGTCATTGTAAAAAACACAAAAATAAACTAACAGAAGTGAATGATATTCAAAAGATAAAGTGGCCAGAGTAGCACTTTCTTGATCTAAAATCATTTTAGATATTTACAATTTACATTTACAATATGAGAATTCTAAAATTGAGTTGGTTTCTGAAGTTCAATCATCATAATGTATATTAAAACATCTAAAAACCCTTCTCACAGTGTAATATATTGGTTTTATTGCATACTTAATACTAAGTTTAGGCCAAGTGTAACTTTAATGATGAAGATAGTTTATTGACATCTCTAAAAACTACTGTCCATCAGTTAATGACAAAAGCAAGACCTTGAGTGTCTTTTCATTATCAATGGACTCCAGCAAAAAACAAACAAAAAAAATCAATATAATGTAGTCTTAATAACTTTAAGCGGCATTCGATGGAAGTATGAAAGCAGGTCACAAAAAAATAAACAAATGGGATTTTAAAATTATACCTTAATAGTTAAAATTTCATAATTTGCTTAATTTACTGAAAAAAAATACTTTAACAGGGGCAAGAGGTGATTGATGAAGCATTTTCTCTCGCAGTGTGGTGTCATGACTCACACAAGTTCTGACAAATGCAACAAGTGGCAAACGAGCGCTGAGTGCTGAAACAGTTTTTCATGTCAAAGTGCATCGGCGTGCCAGGCCTGATGAGTTCTGAAGCCAACGAGTACCGAGGTACAACTGTACTATATTTATTTATTTTCTTCTACAAATTTTCCACTTTTAGCCATTGGGAGCTTTTTCCAATTAGCTGCTACATTTTTTATCCTCACCTGAGGCCATGCTTATTGATTTTAGAGAGAGGGGAAGGGAGATACAGAAAGAGAGAGAGAAACATTGATGTGAGAGAGAAACGTTCAAACCCAGACTGGGGACCAAACACACAACCTAGGCATGCGTCCTGACCCGAAATTGAGATCACAAACTTTTGGTTTATGGGGTGATGCTCCAGCCAGCTGAGTCAGGGCAGATGCTGTATTTTTTTTTTACATCCCCACCCTTTTCCTTTCTTGTTTTCTTCCTTTGTGATTTGTAGGGGAAGGTGGCAGGTAGTGGTATGATTTAATTCTTTTCTCTTTTTCTTTTTATGTATTCTCTTTGTGGTTACCATGAAACCTACAAAAGATATCTTATAACAGTCTTTTTCTAGCTGATAACAACTTAACTTCAACAAAACTATACACTTCTCCCCACTCAAAACACTTCATGTTATTGATGTCACAATTTACCCTTTATTATATTGGGTATTCATTAACAAATTTCGGTATTTATTGTTATGTTTAATACTTTTATCTTTGACTTTTATATTAGAGTTAGAAGTGATTTATACATCACCTTTATAGTAATACAGTGTTCTGTATATTTAGTTTTACCAATGAATTTATGCTTTCATATGCTTTTATGTTGCTATTCCTCATCCTTTAATTTCAACTTGAAGAACTCCTTGATGTTCCTGATTTTATCTAGGTGCTGCTCTTCTCTTGTAACTCACTCAGCTTTTAAATATTCTTTTGAATTGTCAGGTAATTCATAGATCTCCAATTCTTTAGGGTAGGTTAGTGGAATTCATTTGTTCCTTTGTGTCCTGTTTTCCTAATAGTGTACCTGGTAGCTTTGCATTGATGTGTACACATTAGAAGAAACAACAGCTACTTCTCTCAAACTTGATAGACTGGCTTTAACAAGGAATGACCTTCACCAATCAACCCACTCAGGGATTCAGGACCTTTGTTCTAATCAGCCTCAGGCACCAGTCTTTTTTTCTTTCTTCTTCTTCTTCTTTTTTAAGGAGCACATATTCTCCAGCTCCTGTATAATAGCTGTGCTAGTTTCTTCAGCGAGGCAATAAAGAAACCAGCCCTGGAGTCAGACAATAAAAGGTTGGGAGCAAAGGAGACCTGCTCCATTCCTCTGCTTCCCTCTTGGGGAAGAAAGTCTCAGTATCTGCCCCTTTTCCCAGTGTCACAGAGCAGTGCCTTTTCCTTTGTTCCTAGTTTGCCCAGGAACTCAACTACGCAGGTTCCTTCGTAATTCGATGTGCAGCAAGACAGAAATCGGCACCACTCCTCGCAAAAGCACTGAAAGGCCTAGAATTTTGGAGCCATGTCCACTCCTCTCCCTCTCTCTGAGGGAGAAAGGTCAGTTCTAACCTTTCTCCCAATCTCGCAGATCTATGGCAGCCACAGCAAGCTGTCCATCCCTTTTCCTTCGTTTCCAGCTGCCCAAACTATGTAAGTTCCCTCAGCGCTCTGCATGGGGCGAGACAGAAACTGGCCCCTCAGGCGATGCACTGAAAGACAGGGTATGTTGGACACTTGCTCCACCTCTCTGCGCCCCCTGCCCCACCGCAAAGAACATCATGGGCAAATGATCTCTCTCAGCACTGAGCTGCGCTGTCGTCAGGAAGCGCTGTTGTGAGTAAGGTGAACTTTCTCCCTACCGATTTCAATGTAGCTCTTTCAGTTTTGTGCTCACCTGGGGTTCTGCAACTTCTCACTTGGAATCTTGACCCCACAGAGAAGTAGTATTCTGTCTATATTTCATTGCTAAATTTGTATTTCTGTGGAAAAATGAGGGCTCGGACTTCTTATTCTGCCATCTTGTTGACATCACTCTTTGTATTAACAGCAAAATTACCTAAATAATTTTGGACTGAGTGGGGTAGCTAAACAATACCGAGCCTATAAAAATGACTATGATATTGTCACTATTTTCCATAAATTTAGCAAGTGGGACAAACAAGCATAATCACAGGTAATTAAAATTCTAGGTTATTAAAGGATTATTTATGTAATAAAAGAGATCTAAAGAGAGAGAGATGGGGGCACTAATGAGGAAAAGGTTAATTAGGCGATGTGATGGTGATATGAGATGGTGTCATGAAGGGGAGAGCATATGTTCAACTTAAATCAGAATCCAAAAGAAGGAAAAGCCAATACTCCGTCATCTTCACAATTCCTTACCTACCTGATTAAACTCTGAGAAATGCCTCTCTGGGTTATGGACTGACCGATCCATTCATCCCTGACAATGATACCAGAAGGTCATTTTATATCTTATAACAGGTTGTGAAATTACATTTTCCTCAATATAAGCCCGTATACTGAAAAGTCTTATTTTTTCTTTAATAAGGCACTATAATACCATATATGAATCTTACCATATTGCGGTACAATGCACACTGCAAGCTCTATCATTAACTATCTGCTATCTATAAAATAAGATTTTTTTATATAGTCTCTTCTAAGCTTCAAGTGAATTCTGACAGTAGAAAAGAGTGTTGAAAAATGTTATTTTGGGCCAAGAAAAGGGAAGGAGTGTACACTGTGGGCCTACTGATTAACAATGGAATGCCTTTAGTCTTTCTCTAAACCCACTTACTCTTCCGCAAAGTCTTGTTTTTCTTTATAATCCTAATGCCATCATACTGGAAGCATTTTCTAAATATTTGTTGAATATATTTCAATTGATATGCTCCTACAGTTCCGATTTGAAGATTTCCTTTTATTTTAGCAAGATTTTTGCCTTGGATTTGTCACTGTCCAGAAATCTTGCCATGCGTATAAGCCACAGGGACAAGAAATTCAAAGAAATGGTTTTCTTAGTCATATTTAAAAGAAAACTCGGTGATGCATTTCAACATTTTGTGATTTAAAAACAGCAGTGTTATCATTATCTATCTATTACCTAACCATCTATCTACTACTATAAAAATGATTTAAAACAACTTATTTTATTCTGCCTTTGAGGGGTCTCTGAGGAGACCCAGTAAATAGCATTCCCATCTCCACTCAGGACCTGAACCGGCTGGGAAATAAGACAATAGATAAAGCACATCGGATCATAGTGCCAACAGTCATTAAGCTGATATTGGAAAATGAAACTTATTTCCAAATTCAAATGGATTTCTTAATCCTGAACACCAGAATTAAACCAATTTACTCTCTCAGTCATGACAGTGCTGCTCATTGAAAATACAGTTATAACAGTTGACTAACCCTTCTGCCCCTCAACTGCCTGTCCCAGGGAAAGGGTGCCTGAAGATGGAAGGAGGCCAGGGTTGCTAGCTAATAGCACTCCCTTCAGCAGATGTAACATCAGGAGAGAGATTTCACTGCTGTAGCTCTGAGCAGTATCATTTTAAATTTGAAATCCTAAAATCTGACCAATTGAAAAAATCAAACCAACCAATAACCTATTTTTGTTAAACCACAGAAAACATGAGCGATTGCTTGGACAGTTAAAGATGAAAAGGAAATTCGAAGTGTAACACAGTAAAGTTGAAATTATAAGTAAGGAAAGAGTTTCTTTTTTGTCTTTTTAAAGATTTGATTTATTTATTTTTAGAGAGAGGCGAAGGGAAAGAGAGAGAGAAGGAGAGAAACATCAATGTGTGGTTGCCTCTCTTGCTCCCCCTACTGGAAACCTGGCCCACAACCCAAGCATGTGCCCTGACTGGAAATCTAACCAGTGACCCTTTAGTTCACAGGTCGGCACTCAATCCACTGGGCCACACCAGCCAGGGCTACTTTTTTTGTTTTTTATGATGACTATACATGGGATCATAGGGCAAGCCTGTCATATCTGATAGAAGGAAAATCTCATTCTTAAAAAGCCTCCTTTTCTATACAGAACAATTATATTTCATGATAAATCATGACATAAAATAAAATAAATAAATAATAACAATGGGAAGAAGAGAAATGCAGACTTTAAAAATTTATTTGTATTAATTTTGTATCTATCACACATATACGCATGTATCTTTAATATATAAATATATAGATTAAATCATTCCAAGAAAAATAATAATTAAATGTTATCATAAAAAGGAAAAACTATTGAATTAATACTTTTCAATTAATACATTTTTGACGAATAGGAAAAAATCTTGATCTGTCACAGTAATAAGTAAAAACCATATTGTGTTTACCAATGATTTTATGAATATGGATTTTCTTTAAATGTTTATGTTTAATATAAAATAGAGCCAGATATCTATCAGTCTATATTCACTTATAGGTGACTTTTTAAAGAAAACCTTTTCTAATAAAATTAATTTTGAAAAGTTTCTATGAAGCAGAATATAGACAATTGGTAACTAAAGTGTTAAAGGATAAGTCAGGTAGAAATTAAACTCCATTTCTCACTGAATTCCAAAATGGTTAGTATTATTGAATGCCTTATTTCATCAGGATCAGTCTAGGGTCTTGCAAATGCCTCTGCATTTGAAAAAAAAAAAAAGTACTAAAATGTCTTCACCAAAAATATTATCATAAATCTAGCTTGTATTCTGTAAAAACTTCCAGTTGTTTTCTCCTTTGGCAAAAATCAGAGTAAAAAATTAAATAGTGGTAAACACTGACATTATTTGATCTACTTCTTTAGAAAAAGTATTGAGTTCTTGATGAAAACAATGACTACATTAAACTTTGTCTTCTTGATTATTTCTGTCAATATGAGAATACCTTTTGTCATTTTTCCCATGTAATTATCAATTCCTTTACATTTTAGTATTACATGGCTAATATTCTTGATAGTTTTGCTCACCATTGATCATCAGGGAATAATTTTAGAGTTTGCACTTAACTCTTCAAGGATAATTGTTTTTTGCAAACATTTTTGTGGTCACAGAGAATGTGACAATTGAAGTAACTAATGTTCAGTTTTTTAGTATTTATGAAATGTGCTATCATTGTTTATTTCAAATGTTTAAATTTAGGACTATGTAGTACCACAGGACTGGATGTACTAATAGTACTCACAGGTAGTTCAAGTGATTTATAATGAAACTTTATGCACTTTGACTGGAACTAATGCAAGCAGTGAAATCCTTGTGTGCTAGACCCCTCTTTATAATTTCTTTCCAAATTAACAATGCTATTAAAAAATAATTAAAATGTTCTCACGTCAAACTCATATATCTGAGACTTATTATAGTTTACATATATAAAAATGAAACATCAACCACAATAATTATTTAAACTAAGGTTCAACAAATTTTTTATTTAAGGAGCCAGATAGTAAAAAATTTCAGGCTTTTTGCAGTCCAAGAAGCAAAACTGAGAATATTTTGTAGGTAAACACATAAAAAGAGAAAAAGATTGCACAATATTTTATCAACACTTTAAAATGTATTTATATAATGTTAGTTTTTGGATTTAGTCCATAGTTTGCTAAACTCTCCCTGATTTACAGCTTAAACAAACAAAAAAATTGGGGGTGAAAAACATCTTACTCAATGACATTATTTTGAAAGACAGCATATACATTGTGATTTTTAAGAATCTAGACTGTTTTATTATTTTTAATTTGTCTACAAAAAATACAATCTCCCTTTTTATTTACAATTAACTTCTTTTAAGCTTGCATATCAGGAAAGGCACAAAGGAAATTGGGTCTTTTAAAACATTTACCCCATACAATATGGTCTGTCCCCTTCTTTTTCATTCTCTCTCTTGTTCTGTGCCTTGGTGGGTCATGGTTATAGTTTTTCATTAACATAGTAAACTGTAGTAAAGATGGCAAAGCCCACTGAAAGGTCAGAAAAACCATAGCTTAAAAAATTATGGCTCTTTCTTTTATTTATTTATTTTTGACCCTTAGCTACATTTTCTGGGTTTAGTCGAAAAATCCTTTTGGCTGTGCTTGAATTCAGTAAACTCAAAAATGTGGGTGCCTATGTCAACTCTGAATAATCCATGTTACTATTCAAAAAGAAAGGATAGCATATTAAGCAGCTACAGATATCCTACTTTTAGTAAATACTCTTTTTACTTGAAATTGTTTTATTATAAGATTTAATCTGTGCTAAAGCTTGGTTCTTTGCCTATTGCTTGCTGGCAGTGACATGGATACAAAATGTCCACTAGTCTCCCACAGGAAAAAAAAAATGTGGATAATATCTGAAACATGCTGTTGAATGAAAAGAGGAAATAGATTCCTTTTAAGTCCCTTTTACCTCTGAGATTGGATGACATTGCCATCCGATGTCCTCAGCTGGCAAATTAAAGAAATCAATTATCACTGCAGTATTTGTTATGAAGCACTTATATTGTGATGGGGAAACAAATGGTAAGAAATTAAAAGCAGAATAAATAACAAAATCTGATGACACAAGTCATGAAGCCTCACTGGTCTATTTGACCTTTAGACTATCTAGAAAACAAAAGTGATAGTATGGGCTTTTAGAACAAAGCAAATGAACCGTACAGTCACATCCTAACAATGAGAGGTTCGGGGGGACGATGAGCGGCCCAGGCAATCATTTCCGCCTGGTTTCCCCGCTTAGCCTATGAAAATCCCTGGTTGCCTGTTGTTCCGAAATTTTTCCTCATCATGACGCAGGGCATGAGACTTTATCAATAATTCAAATATTGTGAGAATATGTTGAGTAGACACCTTAAGAGACAGCTTCTTATACGAAACAAAGTTTTGATGCAGCAACAAAGAAAACACATGAAGATGTTTATACACCTCATGGGAGAGTGTTCACAGAATAAGGACACATGTTAATAAACCAACCGATGTCAAATTACTAGTAGATAAAGCAAAACCAGGGCTGAGTCTTAAGACACCTCAAAAATATTTTAGAATTAAACCATTTTTTCATTAACCCGTTGCAGGTTTAGAGTAGATGATTCAAGGCATAAAAAAAAACAATTCTAAGGGTTTAGATTTTTTTAAATATAGTTAAGATTAAAAACCTCAGAGAATTAATTGATCTCTGGTCTTTTTGCCTCAAATGGGAATAACCCTAAACCAGGGGCATAAATTGCAACTTACAGGCCAATTCTGCCTCTCCTGTTTTTTGAAATAAAAACTTGGGGGACACAAGCATAGCCATAATTTACATCTTGTCTGTGGCTGCTTTCGAGTGACCATAGTGAAGTTGAGTAGTCACGACAGAAAACATATGGCCTAAAAGGCCTACAATATTTACTCCCTGGCCCTTTACAGAAAAAGTGTGCTGACCCCTGGCCTAAACTAATTCGACTTTAAAAAAAAAAAAAAAGGAAGAAGAAATACTATAGTGACATACGAATGGAAGTGGATTATGTTACTTTACAATTTGTAATCTTTATACTATAAATATAGGACATTCCTGACACATATTAACAATCAAAGTGATTTTGAGTCCTAGTGGAAAAAGAAACATGGAGTCTCTAAATCCAGATGTAGGGTAGGTGCCCATTTTTACCATTCTGTTCTCTTCTAAGAAGTAACTTTCCCACTTGAAAATTGTACCTGCCATCCAACTCTCCATTCCGAATAGCTGCCTTCCTGGTAGAAGCAGAGATGGTTATGCCACTGTTTCAAGGTTTTCCATTTCACACAACATTGGAAATTTTCTAAATCTGAAGCTCCCTCTCTGTGGTGAATCATATAAATAATATGCTCTGAATAATTTTTTTGCTTCAGTATAGCAATGTGGTAGCCAGGGTCTAAACTGTTCCAAAGAGTTGAGAAAATATAACCCAAGTCTGAGAGTACCCAGAGGAATAGACGTGTTAGCTGCAGCTGTCTTCAAAACAATTGAAAGAGATAATTTTGGTTTTATAAGGTAAGTAAATATGACTAATAAACTTCAGGCTCTTGCATAATATTCTACTTTACACTCACAAGCACCCTCATGGGGTACTAAGAGGTAAAATCCTGCCAAACTCATTGGATATTAACAAACCTTACTCATAACACAATTTTGCTATTTAGATCTCTTCTGGATCACACCAAAAAGGCATTTCTCCCAGTTGAGAATTCAAATGAGATTTATTTATGTCCATGTGTGAGACTGGATTCAGCCCAGGAACTAAAATGGCTGGGCCGAGAGGCAGATTGCTTGGCTGGCTTTAGGTTCCATGGCTACAATGTAAGAGCAAATAACTGGAAAGCAAGGAATGACTAAAGTAATGCCAAGCCAATCAATTCCTTAGTTAATGCCATAAATGTATTGGGTCTAATAAATCAGAAACAACAACAAATAGGCACCAAGGAATCATGAGCTACTTTATCGGGTGATGGTAGAAGTCATATAAATGTTTACCTGGCACTGGAAAATAAATAAATACTTTTTTATTTACCTGTGATTACCAAGTGCCTACCAATTTAAAGCAGTGGATAAAAATGCACTGGGCTTCAATAGCCACATGTTCCTCTGTGGAAGTTGCAGTTTGACTATGTTCACTCTAATCTTCTTTCTTATTTCTCTGTTATTTGGTTTTAAGAGAAACTTCATAAAAGAAGAGCTGTGAAGCTGACAGAGCCAGCTACAACAGGTATTTAATTGTACTTATCACTGAAATAAATATTTGCTATTTTACACTTTAATCTCATTAATTCGGCCTATTATAATAGTGTGTATGTGTGTGCATTTTGCATAACTTACATTTAAAATACTTCAGGAATATATTTTAATGTCAACATTATATTTTTATATGATAATTTAGTAAAAATATAATAGTTCATAATATTCAACTCCTTATACTTGGGAGTTTATATTTTTTCCAAATTTTGCTATAGAAACAATGTTATATTTGCCACAACATAGATGGACTTTGAAAGCATTGTGCTAAGTAAGTAAGACAGAGAAAGAGAAACACCATAAATACAGAGAACAGAGGAAGAGACAGCAGGTGGGAGGTGGCAAAAAGAGGAAAGTGGTCAAAAAGTACAAACTTCTGGTTATAAAATAAATAAGGTCCGGGGATATAATACACAGCATGGTGACTATAGTTAATAATACTGTATTGTATATTTGACAGTTACTAAGACAGTAGATCTTAAAAGTTCTCATCAGAAGCCCTAGCCAGTGTGGCTCAGTTGGTTGGAATGTTGTCTTGTACACCAAAAGGTTGTGGCTTCAATTCCTGATCAGGGCACATGCCTAAGCTATGGGTTCAATCCCCAGTTGGAGAGTCTATGAGAGGCAAGCAGATGACTCTCTTTCTCTAAAAGTTCTCACCAGAAGAAGAAAAATGTGTAACTATTCATGGTAATAAATGTTAACCAGACTTATTGTGGTGAGGATTTTGCAATATATACATATGTCAAATCATTATGTTATACATGTGAAACTAATATTTTACATGTTAATTACATATCATTTAAAAAAGAAAAACAGTTATAAAGAACATCCATCCTTTCTTTATGCTAAATAACTATGATTTTTTTCTAATGTGGGTCAGGTAATATAATCTGAATATCTAGACTCACAATAACCTTCAGGATCACATACAATTGCCATTTTGTAAGTGGTAACAGTCTTCACTCCTAGCCCAACGTATGAGATGGATCTGGAAGATAAGCAGGACTTCCCAGGTAGAGACACTCCATTATTATAATCATATTAATTGCACACATCAGTCACCAGTTTCTTTCCTGGCTTAAAATGGTAAGATCTATACTCATCCAGAGCAATACTAAAGGTACACAAGGAGAGACAAAAAAGTTAAAGTACCTACCGTCTCTGACTGGAGTAAACAGGTAGAGTGACAGAGAATGAGCCAACACAAAGTCTTTTACCTTCTTGCATCTGTAGTTTTCTTACATCTCTTGTTTTATGATTCACTTATCTTGCAGAAATACAGGATTTTCAACCTCCCAAGCATTTCTACATGTTCACTGTGGCCTAGACCAGCAGTAGTAACTGTTCCTTCTTCCATCAGCCCATGGTGTTTCAATCTCAATAACATTTGAATAAAAAAGAGGAAACCTAAGTCATTTTCTTGACCTATAACTAATTAGCCTTTGTTTTTCTGTCATAACTAACAGACGGGGAGGGGTTCTTGGTAATTAACCTCTCGGTTCCCTTCTGGTTCTAACTTTCTGTGATTATTTCAGAAAAGGGGTGGGGAAAAATTAAAACACACAACACACCGTATCATTCTACAGATTATTTAAATTGTTTTTCTTCCCCTCTTGTAATAGTTTCTAATAAAAATGAAAATTATTAAGATTCTATCATGCTAAATAAGAGAAGTTCCATAAAGTCTGAAGCACAATTTCTCCCAATATCAGGTAAATAATGAGATGAATTAAAGTTATACATTCTCTACTTATAAAAAGATAATTTACTTTTATGTTCTGAGTTCCTGTATGTTGTTTTTTGCCAACTTCAAAAAATGTGTAGGCAACATATTAATTTTGCAAATTATACTTCTTTTGAATCATACAGGAATCCCCAGCATGAAGGCTAGAAATAAGTAAAAACTTAATGAACTGTCCACTAAGCCATATAATTTAATTGGTGAAAATAAGAATCATTAAAAATTATAAAGTTATCCAGACAGTTGCTGTTATAAGAACATATTGTTTACCTGCCACCATACATTCTACAAAGCACACCTTGATGTTATTCTCTTACATTAAAATATAGACATTTCTAGCCCAATGCTTGATTTTTAGATACAAATATAACAATAGTTTTTGTAGAAATAGGCATGAAATGATTTGTATTGATTTGCAAATTGTTATTCATATTTTAACACCATCCATTCTACCCCAAAGACAATTTTTTTTAACCTCTCATGAAATAAAACTCTTTCTACCTTTAAAATTGTCAATGTAGGAGTAATGTCATCAATATGGTAACATAGGTCATTCCCAACTTCAGTTTCCCCTAGTTGAAGATGAACTAGCAGCCATTCACAGACAAGACTCCAGTGTAAAAATCTCATAAACAGAGTGTGATGCTGGAGCACCTTCCTGGACAACAGAGACCAAGAAGAATCACAGTAAGAGAAGTTTCACTTTGCATTGCCCCTTCCTACAGGGCCAGCACAGCTGCTGCCCCCAACACCTGCAGTTCCTCTAGTAGATGAAAAGAACTCAGTGTGGACATCCAGCTTCCTCGGTATTCAGAGACACTTCCTAGGGAGACCACTTGGGTCTCATCTCAGAAATTCCTGGTGCACTCTGCAGAGCTTGACCAATGGGAATTAGAGAGAGAGGGAGAAGGGGGTGGAGCACAGCTGGAGGTACTGTTCAACTAGAAGGAAAAAAGAAACCTAAGCCCAAAGTTAGCAGAAGAAAGGAAATAAAAACTTGAGCAGATGTAAATGAAATAGAGAATAAAAAATAGGAAAGATTAAGAAAACTAAGAGTTAATTCTTTGAAAAGGTAAACAAAACTGATAAACCTTTACCTAGACTCACCAAGAAAAAAGAGAAAAGACTAAAATAAATAAAATATAAATGTATGAGGAGAGATGATAAATGATATCACATAAATACAAAGTATCACAAGAAATTACTATGAATAATTATACACTAACAACTTGGACAATCTAAAAGAAATTGATGAGTTTCTAGAAACATACAACTTACCAAGACTAAATCATGAAGAAATAGAAAATCTGAATAGACCAATAACAAGTGAGAAAATTAAAGAAATGATCAAAAACCTTCTATCAAAGAAATGCCTAGGATCAGAAGACTTCACTGGCAAATTCTGCCAAATATTTAAAGAAGAATTAAAGCCCAACCTTCTCAAACTATTCCAAAAAATTGATGATATGGAAATACAATTAAACTCATTTTATGAGGGCAGCATTACATTCATATCAAAGCTTGATAAGGATCCTACCAAAAAAAATGGTGAGGTGACCACAAGCCAATATTTCTGATGAATACAGGCACAAAGATCCTCTACAAAATACTAGCAAACCAAATCAAGTGGGATGACCAACTTAGATTCATCCTTAGGATGCAAAGATGTTTCAACAAATGCACATCAATAAATGTGATACATCACATTAATACAATGAAAGATTAAAAATATATGATCATTTCAATAGATGCAGAAAAAGCTCTGACAAAATTCAACACCCACTCATGATAAAACTTCAACAAACGAGGTATAGAAGAAATGTACCTCAATATAATAAGGCCATATATATGACAAAATTGCAGATAACATCATCCTTAATGATGAAAGGTTGGAAGCTTTTCTTCTAGGATCAGGAGAAAGACGAGGGTGCTCACTCTCACTACTTTCATTCAACATAGTACTAGAAGTTTCAGTCAGAGCCGTCAGGAAGGAAAGAGAAATAAAAGGAATCCAAATAGGAAAGAAAAAAGTAAATTCGTCTCTGTTTAAAGAGACGGCATGATCTTATATGTAAAAAAAAAAATTAAACTTCACTAAAAATTGTTAGAACTAAATCATAAATTCAGTAAATTACAGGTTACAAAATCAACATATAAAAAATCAGTTGCACTTCTACACACTAACAAAGTACTATCTAAAAAATTTTTTTAAAAGTCTTATTCACAAGAGCATCAAAAACAATAAAACACTTAAGGATAAATTTAACCCAGGATGTTAAAAATATCTGTACACTGAAAACTATAAGAAATTCATGAAAGAAAATGAAAAAGAAACCAAAAAATGGGAGGATAGCCTATGTTCATGGGACAGAACAATTAATATCATTAAAATGCCCATACTATTGAAAGCTTCTATAGATTCAATGCCATCCCTGACAAGATTCCAATGTTATTTTTAGAAGCTCAATAACTGTTGATTTCTTCACTCTATATTCCCTTAACCTTCCACCTTTTTATTTAAATGCACTGGTGGGGAAAAACAAACAAACTTCTTATTCTACTTGAAAGCTGAAAAAGATTTTGTCATGCGTGATCCACATGTTCAAAGTAACACTAAAGATTTTATGTTCTCCTTTGTCTGGAAAAAGATTATGTCATGAAAGATGCATATTAAATCTTTGTGATATACACAGTTTAAGTGGTGAAAGATTTTTAATGTGTAATGGTTTTGTCTCTACCTAAAAGTACAAGAGATGCCAGCCAGAGGCATTTTTTTAGTTACTTTATAGGACAAGCTTAATACTACATATTAGACCTGAAAATTCACTTTCATTATTTGAACTTTAATTTTATATGTCTGATAAAAATGGAGATATTTATTTTACAGGTTGTTATGGAGATTAAATTACATAAAACTAAAGAAATTTGAAAATAAATACCACATAAATGATATAATTTGGAGCTTATAATCTGTTAATAACTCAAAAGTAGTTACTTTTTTCAAAGAATACAAGCAAATAATTAATAATAAGCAAGTTAGTCTGAGATTCCCCATAGCAACATACTTTTGTGCCAAAAGGCAAGTAAGAATGGCTATGTTATGAATGAAAGAAGTTATGACTCAAGCTATTACAACTAGCCACTATAACCATTAGTCATAAAAGCAATAAATAGATATTCTCAAAGGTTAAGCAACTTGAAGAATTCATCATCTGAGAACATGTCTTTAAAAAAAAACTCCATCAAATAATCAAGTTATTTGAGTCCAAGACAAATAAATGTGAGAAAGAACCTATCATAGAATGACTGGATAACTTACTGATTAATTTGAAAATGCATATAAACAAGTATGGAACTTACAGTTAAAAAATATAAATGTTAAATATCTTCACAATGTAAAATGGTCAATATAAATTTTAAAAACTAAAAAGATCAAGCTATAAGGGACATAAACTTGATCACATGTTAATTCAGTAAATTAAATATGGTGTTTAAAAGATAATTTAAACTTAATAGTTTTCATTGACTTTCTCTAGTCTTACAAGTATCTTTAGAGGAAATAATTATTTTAGTGAGAAAATATTTATAGGAAAGTTCAATATTTCTTTGAATTTTACTTTGGATTTTTTATTTTGTAAAACTAAATTTAAAATATTTTATTTTAAAGTGCCAAAATTAAATATGATTTAATTTTATGAATTTTTATTAAAAATCTATTTCTACCTTAATGCTTTCTTCCTTATAAAGGCTGTGAAAGCTAATCCCTCACTTTTTTTTAAGCTCTATTTACAGCTAGAAGTGAAACTTTAAAACAGTTTTGGCCCATGAGCCTTAAGCCAACATCTGCTGGAGGTAACAATTGCCTGGAAAAAAATTCTGCTTCCTTTGGTAATAAAGAAAAAGCACATTTCTGGCCAGCACTTCCTTTTTTGTTCATGCCTTGCATATAGATGCCTGGATGTAAAGCAGCCATTGTATCACTATGAATCAGAAAACGGACATATTAATAATAACACAACAAAAGACAGAACTTTTCATCACTGAGCTTCTTTCTATATCATTTCTAACTTCTTGTTATGAGGGGAGAAAGTAAACTTTACTTACCTAAACCACTATTGGTTGAGTTTTTAGTAGCTTGAAGATGAAAGCAAGCTATTCTTATATATTATACAACCATGTAAAACAGTAAGTATGCACATATAGAGAACTATGTAATGTGGTGCATACTATTAATTATACACTGTATCTGGGCAATGGAATTTGGAGTGCATTTTCTCTTTTTGTTCTTTGGCAAATTGCTTGAATTTTTCAAAATGAGAGTATATCACTAACTGGCTTATTTCACTTAGCATAATGTCCTCCAGGTCCATCCATGCTGTCACAAAGGGTAAAATTTTCTTCTTTTTTGTGGTTAAGTTGTAGTCCTTTGTGTAAATGTACCATAGTTGTTTTATCCACTCATCTACTAATAGGCACTTGGGCTGCTTCCATATTTGGCATTTGTAAATAATGCTGCAATGAACATATGGGGCATATATATTCTTTTGAATTAGTGTTTTGAGTTTCTTTGTATATATTCCCGGAAATGGTGGTTTCACTTAACTGTGAAAGCTAAAGAACAAAATAAACTACTGAAGTAGAGACAAGTTCATATATACAGAGAATGACAGACAGCTGTCAGAGGGGAGGGGGTTGGGGGCTGGGTGAGAAGGGTGAAGGGCTAAGCAAAGAAAAAAATAGATACAGACAACACTATGGTGATTGCCAGAGGAAAGGAAGGTGAGGGGACATAGAAAAGGGTAAAAGGGGGATAAATGGTGATGGAAGGAGACTTGATTTGGGGTAGCAAACACACAATACAATATACAGATGATGTATTGTAGAATTGTGTACCTGAAAACTATATAATTTTATTAACCAATGTCACCCCAATAAATACAATTAGAAAGAACTTGCTCTCTAAAGGCAAAAACAAGAGAGAATATATCAGATTTTTAAAGTGGTTGTTCTGAAGTGTTTGAATGTTTTTTGAGGGTTTAAAAAGTTATTAGCATAGGACATAAACAATGTTTCTTAATACTTGATGGATAATGATTTGGGAAAAAATATTTTCAAACAGCTATTAGTAATAAAGAAAACTCCCAGATAGGTTCAGACTGACAAAAAGTATTACTCATGCTTAATCTGAGTAAGCAAAACAATTGAGTTTTAAAACAAATATGGTCAGTGCTACCTTTCCTTTATATGACTGTTGTTGACTAGAAGTAATGATTTTTTTGCAATAATTTTAAATTGATAACATAGAAATAGTAGTGTTTCATTAACTTTTATAGCTTAATTTGGTCATAGGTATGAACATTTTGCACTATCTATACGGATAGGTAAGCTAAAACAAATTCATGGTATAAGACACTCTAGAAATATGTTTAATCTATTTAAAAGCACATCTGGCACTCAGGTGTGCACTTATTTAATAACAACTGAATATAAATTTTCCATACTATTTATGAGAGAAATGAAGCTTCTAATCAATGTTTTTGACTTAACTCATGTTAAAATAAATGTAACTAGTCTTTTTTTTCTATAATTTGATAAGGCTATCTATTCACATTGACCTAAATTAAAGAGGTTTTACAGTTGATGACACATATTAAACTGAGCATTTTTAAGATCATATTATTTAACCAACTGAAATATTTAATGCTTATTTTTCTTCTGTTTGTTTTTGCTTTATGTAATTTATTTCATAATATTCTACTTCAAGTTAAAAGAAAAGATAGTTGTATTATTTATGAAACAGATTAGTGAAGCAGAAATAGCTTAGAAAGAATACTAACCTCACTTGCTTTGAGTGAAACATATTCCATAAGCATTAGTTAACACATCTGTTAATGAGGTCAATAATCTCTTCTCTGTTGTAAGGATCAAATGCAGTTGAGCAGACTGGTTTTATTAGTACTGTTGCCCAATTTTAGTAAAAAATCTCAAACTAAAATTAGGATCTTTTAGACTACTCAAAATATGTGGGCTTTTTCTCTCTTTTTCCACCCCTAAAGTTCTGTCTCATGAAATTCTTGATCTGTTTGTGTCTTTTTTCCTGTTTCAAAGTTGTTTCATGGAATTTCTTCCAGAATATGATAAGGAACAGATACAGAAATTTTAGTAGGATTATAGAACAGAATAAAACACACATCTGATTTATCAGTGGCCTTAAAGAAGAGAACTTCTGAAGTCTACATGTTACTGTTAACTTGTTATATTCTTTGGTAATTCTTTCTTATTTTTTGGCCTGGAAAAAACAAAGGTACAGAAACCTAAACAATAAGGGGAAATTTAGGGGCAGAATAACTACTATGTGAACATGAAAAGAAAATGTGGCATTTTCACCCAGGGTTGGGGTGGGGGGCAGAGAACTAGGCAATGATTTCTTCATTATTCCTTGTCATGGTAATAATTAGAAGTTAGGATCAGGTATGTTTATAAACTAAAGATATAAAATTATATATGTGAAGTCTGTCCAGAAAAATTCCAGCCATTATTAATATAATTAGAATGGTTTGCATGACATTAATGTAACCTGCCAACCAAGGAGAGTGGACTGAATGCTCATGTGTGAACAATGACGACTTCACTGTACTAGTCAGTGGGAGCAGAAGATGCCATTGAGTGAACATGTGTGCTGTGTGGCCCTCACATTCAAAATGACTGAGTGAATAGAGCAACAAGTCGGCATCAAATTTTGTGTTAAGTTTAAACAATCCTCTGCAGAAACTATTCGGATGATTCAGAAGGCCACAACTATGAGCAACTGGTGATTGGCAACTTCATCATGGCAATGTGCCTGTTCATGAGTCTCATGCAGGGTTTTTTGCCAAACATCAAATCACCCAGGGGGCTCTACAGCCAATATTTAGTGTCTTGTGGCTTCTGGCTTTTCCCAAAACTAAAATCACCTTTGAAAGAGAAGAGATTTCAGATCATCGATGAGATTAAAGAAAATACAAAGGGGCAGCTGATGGCAATTGGGAGTGCTGTGTGAGATTCCAAGATGCCTACTTTGAAGGGGACTGAGGTGTCATTGTCCTATGTACAATGTTTCTTGTATCTTATATCTTCTTCAATAAATGTCTCTGTTTTTCATATTACATGGCTGGATACCTTCTAGACAGACGTTGTGTGTATATATATGTGTCTTTGTGTGTCTGTGTGTGTATAGTTAGCTAGATTTGTTTGCTGCAATTCTTTGAAGAAAAGAAAAATGTATCTTAGAGCAAATGCATGATTGCATATCTTTGGCTGAATAGAGCAGAGCACAAAAGAAATCAATTATACCCCATGTTGTGAAATTACTTTAAATTTCTACTTTTAATCCTTGTTGGTTAAACTCCTGATTAACTGTTCAAAATGTGTTATTATAAGTCTGCCAGAGCTCCTGAGGTCATTAAATCTCTGTGGAATACCTTACTAGCTAAAAAGCTCTGCCTTTCTCTTCTAATAACTGATATGTGTGTTGCGGGGGGAGGAGGATTGGGGGAGAATGAAGACAAAGCACCCACATCACAGACTCTACACTGGTATAATTGCCTCCACGTAGTTCCCCTTCCATCCTTCCAGCATAGCATTTTCCAGGTAATATTAAATAAGTGTTGATGAACTATTTAGTAAATGAAGCTGGCGGAGCCTCTTTAATGTTCAGGGACCCACATTCAGGGTTGAAAAGGGAAAGGCAAACTCCACCAGATAGCTGGGATGCTCTGCAAAGAGCGAACAGACCTAGGGAGGCCCTGGGAGCTATCCAAGGTACTAAGCAGCCACAGTTTAACCTCCCTTCCAATTCTGATTAGTTTATCTTTGGGAAGTTAAAGGTTGGGGGAGGAGAGGAAGAAATGGACTTTTACCTCCTATAAATTCAAGTCCTGCTTTAGACTGTTACAGGTTATTTTGAGGTATAACCTCAAAATGTTATTTAATCTAATCGATAATTCACCTGGAAATGGACAGAATGACACCACCTATCTCACAGGATCATATGCTGTGAGGGTTACATTGGTTAATACATGCAAAGCATTTAACACACTGCCTGGCACAGAGTAAGCACTTTATAAATATTACCTCATTATTATTTATACATTCAGAATATAGTACAAGGCTCATGTATCCACTCCCAGAACTATTAAATGTTATACTTTCTTGCACCAGCCTTAAATTTAATGCCCCTCTTTCCTATTAAAATTTTATACTCCATATGGACAGAAAGTATGTCTACTTTTATCCGTCACTTGCCCAGGACCTGGTCCAAAATAGACTTTCAATGCACATGAGGTGAAAATGAGTAAGTGAAGGTTGAAAATAATGGAGTAGCCATGAAGAAAAAAGAGGCTGCATTGCTTAAGCTATTTGAAAGAGGGGGGAATGTGCACAGTATGCCAGTTTAAGAAAAAAGGGGAGCCAGGGACTTTACCAAAAAATGATTCTGCACTTGTTGCTACCTATTACAAGTCCCTATAAGGCAGTTTTGAAGTATGAAATTATATTATAAATATGTGAGCCAATTTTCAAAATAAAATGCTCTGGGAACCAAGGTATTTTACAGCTTTGTCTCAGGGCTGTGACCCTACAAGTTTCTGTAAGTTTATAGACTTTATCCCAGCTCTACATAGGCAGCATAGCACAAAAAGCAAAGCAATTTACACTTCTTTGCTTTTTATCTTTAACTGTCCTATCATTTATTCTTCTCTTCTTGTTGGATATCAGTGAAAAGAGACAATAGCTGATTTATGATAAATAAAAATAAAGATTCTGCTTGCAAATAAGTATGTACACGGGTATAATTACAGGATGATTGAGTCCGAAGTCTTGCAGAAACCATATACCTCCTTCCTAATGACTGTGACAACTATGCCAAACTAGAACTGAAAGGCTAAAGAAGTCTCTCTAAGCATAAAATAATTGCATCAATACATTGATTTGCATTTTAATGGCATAGAAATTTCCACTCTTTGAGGGAAAAAAGTCAAGTTTTTAACTTAAGTTTTTAAAGGCTGATAGGACTGGCTGCAGGGACCAGTAAGAAGGAAAATATGGGTGCTACAAGTTGTCATCTAAACCCTTAAAAATAATTTCCAAAGTCTTAATTCAAATTAAGAATCAGTCGTATTATAGTGATCAATGTTGTCATAGACCACATTCATGTTTAAATAAATTGCCTCTGCTTTTTCATGCTCACTTCAAAGAAAATAAATATAAAAATAAATGTACCACCCCAGCTGGTGTAGTTCAGTGGATTGAGCATTGCCTTCAAACCAAAGAGTTGCTGGTTTGATTCCCCAGTCAGGGCACATGCCTGAGTTGCAGGCCAGGTCCCTGGTAGGGGGTGCATGAGAGGCAACCACACATTGATGTTTCTCTCCCTCTCTTTCTCTCTCCCTTCCTCTCTGTCTAAAAATATAAAATAAAAAATAAATAAATGTAGCATTTCATAGATTTCTTTGGAGAAGTCTGTCCAACCCATTGGCTTCATGAGACTTTTAGGAAAAGCACCTTCTAAAAAGCTCATGTAAATATAGATATTCCACCCTTCTCAATAAAGAGGATAGAGTTAATTGTGCTCCAGAGAATCAGAATTTTGAATATTGAATCATTTGTATGAACTAGAAGATGAGGTATAATCAAAGCCACTTTGAAGAGACTGAAGAGATTTAAAGGTATAAAGGTGTTATAACAATACAATTAAGGACACAGATATTATTTTTAAAGTGTGTATCTCTCATAATTTGGGGATTAACAGAGAACATAAAAAGTATGTACAGTGAAACAAATTTAAAGTGTTCAGCTAATGCTGTACAGAGGAGCAGTAACCAGACAATTACATTTAATTTATTGTGAGGGGTTTATGTCTCTTATGAGAATGGATAATTAGTTTATCACAGCTTAATTTCATTAGCCACTTAAACAAATCAAACAATTCTTGCTCAAATTTTAAGGTATCTGAACAATATGATTTCCTGAATAGAGATTTCTGAACAGAGGTGATAGGCAGAACAGCCAATATAAGTATTCTTAGGCAATACAATGTTGTAAATCACTATGAGTTTAATAAGTAGGCAACCTGTTTAATATATCCATCTTCTATTATGTTCATTATTATGAGTTTCTTAAGACAGATTCACCTTCATGGCACTGCATAAATCAAGTTTGGTGTTCCCCAACCCACTGCTAGTTGACCTAAAAGCAAGTCACAGCTTTTGAGTTACCCTTGCCAGGACCTAACACAACCAGGCTTTTCTTAGGTGCTATCTGACCTTATATTGCCACCAAAACTGAAATAAGAATCAACATAAAGAATTCACTGAAGCAAAACATGGCCATTCTCCTAGATGAGACCTTAAGAAATAGAGGTATGACTCTTGTTACAGATTCTACTTCTACTAAACAAACCACTCTTCATGGAATAGAACAACAAACATGTCATGCTCAAGGATTCTCCAGGCCAGAAATTGGGTGGGGGCACAGTAGAGATGTCTTGTTTCTTTTTCAGGAGACTCAGTTGGGAAGGCTTAAATGGATAGGGGTGACTTGCATGCCTGAGCACTGAAATTAGGTGGAAAAATCTTCACTGAAAAGTTGGACACTTGGACTGAAATGACTCAAAGGACCAGGGCAACTGGGACTGTTGACCAGAACACCTACCTACATTTGGTCTCTTCCTGTGGCTTGTGATTTCCAGAGCATGGGAATGTTGCCTCTGGGAAGAGGTAACATCTGATGAGAAAGCAACTAGCGGGTGGCCATTCTAAGAGGATTAGAGAAACAGGCACAGTCACTTTCTGACCTAGCTTCAGAAAGTATGCAGTACCACTTCTACTAAATTCTATTATTCAACTCATTTATAACAAGTTACTAAGGTTAACCCAGGATTTTATTTTCTCCATAGCACAAATTTACATGTTATCGCTTCACTGTTTATTGTCTGTCTCTCTGCACTAAAATAGAAGCTTCATGAAGGCAAAAAAAAAATGTTGTTTATTCATTGATGTAGTCTCAGCATTTAACACTATCCTGGCACATAATGGGTACTAATAAATCATTATTGTTTGAATGAAAGAATGAATGAATTTTCTTACTTCCCTTCATATGTATTAAAATAAGCACAAATATTTATAACACATAGACACACTGCATTTTCAAAGCTGAAGGTAATAATATTGAACTTGAAATCTGTGGTTCTCAAAAAATATTTCACAGAACACCAGACAAGGGCATGTTGCACAGAATAGGTTTCATGGTTAAGTATGCATGGGAAACACAATGCCAGTTAACCCCCTGAAAATTACTCTGCTCTTTAGCATATTAAAGGCTCCAAGGAATCTTAGCATTAAAAACAAAAGCTTTATTGTGCTCTACTCATTTTCTCCTAATTTATTACAAACCATCTCTATAACAGAGTGGTTACTTACCTCCCCCTGACGCTACTTTTGAACAGAACATATTTTAATCCATCCCCTCATCCTAATTTAGTTAGAATTGATTTCTTGATATCTAGGTGCCACAAGGATATGAAAAAGAGGGCCCATTCTCCAGAGATGTCACAATATGGCGATAGAATTCAAGTTACTTACTTAAGATCATAAGAAAAGTTACTGGAAAGCCGAAAACTACAGCCGAAGTCTGCTTCCTATTAGGGAAATGTTTTTTTTAAAAACACCATGGGCTTTTGAGATTCATAGACACAACCTACCTTGGACTCATCATGGACAGATGGTTATTCTCTCTTCAAAACCCCTTGAGAGAAGTAATTTGTAATCTCCCTCAGTAGCCTGCCCCATTGTTTATCAAGTCAAACTCAGCTTGCAATAGGGTGGGATTCCATTCCAGAGGGAAAGCATTTTCTTTGTCTGATTTTAAATGTTCCATTAAAAATATAATTTATGATAAATTCACAAGCACAGTTTGCACTTGTGCCTTGGCCAGTAGGGTGGTGGAGCTTGGAGCAGTGTCTTCGGCATGCACTCAGTCCTTGGCTCCAGGCCCCGCTTTAATGACAGCCTGAGTCCTCGCACACACAGGCCCAGCCCAGTGAGGCTGCCAAGCGTTTGTCATAGTCATGCACATCAGTCAGTCACGGGAATGGAATGTGAAATGGTGAAGAGTGCAGCAGACCCTGAGACACAGGGCTTTCCAGCTCCAAACTTCAAATACAACCTCTGTATATTCTACAGAAATAAAATGTAATTAAGGTGTCAGATTCTCTCTTCACTTCCTCAGTCAAAGATTTTAATCACTCAATTAATTTCGGGACGTAACTTCATTTATAAAATACTTTTCTATAGGTAGATATTCATCCATTTGTTCCATTATGTAATGTAACAAGCAGAATCTTAGAAACTGTGGGTGAAATATTATAACACAAGGTAAAAGATGACAGACCTTGCATTCCCCCAAGTGTAGTTTGCATTCAATATCTGCCTAATCAATTGCTATGTAACCTTTAGCAGGTTACTTAAAAATCAAAGATTTCCAAATCTGAGTAATGGGAACAATACATACAGCTTCATTCTACTTTTACAAGAAATAATAATTAAAAATATTTTAAGGGAAATGGCAAAATGCCTGGCACATAGTAGATTTTCAATAAATAATCTTTCCTGTCTCATATAAAATCAGAATTGCATTTTAAGTGTATTGGGGAACTTAATAATTAAAAGAATCTTGGGATAAAGAGGTGGAAATGGACATTGTTGTTCAGTGGGTAGGCAGTTTTAGTTCTGCCAGATTAAAAAAAAAAAAAAAAGAAGAAGCCCTAGATATCTATGATATAACAACAGGAATATAGTGAATGCTACTGAACTGTACACTCAAACATGGTTAAACTGGGAAGTAACATCAGCAAGACGGCAGGATCAGAGGTCCTTGCTTATACTTCCCCTCAGCAAGGATAATTTGGCAGCCTTTCTTAGACAAAAGTAACTTTGGCAGAGCCGTGAGATCCAAGTGGGAGATTTTGAAACACTGGTGGAGCCCATGACCAAGAAGGGCCGTTTCGCAAAGATAATAGACCTGTTGACTCTGGCCCTGCTCAAACCTAGAAACAACCCTGTCCCCAGGGGGACTCGGGCACGGCATCATCTGGCCCTGCTCCTGAGACCAGTAACATCTGCAAGGAAACCCAGCAGAAGTCATGCCTGCCCACTCCGGAGGTGTCAGGCCCGCCAACCTTGGCCCCGGCTGTGCACCCTGACAAGTCCCATGACCAGCCCCAGTCATGCCTGTCCATGCTCAACCCTGCAGTGGTGATCATAGTTCGCAATTCTGTGTAACAAACTTGAAATCTTCTATGAGAGTAGTACTCGAAAGTTCTCACACACAAAAAAACTAATTGGTAACTATGTGACGTGGTAGATATGTTCAAATGAGAAGAAACAGTGGTTAACATGAGTGTTGTTTTATGTTTTTACCATAATTAAAACATTTTAAGTAGGAAAAAGAAAAAGATCATAGAATCCCAAATGAATTGTATTCCACAAAATACCTGACCAATACTTCTCAAAATTTGCAAGGTAATAAAAACAAACAAACAAAAATATCTGAGAAACTGTCACAGCCAAGGGAGCCTAAGGAGACATGATGACTAAACATAACATGGAATCCTGGATGGGATCCTGGAACCGAAAAAGGACCTGAGTTAAAATCTATGAAAATCTGAATAAACTATGGGCTTTACTTAAGTAATAATAATGTATTACTATCAGTTTATTTTAACAAGTGTGCCATATTTGTAAGATATTAATAATAAGAGGAACTGTGTGTGGGATAAGTGAGAACTGTCTGTATTATCCTCTCAATTTTTCTGCAAATCTAAAATTGTTCTAAAAAAGGAAGTTTGTTTTAAAAAATAAAATTGAAGTCCATCCCTTTGTTTTTTAAAAAAATTGAAGTTGACCCTACTGTAAAAAAAAAAAAAAAAAAATGAAGTTGATCCTTTTGTAAATCAAGACAGTTTTACTGTGAGTAACTATCCATGTAGCCCTGACTGAAGTGGCTCAGTGGGTTGGGCATCATACCACGAACCAAAAGGTCCCCAGTTCCATTCCTGGTCAGGGCACATGCCTGGGTTGTGGGCCAGGTCCCCAGCTGGGGGTGTGAGAGAGGTAACCAACAATGTTTCTCTCACCCATCAAAGTTTCTCTCCCTCTCTTTCTCCCTCCCTTCCCCTCTTCATAAAAATAAATAAATAAAATCTTTTAAACTTACAACAAATAACTATCCATGTATTTATTTGTTCTAAAATGTCAGATTTTAACCTGATCAGCTTTTAAAAAGGAGAAAAATCTTGTTATGTTTTATATTTTATTATAGTATATTAATACTTCTTCTCTATAACTTGTGTCTGAAGCCTAAAAACTAAAGAGACTGATGTATGAATTTTTAAAACTACAAAAAGAGCTGTTGAATTCTTTATCTTCTCATTAAAATTACAGTGCTTATGCTTCAGAAATATTTGAAACATATTTCAGTTAATATTTGGGAAATTATAACCGCATAACAGAAGAAAGAAGTACATAATTAAATTTCTGTGTTTAAAAATCTTGGCATAAATTAGGCTAATATAAATCATGTACACCAAGGACAAGATAGAAGTGCGATAATAGAAAATCTTCAGGAGTGGCTAACTGATAAAACTGCAAGCTTCAGTAGCATTTTAAAAAAGTTTCACTGATACATAACTCAGCAATCCCACTCCACAGCATGCACAGAAATATGTACGTATGCTTACCAAAACCCACATACCAGAATATTCATAGCAACAGTATGCATAATAGCGCCGCTACAAGACACTACCTCAATGTTTACCAATAGTAGGTAGAAGTGATAAAAAAAAACAGCATGCTATGTTTATACAATGAAGTACAGCACAGCAATGATGATAAATGATCTATGATTAGAACAACGTTGACGAATCTCACAAGTATATACATTGAACAAGATAAATGAGACACAAAAGAATATATATTATACAATTTATTTTACATAACGTTCAAAAACACAGAGAACTGATTTATTATCAGGAGAGTGGTTATTCTTTGGGAGTTAGTAACTAGAAAGGGGAACTATAGAGGCTTCTGGGATGCTGATAATATTGTTCCTTGATCTGGGCATGTTCAGTTTGTGAATCTTTCTTGAGTTGTACACTTAAAATGTGTACACTTTCCTCAATGTATTTTATACTTTAAGAAGAAGCTTCAAAAATTTTACTTGAAATTAGTTTGGACATGACCCAAATATTTAAAAACCTGTTTTAACATCAAGCAGACTCTACTCTATTGTACTAAATGCTCCATATGAAAACAGTTTAGAATTCTGTTTGTAAGAGCTCGAGATCATGTAGAAGAAAATACCATGTACTTTGCATTATGCCCATGCAATCCTAAAAAGATTAATGATATCAGATAATTTAATTAATCAGAATAAGGAAAAGGAAAACTCTAAAACCAATAATGTGGATGAGTTGAAAATATTTGTTCTAGAGATTTCACGTGATTCCATTTCTGCTTATCTATCATTAGGCTCAAGACTCTTCTATCCTCAAGTCAACAAGAATCACACTGAGAGGCCATCTCCCAGGGAGTAGGGCGGGTATAGAGTTAGTTGAAATCCCCATAACTGGATCACTAAAACCCATCAATTGTTTATTTTCTGATCTGTGAAAATTCTGTACATTTGGTCTTTTCCTCACTTCCTAGTTTGTCTTCCAGTATATCTCTGATACTAATACCTTGAACGCCAGAAAATTTGGCCAAGATGCCAATAAGCTGCCTGAAACTAGCTAGTTCCCTCTCCTTTGGGAAATGGGTTCCGTCCCAGTCCTGTTGGCTACTGGCTGAAGTTTTCAAACTTTTCAAGTTCGCCTTGGCTCCAAGACAATGTCACCAGCCTAATTATAGGTATTTCATTTGCTAAATACCTACCCACCAGGCAGGGCTAAAACCCGGAACACCATCACAGATCAGCCCAAGATTGCACTGTGCTCTTAAATACTGTAACTTTGCTTTCTGACCTCCCTCCTTGAGCATCAGCTCTAAACCAGGCCATTTCTCCAGAATGGTACTTCTCCGTTTCTAATATCTCACAATTGTGTTCCAAGAGCCATAGGGAAAGCCCATGCAAAATATGATATCGTGAATAAAGCTCATAGTCACTGCCTCTTTGGCTATGGATTCAACCAAATGTACTAGTTTACATTATTCTGATTCTTAGAAACCAAAGGCATGGAAAAGTCTCTAAATAAAAAGGCCATTTAGGCCTGGCAAGGCCTGGAAAATGCAGAAAATGATTGCAGTTCTACATTTCAACTAATTTTCCATAAACATGTATAATTATTACAAGGTTAAAACTGAAGTTCACTTGTGCCTCAAACTATAGAAATCACTTTCTATCAAATGCCAACCAAATCTGCAAGCTATTTTCATGTAGGGAAGAAAAACATGCTTGGACATTTCACACCAAAAATATGCTTTCTGGGCATGGTCAAATCAAAATAAAATTATTCACCTTAACAATTCAATCTGAAAGTAAATTTTAAAAGTTACATAACATAATTTGAAAAGACTGTAGAATTTTATAACAAAAATTCAAAATGGCTGAATTCCTAAACTATATTTCAAAAGGAGAAACTGGAGCCACAATTACCTTTCAAATGATTCTATTATAATACAGTCAAAGCAAACAGTTCAGCTAGACTATTTCTGTCAAATAATCAGTTTTTTACTGTTTTGTGGTTACCATTATTCAGATCTTTCTGTTGATCTGGTGTCTCCACTGCACCTGACCCAAACATGACAACATGGAAGGTGAGAAAACTCAACTTACTGTCAGGTGATGAAAGGCACTGTTCATAGGTTAGGCAAGATAATAGCCTATCAAGTGGTTGATACAGGAACAGGTTAGATATAGCAGTTGGGAAAAACTCCGGACAGTGTCAAAATGAATACAAGGCCAAAGATCAAGAGAAGCAAGCTACTTCAAGGCTACTTTGGGGTTTAAGTAGTTGCAGAATTCAGTTAAGTGACTACATTTCTAAAACTTAGTAACTGAGCAAAGAAAATAGATTTTGGCACAAGGAGGTGCTACCAATGAGTTCTATCATTATGGGATAACTTTGATAAGTTGTTGTCCTAGTCAGTTCAGACTCCTGTAACAGTTCAGACAGCTGGAAAGTCCAAGATCAAGGTGCTGGGGAGAGTACTTCTCCTGGTTTGCAGATGACTGGCTTCTCAGAGAGAGAGACAGAGAAAGCTCTATTCTGTCTGTTCTTACAAAAGCACTAACTCCCTTCATGGAGGTTCTACCCTTGTGATCTAATTACCTCCCAAAGACCGTTTCCTCTTCCCACCTATATTGGGAATTAGAATTTTTCAAAAATCCTTCTGAAGAGACACAAACATTCAATCCAAACAGTTTTCATTCCTAGATCATAAAATTGGAAAAAAAGAAAATCCCCTCCAGTGCAGTAACATGATTTCTTTTAGAGAAATTTAGAGAAAGCTACATGCCATTGCTAAAATTGTAAATACTTGCTGTAGCACAATTGGATCATGATGTTTCTATTTCCTTCTGTTTTAACAGAAAAACTTAATTATAAGAGGTGTTTACTCTAAACTATCTAAACTAATATTTATCTCTCTTTTCAACATTCATGACTCACCAAACTTAATGATGGTTTGGATTAATCTTAAATAATAGGACATAAATTTCACTGATCTATTTATAAGAATCACATTATATACTGTGCAATGCATAATGAATTAAAGCTTCCAATTATTTAAAACCAGCTTAGCTGTAATCTAATATACTGTCTTAATGTTTTTATATTAGCTCCAGGGAGAAAGTTTGTTTTCCATAGTTTTTCATTGACTCTTCTAGGCATCTTAAGTAGTTTATTTTTTTTGTTTTTGTTGTTGTTATTTTATTTTCTTATGTGTGCAGGTAGTAGAAAATATTTATCTACTTTACAGATTATTGGGCCAGCTATATTAGTCTTTTTTTTCAAATAAATGATTTTAGAATGAGACTACAATTTTCCAAATGTCCAATAACTGTTTGTTATATTTAGTTATATTCTCTATATTCATAGTCAATACATTGCAATATTCTTCAAAAAGTTTATAAGCAAAAAAAAATTATTAATTTTAAAAGTTTATGAAGAAACCCAGGTAGGTAGCAAAGTGGATAAGGAAGTACACAAAATAAATAATTCTAATGAGAAAAATAAATGGAAAGGGTTACTAGAATTAAGACTTTAATTTGACGTCATTATCTTAGAGATCACAGAATCAAGAACTGATCATTGCCATAGACCCACCTGGATTAAGGTATCAAAAGTGGGGACAAGGGCAAATATTATCAAACATATATTTATTTCTCAAGAAGTGTGATGCATAAAAAGACCTGTGAACTAGCTTCTTTGATATTTGTCCCCTCTATGTGAATACAAGATTTAAGTACAGTAGTAGATAAATTAGGGTTTGATCCTTATCACCTATTGTTCAATGGCGACCTGAGTTTTAATATAAATAGAGAAAGTTAAGAGGTCTTATCCTCTTATTTTGCAGATGAAGATTTCTGTTTCATCAAAATAAATTTACCTGTCCTAGAGTAAAATAAATTAGGGTCAGACCTAAATTTGGAATAAGCAGTTCTCATTTTTCATCTAAGATTCTTTCCATTATCTCAAGTTATCCCTAAAAGTTATTTTAGTTAGACCTGATAATCATTGAACTTACTAAATCCTTAATTTGTACCTTTTAATTTTATGTATTTATTATTAGATCAACTTCCACCAAGAGCTTATTTCTTTTTTTTTATTTCTTTTGTATATTTTATTGATTATGCTATTTCAGTTGTCTCATTTTTTCTCTCCTTTATCCTGTCCGCCCTTCACCCCTTCCCATCATCCCCACATCAACATTTTCCTGCCACCACTTTCCCCAGCCCCACCTCTCCCCACCTCCCACGCTCAATCCCTCCCCCATTGGGCTTTGTCGATGGGTCCTTTATGCATGTTCCTTGATGACCCTTCCTGTTTGTCTTCCTGGTGTGGTCATGTGAGTTCTTTCTATGTTTTGGAGATCAAGCCCTTGTCCAAGGTATCATTGGCAAATATGTTTTCCCATATTTTTGGTTCCCTTTTTATTTTGCAGATGTTTTCTTTACCCAGGCAGAAGCTTTTAATTTCATGTAGTCCCATTTCTTTATCCTATATTTTCTTTTGCTCTCAGTAAACTAGATTCTTTTTAAAAACACTAGAATTTATATTAATTTTTTGAAGATTTCCTACTATGCTAAATTAATCCTAACACATCACAATCAGAACGAATCGAAATAAAACACTGTTCATAATAGATTTGTGTAAGCCTACATTGCTTGCTGCCTCAGCTCCCCGACAACCACAAGATCATGAGGGTAAACCACCAACACAACAAACCATACCCACAGTGTAACGTTTGCCAAGGCTTTTTGGAGATTGTACTCTGAGCGTGTTTCAGTTAGGCTAGACTAAGCTCTAATGTTTGACAGGTTAGGTGTAGTCATTTAAAAAAATGGCCTAGGAGCTAAAACAACGGTGTGCCTGTTGCCAGCCTACTCCTCTAACCAACTTGCCCATAGCTTATCAACCCTCATCTCTATGCTGTGCTGCCCCAAGACGGGCGTGCATTAGCCCTTGGGTACTGGCTCTGTACATTGAGCTATGACAGTAAAATGGCAGGTAAGAATCTGTTCTGACCTTGGGATTATACTGCATCATTCATTTATTTTAAAAAATATCTATTGATTGTATACTATAGACCAGGCATCATACCAATCCTAGAAATAGAATAAGAATTTAAAATTACAAGTTTTATGTCAGCTTCTATAGCAGAGATATCAAGGTAGATAGTGACAAATTATTACACCAAAAATATAAAGTTAATGTTTCATCTATTCATCCATTTTTTTAAAAGCATTTTAAATGTTAGTTATGATGCAGGGTGTGTCCTCGATTTGAGGAATACCAGAATGAAAAGGGCAGGCAGTCTATTTGGAATGCTCCTGGGAATATTTGCATTCTATGGAGGAAAAGCAGGGAAGACAGAGTTGAGCAGACCAGGAACAAATATTGTAAAATCAGCTTTAAAAATGTGGGGAAAATGCCCCGACGGGTGTAGCTCAGCAGATTGGGCGCTGACCTGTGAACCACAGCATTGCTGGTTTGATTCCCCAAGTCAGGGCACATGCTTCGGTTGTGGGCCAAGTCCCCAGTGGGGGACACTTGAGAAGCAACCCCACATTGATGTTTCTCTCTCTTTCTTCCTCCTTCTAAAAATAAATTTTAAAAAAAAATCTTTTAAAAGATGTCGGAAAAAATATTGTGGTTTGTGATAGAAGTTGTGAAGAAAAAAAACTTGAGTGGTCTGATGGAAAATAAGGGGAGAAAAACTACTTTAGGCAGAGTAAGGGGAGACCTCTTTGAGGAAGGTGATTTGAAAGCTGAAGATTCTTTTTCAGATTCAAATAAGAAAAAGTCAAACGTATGAAAAGTCATACAGAATATGTTCTAGATGGAGGAAACAGCAAGTATAATGTTCTGGAAACAGAAAAGGTTTGCCCTCCATAACTGGAACATACTAAGTGAGGGAGAGATTAGTAAGAGAAATTATTTGGGGGGGTGGACAAGGAGCTATGTAAGCCATAGTGAAGAATTTGAATTTTATTTCAAGTGAAATTGGGAGCTATTAAAGGGTCTTAAGTGTTAAAGTGGAGTAATTTCATTTCTGTTTAAACAGATCAGTCTGGCTGCTTGGTAACAGATGTAAGATGGGAGGGCAAGAATAGAAGTACTGAGCAAGGGGAGCTAGGCAGCCATTGCTACAGCCCAGGCAGGCGACGGTGCGGTGGTGACAGTGAAAATTAGGACAAGTAACAAATTTGAGATATATTAAGGCAGGAGACACAGGTATTATTGATGCATAGAACAATATGAAGTTTTGAGTTTCTTGCTTGAGCAATTGGCTAGATGGTATCGATACTAACATTTAGTGAAACAGGGAAGCCTAAAAGAGGAACAGGTTGTTTGTTTTTGGATGCATTTGCTTATCATTGCTGCAGTTTTATGGATGGAGGGAGAACAGGAATCAAGACTTCAAGACTTTTTTTTTAAATGTGAGATACCAATAGCGCCTAGCTATCCAATAAGAATTCAACGTATGATCCTGGAGCTAAGGTAAGAGGTTAGGGCTCTAGATAAATATTTTACCATTATCAGCATAAAGACGTCGGTAAAAACTGGGCTGCCTGGATGACATCACTTACAGGGAAAAGAGGGCAAACGCTAATCGTCAGAAGTAGAAACCAACTAATGACACCAAGAGACAGCAGTTAGATCAGGAGAGGTATTAAAGGATATTTTCCTGAAAGTAAAAAATCTTCACTCTCCTACAAGCATACAACATAAGATGAATATGTGTCAAAGCTTTCTTAGCTCACTAATTGAGAAAACCAGACAGATGTTGCAAAAAAATTCAAAGGAGAAGTCAAAAACCACAAGTTTATATGGAATAAAAAAATGGTGACACAAATTTACAAATGGACTCAAAACTCACTTCTTCAGGAGGGAGGGGGGAGAGTGAGACTGTTTCTTCTAGCAGATGGAATTTATTTTCATATCTATAGATAAGGATTATTTACAATGCTTTCAGTTATCTGTAATTCCCAGTTGTAAAATAACTCAGAGGCTAGGCTCATAGGCTCCATAGAATCAAATAATCCCCAGAAGCTCCTGCATGGTATTGAAAGAATAGCTAGTAAGCTCTTTTGCTTCTTCCAAAGTCAAACTATTCCCTACAATGATAACCAATAAAATATGGCATCCTGGAAGCCAAGAAAAAAAATTGTCTCAACACACAGTGAGTGGTCATCTGTGTTGAATACTAAGAAGTACAGGGAAATGCAGACAGAGAAGCATCCTTGGTCTGATAACATGGAAATCATGAGATAACAATTTTAGAAGGGAATGGAGATGGAAACCAGACCACTGGAGAATGAATAAAAAGTTGAAAACTGAAGACTTAAAATGTAAATAACTATTGAGAGATTGGGCATTTTATTACTATTGTCTGTTTTGTACTACTAGTAAAAAACATTGAAATGTGGTAGAATCTGGAAGCAGACTTTGTGATAGATGAGAATTTTTTATTTTTGATTATATAAAAAGATCCTGGATTATGTTTGAATCTCCGAATGCTGTTAAGAATATCCAAGAAGGATGAAGAAACTGGTAACATATGAGAGGAGAATAAATATAGATAAAAAGTACTTGCAAAAGCAAAATTGTAAGATCCAAAGTATAAGTAAAAGGTTCTATTTAATAGGGATGGAGATAAGAATAATATAAAATGGATAGTGCATGGAACTTTTTTCCCAGGTAAAAGAATCTCCCTCCTATGTAATATGAGTTCTGATATTCTTTTTCAATATTCAACTCAATTACCAAGTTTCCCAAGATCCAGTTCTACCAGTAGTGGGGTATTCCATTCCTGCACCACCCTCTTTGTGTGTCTGAGGCCTTAGATTTTATATACCTTTCAATTCCTTGCTGTCAAGATCAAAACTAAATCCTTGCTCTAGAGCCATCTACCAATTCCCAATCTTATGTCCTCTTAAGTGAATATCATCAAATCTCTTAGACTCACTTTAAACCTTTGACTAAAGGTGATCGTTCTCTATTTGTTATTTACCTCTTGAAGATTACCCCATTTTCAAATTTTCTTAGCCCCAAGATCTTCATGTCTCCATGCCTAGACATGCTGCTACTACGTTAATGTCTTTGTTAGGCATCCTTCCCTAAAGGTCACCATAGATTCCGTCCTGAGGTTTCTTTACCAAAGGGTTATGACAGTGGACTACATACAAAGAATTTAGAAAACCATTAAATCTAACTAAGTTGTAGAGACTTAGAAACAGTATAATCAAATTACAGAATACAAGTCTGCCGGAAAAAGTCCAACCACTGTTAATATAATGAGAATGTTTTGTGTGACATCAGTGTAACCTGGTAGCCAAGGAGAGTGGACTGATATGCACATGCATGGACAATGACAACTACACTGTAGTAGTCAGTAGGGATGGTAGATGCCACTGAGTGAGCATGTGTACTGTGTGACCGTCACATTTAAAATGCCTGAGCGAGTAGAGCAATGAATCTGCACCAAATTTTGGGTTAAGCTTGAACATTCCTCCACGGAAACTATTAGAATGACTCAGAAGGCTTCCAGGGATGATACAGTGAGTGCAGTGCAAATAAAAGTGTGGCACAAATCTTCAAATATGGTGGAGAATCTTTTAAAAGTGACCCACATTCTGGAAGGCCTGCAACAGGCAGAACACCTGAGAATGTTGAACATGTATGGGCTGCAATCAATAAAGATCAGTCACCCAGGTGACTCGGCCCCACTACAGCCGAGATTTGGCACCCTGCAACTTCTGGCTTTTCCCAAAAATAAAATCATCTTTGAAAGAGAAGAGATTTCAGACCATCAACGAGATTCAGGAAAATATGATGGGGCAGCTGATGGCAATTCCAACAGAGGATTTTGTAGAGTGTTTTGAACAATGGAAGATACACTGGGAGAACTGTGTGAGGTCCCAAGGTGCCTTCTCTGAAGGGGGCTGAGGTGTCATTGCCCTATGTACAAGTTTCTTGTACCTTGTATCTTCTTCAATAAATGTCTCTATTTTTCAGAGTACACAGCTGGATACTTTATGGACAGGCCTCATACGATCAAAATGCACCTTTCTTATTTAGAAAATTTATATTAAGAAAGCATTATGTTTCATGAAATCTCACTAATATAATCTTAGAGGAAAGAAAGAATCACATTAGACTGGGTACCTGATAGAGAATCTCACTAGTCATTTCTAGAGATTCTCAGAGTTCAAATAATGGGTAGCAAAATTTTCTTGCCTGTGTCTGAAGAATATGGTTCTGATAATCTTCAGAAGCAATCAACTTAAATGATATAGTAAAGTAACTTGTCAAATCATCAAAAGTAACCAATTTTTTATAAACTGCCTTCTCTTAACCTGAAAAAAGAAATTTTTATATACACGTACATATATCCTATAATTTCCATGAACATAGAAGTGCCCCACTTCTTGGAATCCTTAATAGCATTGTAAATGGTATTTTAAATATCACAATTCTGGTTTACAGGCTTTCACTATATAACATAAAGAAACTGGGAGCATATTTTATATGTTTCTAAATCCTCCCATGAATCTGTATATTCTAGGGAAGAAGAGAACATTGATAACATGAAAATCACGAGATAACAATTTTAGAAAGGAATGGAGATCTAAACCAGACCACCAGAAAGTTAATAAAAAGTTGAAAACTAAAGACTAATATGTAAATAACTATTGAGAGGTTGGTTGTTTTGTTGTTATTGTTGTCTGTTTTGTACTACCAAGAAAAAACATTGAAATGTAGTAAAATCTGGAAGTAGACTTTGTGATGAAAGTCTTAGTGAAGGTCTTTAAAAGAGCATTATATCTTCCCAAAGGGCTAATATTTACCTTTCCCTATAGCAGTAGTAAGTCAATGTTAGTATAAGGTTTGTATTAAAGTTACATTATAAAATTAGTATTATAATTCCTGGGAAAGTTTAAATCAAAAGGACACTTAAAGCTTGACCTTAAGTCATATAGAACAAGGCTTGAACCACAACTCTACAATGACTCACCTGTTACAAGATCTCAGGCCAGACAATTTCTCTGACCTTCATCTTTATGATATGTGAAATAATTAGCCATCCTGCACAGGGTTTAAATATGATCGCATTTATAATCAGATGGTAGATAAATGCCGGTTTCTTCCTTTTCATGCAAATTGGAAGAGCAGAGGCAAAGAAGACACAGAGAAGTACTCAGCATCTCACAAACAACCAAAGCAAAAGGGCCCAGATCAGGCTCTTGTGCCCTATCGTTACTCATTTGAAGCTTGAAAAGTCCAGTAAACCTATATGTGGCTGGTTCTAAATATTAGCACATTTGGTTACACACAGTAACTGTTCCTTATTAAGGATCTCACCCATCTATAACCCCAGTTAGTTCTCCAGAAATCGAAACTATCTGTGGACCAAACATAGATGATATTTATTCACAGCCAGTGATGAAGACTAGTGAAGCTCTCTGTGATGGTGGGTCAGTAGCACCATCTATGTGTGGGAAGAGTAGTGTGTCTCTGGGTGACAAATCTTTTCAGTAGTGACTGATGGTTTGGGTCATAGAGAAACAGCTAGTCCACTGCTCAGACTCTGGGTCATCTAGCTTCTGCAGAGGCCTCGGTTGAATTTTTTAACTTTACTTTTTTAAGCCAGGGATTTAGGTTAGAAAAATGCACAATCAGACTGTGCAGATAGGAAAAGCTGAAAAGACTACACCATGTTGAAGAACATTTTATGAATAAAAAAAATAAAAATTTTTGGACATTGGTTGGCATACAGAGATATCCATAGCCTACCTAAAATACTAGTAAATGATGCCCACATCAAAAGAAAAATCTAAACAATTAAAAATATTTTCACCATATTTTAGTACAGAAAAAAGCTTTAACATCTATTATCTTCTGAGCCTCACAATAACAGTACAGAGTAAGAAAGAACACCAATTGATATACTTCCTACTTTGTAGAAAAACAAAGCTAGCTTTAATTATACTTATTTTAAATTAAAATAGAGCCAAAATACAATTAAATAGCATTATTAGCAATGAAATGATATTAAGTATATTATATCTATCATTTTCATTTCCAGGCTAAAAAGTAACTTTTAGTCTTTTCTAAAAATTATCTGTTTCAATCAATTTGTCCTCAATAATTAAACTCAGGGGTTTTTTTTTAAAGAAATGATTTCCAGAAAATATATAAATTCATTGAAATTTTGATTAAATAAATTTATCTCATTTGATCATTTTCAAGCATTAATATTCAGAATGAACATAATAATAAATACATCACATTAAATATAATTATATCTTTATTATATAATGTACTGATGTTCTCACAGAGAACACTATTTTACCAAATGCCAGAGTAAATAGTGTCTGGGAATCGCTCAGCTGCCAATTGGGAAGAAAAGGGGAAAGAAATCACCTTTGGGTGGTAGAGGTGTACTTTGAATCTCCTGACTTCATAACCTCCTGCAATTAGCACAAGTCATATGGTCTCTTGACATTTCTTTTGGCATTTGGGGCCTGAATGCTATATCAGCAGACTGTCAACATATTTAATTTGCCAGAATTTAAAGGAAGGAAAAAACTAGTTCTTTGAAAATTCAAGCAAAGATTATTGTGTTCCATTGAACAATACAAAGATCTCCCACAACAAAATCTTTTTTAGCTTGCAAGTAGAATAATACATTTTTTTTCTCACTATTACATTTAAAAAAAAAAAAGCTGGGATGCTGAAGAACTAGAAATTATTGAGCTGCTTCTGGTTTCTAGATACTGTACACAAGTATCTCATTTACTCCCCCCAGCAGTTATTTAAGAGGATATTAACATTTGCCCTTTGCAGGTGAAGAAAATGAGGCCTAGGGGTTAAGAGGCTTCCCGAAGGCTCGCACAGTGACCAGGCGGCAGACTCATGATTTGCATTCCGGTTTGCTAACTCGAACACTTATGTCCACTCCAGCACCCTGTCCAGCACACATATAAAAGCAACAATTAATAAGAAAACATTTACACTAATTAAAAAGCCAGTCACAAGAGTACATTGTGTATAATTTTTAATAAAGCGTTCAAAAGCGAGAAAAAGTAATGTGCCATTTTTAAAGTTAAAACGGCTGTCTTCCCTGAAGGGTAGTGCCTAGGAGGGGGCACGACAGGGTCTTCTGGGCTGCAGAGCACGTTCTGCTGTTAATCTGTGTGCTGTCAATGCACAAATGCTCATCTCGTGTCATCGAGTTGTATAGTTGTGATTCTGCACTTTCTACTTGTATATTGTACTTATGAGACATCTATGACATTAAGGCTTGAATTCATTCCATACAAGCGCTTGCTTCTCTTTAGCTTATATAAAGTTCAAACTTCTTGGATGTGAAGCACTAGCCGGAGCATCTTTCCAAAGTGACTTTCATCTGAGACATCTGTGTTCCTGTTTCTGATCCCATCAAATCCTCAGAAGTCAAAGGTAAATACTTAAAAATATGAACACTTCATATACTGCCAGCCACATCAAAGGTAGCTCAGATCAAGAATTGGCTCCTGTTTTGAGAATGATGTATTTTTACCATTGCTGTGCCGGGCTGCTTGGCCCAACTGTCACTAGAGGATACACTACAGCACTGACATAACTCTACATTTAATATGTGTTATAACAAAAAGAAAGCATTCAAAGTAAGTTTAAGTCAAGAAATCCCCCTGTTCATTATTTATTCTTGTACTGAATGGTTTTATTGCCCTAAAGTCTTTGCATTAATAGCAGTTTTCATATAACAGACCATTTATAAACTCATTATTGGAAGGAAGGAAGGAAGGAAGGAAGGAAGGAAGGAAGGAAGGAAGGAAGGAAGGAAGGAAGGAAAGAAGGAAGGAAGGAAGGAAGGAAGGAAGGGAGGGAGGGAAGGGAGGGAGAGAGGAAGAAAGGATGGAAGGAAGGAAGGAAGGAAGGAAGACAATGAAAGGAGTTAGGAGTGAGCCCTGGTTTTAGAGATAAATTTTGAAGTTTCTTGATATGTTATAGAATTTTTTTTCTTTTGCCCATATTTTAGAAATAATACCTATATGTTACAAAATTACAAGTTACAAGTCAGAAAATATAATGTGTTCTACAAATATTTCAATAAAGCAGTTTCAAATGTGACTTTAAATTGAGATAGCAGGCATCATTACCAAATCTCACCAAATATATTTAATGCGAATCCCAATCGAGACTTTACACCTTACTGCTGATCTACAGGGAAGAAAGGGCAGAGAAGAACAAACTAAATGACACTACTCCCTCTTAACAACCAAGAAAAATCTCAAATGTATGATATTTCACAGGACAACTGATTTATTCTACTCACCAATTTAGCATCATAAATAAAAATGCTATTAGAAAGTGAAGGAGACTTAAGGGATATATCAACCAATGTGATGTGTGGTACTAAACAGGATCCTGGTTCGAATAACCCAGCCGTAAAGAACATTTGGAGGACCACCCAGGGAAGTTTCACTATGTACTGGGCACTGTGACAGTGGCTGGCACTATCACAGATTTTGTGAAGTGTGATGATATTATTTCACCATCCAAAAACACGGTCCTCAGTTAATAAGACAAATAATAAAATATTTAGAGGTAAAATATCAGGATAACTAGAATTTACTTTAAAATACATTATATTAAAAGGAAAAAAGCTATGAAACTATGTTTTTTATACAGGAGCTCATAGAACCCAGTTTACACTTACTTCGATAATGCCAGATTTTTTTTCAAAAAAATTATTGAAGTCATATTATTTAATAAAATTATGGGACCTGTTTACATCATTTACAGAATCAGCTTAATAAGTGGTTTAAAACTGGTGCCCATTCACAGAAGGCAAGGACAGACTAAAGAAAGGCAAACCATTCCAGATTGGTAGGTGTCAGTTTTAATAAGCAAAAGAACTTAAAAGGCTTGTCTTGAGCAGTTGTGACAGGAATAGACTTTTAGCACTAACCCAATCAGATGAGGGCCCCACCTTCATAAACTCCTCTAACCAAAATTATCGCCCAAAGCCTCCATCTCCAAATACCATCACATTGGTGGTTAGAGCTTTAACATATGAATTGGGGGCAGGAGAGCAAAAACATTCAGTCCATAGCATTGCATGCATACGTACAATCCCAATTTATTTGTGGTTTTTAAAAATTCTCTGTATCTGAGATTCACTCTGAAGGCCCCATTTTGTTGGTAACATAAATGTTAAATTAACTAATTGATAATATCTACATGCTTTCAGGTAAATTCAGGTCTATCCAGTTTGAAAGTCAGCTCAAGATTACTATCTCAGCCTCCCTGCTGATCAAAGATACCACATACTCTGCCTCTTCTTCCCTTCCCGGTCCTGATGCTCACTCTCAAACAGAGGAGAAGAGGGAGAAGTTCCTCTTGGGAAACTGAGCACGTGTTCACTATAAGCAGATCATAGGTTATTGTGGCTTTCCTGCTCCGGTCTACTGTAGGTCCAGCCACTGAAATTTTGTAATCTACTTTCTTAGTTAAGTTCTGCCAGGTAACACATTGGGTATCGTGTGGGTGTCCATCTGGCCTCTGCACTGCTTCTAGATATGAGAAATTTCCTGAAGCCCAGCTGTACTCTTCATTATGTACACCTCAAAGGGTCAGTTTTCCCTTCACTGATTCACTGAATTTGTTCCTTGTAGTGATCAACTATTTGTCAATTTGGACAGACTATGGTGCCCACCTGTTTGGTAAAACACCAGTCTAGATGTTGATGTGAAAATTTGTTTTAGATGTGACTAACATTTAAATCACACTTTTCGGAAAGCAGTTTACCTAGCATAACGTGGGTGGGCCTTATCCAATCAGTTAAAGGCCTCGAGAACAAAGACGGAAGTTTCCCAAGGAAGAAGCAATTCTGCCTCAAGACTGAGACACAGATACTCCGCTTATTTCCACCTGTAGACTTTGAACCCAAGACTACAATATCAATTCTTACCTAAATTTCCAGACTTCTGGCCCATATTACAGATTACAGATTTACCACCCCACATCACCACCTCATAAGGACATGAGTCAATTCCTTAAAATAAATCTGTGTGTGTGTGTGTGTGTGTGTGTGTGTGTGTGTGTGTGTGTATGTGTGTAATCTCCTATTGGCTCTGTCTCTCTGGATAACTCTGACTAATATGCTTTGTGCCCTACTGCTTAGGCCCGTAAGAATGAAACATTTCAATATTTCCAGTCTTCATACCTTTGTGCCAGGCAGGGTGCTTGTTATCTTTCCCTTTTCTGCTCTTTTATTGGTCCACTCTTGGTAATTCTCTTGCTTTCCTCAAGTCCTCATGGGGTGGAACTTGACTATGAAGTGAAACTTAACTATGCTGGGTTTCAACATATTGGAAATATAGGCAAAATAGGGTGTAAAACACATCCACACTCTCCAATTCTAAGAAAAAAAAATTTAAGGGAAAATCCAATTGTATTTCTACCTGTTCCGTGTCCCCAAATTATCTGGGTAACAAAAGCCCTCATGGTCTTCACCTCAGTTCTTCCCCCTTCCCTTGACCGCCCAGCCGCCTCCAAAAGGCAGCAGGCAGTCTCAGGATAAGTAGAATGATCAGCTGTTCCAGTTTGCCCAGGACTATAACAATTTTAGCACGGGAGTCCTAGGCAAACCGGAATGGCTGACCGCACTAGAAAGGTGATCTGGCCAAATTTTCAGATTGTCTCACTTCAATATTACTTTGAAATCTTCTCCATCGATCACCCATATAGCAGGCTTTTACTCTCAAAAGTAAAGAATCTGGCAGATTTGGTTTCTTGGTGATTGCCCATCAAACAGAAACTTCATGTCTCCATGCTGCATGGTGGGAGGGGTCGTTGCCGAAGAAGCTTACATGTCTCAAAGCAGCAGTCTGCCATGAATCAATACTTTATATATTAAGCTAAGAGTATACTTTTATAATTTTCAAAAATAATTTATAAATCCTCAGGAATCTGGCTTAAGTTATTTTTAAAAAGGCATAGACTATGGCTCTAGCAAAGTGTCTTTTTGAGAATGAATAAATGTGTATTAATGCACACTTATAATAAAATTATTGCATATATTTAATATAGAGATCCCACATTGAGATATATCTTAAAATCAATATTATCTTAGAGTCTAGAAAATGCATTATTATTTATATTGGTTTAGCAAAAACAGACAATGTGGAAATATAACTACCAATAAACAATGTTCCTCAGTCACATTCAGGACAGACAAGCAAATGGACCAAACTAGTATAGAAAATAGGAAAAAAATTTAATTCACTATAGCAACAAGAAAAATAAAGTACCTAGGAATAAACTTAATCAAGGAGGTAAAACAGCAGCATTCAGAAAACTAGAGAACACTGGAAAAAGAAATTAAAGAAGATACAAATAAATGGAAGCGTATACCGTGTTCATGGAACGGAAGAATTAACATCATTAAAATGTCCATACTACCCAAAGCAATCTATAGGTTCAATACAATCCCTACTAAAATACCAATGACATATTTCACAGATTTAGAACAAATACTTCAAAAATTTACATGGAACTAAAAATGACCCTGAATAGCCTCAGCAATCTTGAGAAAGAAGAACGAAGTAGAAGGAATCACAATACCTGATATCAAACTATATTATAAGGCCACTGCATAAAGATAGTCTGGTACTGGCATAAGAACAGGCACGTAGATCAGCGGAACAGAATAGAGTGCCCAGAAATAAACCCATGTCTCTATGGTCAATTAATATTTGACAAAGAGGGTAGGAGCATAAAAATAGAGGGAAAATAGCCTCTTCAGCAAATGGTGTTGGGAGATCTGGACAGCTACATGCAAAAAAATGAAACTAGACCACCAACTTACACCATACATCAGAATAAACTCAAGATGGATAAAAGACTTAAATATAAGTTGCAACACCATAAAAGTCCTAGAGGAGAACACAGGCAGTAAAATTTCAGATATTCCATGCAGTAATATTTTCACCAATATATCTCCCAGGGCAAGGGAAATAAAGGAAGGAATAAACAAATGGGACTATATCAAACTAAAAAGCTTCTGCTCAGCTAAAGAAACCATCATCAAAATGAAAAGGGAACCGACCTTATGGGAGAACATGTTTGTCAATGATACCTTAGACAAGCATTTAATCTCCAAAATATATAAAGAACACACACGACTCCATACCAGGAAGACAAACCATCCAATTAAAAAATGAGCAAAGGACCTGAATACACACTTCTCCAAGGAGGACATACAGAGGGCCTGTGGACATATGAAAAGATGTTCAACAGCATTAGCCATCAGAGATGCAAATTGAAATCACAATGAGATACCACCTCACACTGGTCAGAGTGACCATCATAAATAAACAAATCAACAAACAAGTGCTGGCCAGGATGTAGAGAAAAGGGAACCCTAGTACACTGTTGGTGGGAATAAAGACTGGGGCAGCCCCTGTAGAAAACAGTTTGGAATTTCCTAAAAAAACTAAAACGGAACTGCCTTTTGATCCAGCAATTACATCACTGCTGGAATTATACCCTAAGAATCCTGAAATACCAATTCAAAAGAACCTATGCACCCTTGTGTTCATAGCAGCATTATTTACAATAGCCAAGTGCTGGAAACTGCCTAAGTGCCCATCAGTAAATGAATGGATCAAAAAACTGTGGTACCTTTACATGATGGAATGCTATAGAGCAGAAAGAGAGAAGGAACCCCTACCCTTTGTGACAGCATGGATGGAACTGGAGAGCATTATGCTAAGTGAAATAATCCAGGTGGCAAAAAACATATACGATATGATCTCACCTATAGGTGGAGCCTAATCAACAAAACAAACAAGCAAATGAGCAAAACAGAACCAGAGGCTTGGAAACCAGGAACAAACTAACAGCGACCAGGGGGGATAGGGGAGGGGGAAAAGGAGGGGAAGGAGGGGAAACTAGGGGAAAGGGCCTAGTCAAGGAACATGTATGGATGACCCACAGACATGGACAACAGGGTAGGGGTTGACTGTAGGAGCAGAGGTTGGGCAGGGCAGTGGAAAGCAAAAGGGAAAAAATTGAACAACAGTAAAAAAAAAAAGGAAGAAGACTGAGAGTCTAGATAAACATAAATGGCCTTTCAGCTGTCACTGAGTACACAAGGTAGCAAGCTCAGGGAAATTAGCTAAGAAAAGCAGCAGCAGATCCTGTAGACATAGGAAGGCAACTCAAAGTCAGGTAGTATGAGAAGCCTTGGTTTCAGGAGTATTGTGTGTACTATGAAACTAGTTCTAGTTCTAAAGGTAAATTCTGCCCTAATTTATACAAGGGCAGGAAAGCTAAAACACAGGAAATAGAACAAGGGGGCCTGTGGGCTAACATCTTGCAAATAAACACCTGCACTTAGTAGACTTTCAAACTTAAAGTGAGGGTAAACTGGTACAACGGAAAAATGTGCCACATAGCCAATGTTACTCTACAGATCTACCATTATAATTGTATTATGCATATTCAATTGTTTACTGAACTTTCAGCAAGTTAAATAAATACCATTCTGATTTATACACGGTATATCTTTCAATGTGAGATCTGAGGATTGTTAGAACAAAAAATTATTATTTTTTCATTGCAATATACTTTTCAAAAACTTCACAACTGTTTGTTCCACCTTGACCAACGTTTTATTATGAAATAAAATGACCAGGGACAAGTACTTCAGAATAAATGTCAAAGTGTAATTGGGGAAATAATATTATTTGCTAACAATCAAGGTTTGTTATTTCAGACACCTAATACTAATATACAGGGTGGGGCAAAAGTAGGCTTACAGTTGTGAATATGTGAAACAGAGAGTTTATTTTTGTATTATTATTTATTAATTTTTGCATTATTTTCTATTTGAACAACTGTAATCCTAATTTTGCCCCATCCTGTATATATTAGCCAAAAGATACAAACAGAGATCACAGCAGAAATTAAAGGGAAATACAACGTGTATCTTGTATTTACTACAGAAGGTATTTTCATCTTACTTATTTGCAAAAGTTAAAGAAAACTGAACTTCCTGTAAGTGACTTTTTTCTTTGTGGGGAAAACCCCTATGATAAAAAGACAGGGTTTTATTTACTCTTCCTAACAATTTTTGAAGAGTTTAATACATATTGAAAAATGCTACTCACACTTGAAATCTTAATTACTAGTATTTGGGTAAAAATTCCTTGGTGAGGGAAAAATCATAATTACTGAGAAATTATTATGAAAACAAATTGTTAAAATTATCATTATAACATATTTAAACCAGTCAGTAGAATAGTACAAAATAAATCCATTTGATTGATTATTCACATTACTGGTATTTTTATTGTTTTTGCTAAGTACCCACCAAGGAACAGATTAAATTGGTGAGAGTATATTTTCTCTATTTTACTTTTTAAGTTTTATGCACAAACAGGAGGATTCAGTTTATTTCACAAGGAATCTATTTCCACTTGAGCATGACATTTTTATAGAAGTACATTTATTAAAATAAAAGACAATTCTGGGCATAAAAGTAAGAGGTTATAGAGCTTGTGAATTCCACTTTCCATAGTCAAATCTCTTAGGACTGCTTGGATCAGTACCCACTTTTCTATCTTCTTGACATCATCTTATCCTCGCAACAATATTCTCCCAAAGAATATTGTAGAAATCCCCTACATTGTCTTTTTTTTTAATTTTTTATTGAATTTATTAGGGTTACATTGGTTAATAAAATTATATAGGTTTCAAGTGTACAATTCTATAATATATCATCTGTATATTGTATTGTGTGTTCACCACCCAAAGTCAAGTTTCTTTCTGTCACCATTTATCACTCCTTTATCCTCTTCTATCTCCCCTCATCCCCTTTCCCTCTGGTAATCATCATACTTTTCTCTGTGTCTATGAGTTTTGGGGATTTTTTTGCTATATTCCTTCACTTTTTTCACCTAGTCCCCCTTCCCTCTGACAGTTGTATCTATGAGTCTGTTTCTGTTTTGTTTGTTAGTTTATTTTGTTCACTAGATTCCACATGTAAGTGAAATCATATAGTATTTTTCTTTCTCTGACTGGTTTATTCCACTTAGCATACTACTCTCCAGGGCTATCCTTGATGTCATCAAAGGTTAAGGTTTCCTTCTTTTTTATGACTAAGTAGTATTCCATTGTGTAAATTGTATCAGCTTTTTATCCACGCATCTGCTGATGGGCACCAGGGCTGCTTCCAAATCTTGGCTATTGTAAATAATGCTGTAATTAACATAGGGGTGCATATATTCTTTTGAATTAGTGTTTCAAGTTTCTTCTAAAACATTCCCAGAAGTGGAATAACTGGGTCATAATGCAGTTCCATTTTTAATTTTTTGAGGAAACTCCATCCTGCTTTCCCCAGTGGCTGCACGCATCTGCATTCTCACCAAAAGTACATGAGAATTTGCTTTTCTCCACATCCTCACCAACACTTGCTGTTTGTTGATTTATTGATGATACCCACTTTGATAAGTAAGAGATGATATCTCATTGTGGTTTTAATTTTCACTTCTTTGATAATTAGTGATATTAAGCATCTTTTCATATGCCTATTGGCCATATTCAGGTCCTTTTCCCATTTTTTAATTTGGTTGTTTGGGTATTTTGGTTTGTGGGCATGCGTGTGTGTTGAGTTGTATAAGTTTTTTATAAATTTTGGATATTAACCCCTTATCAGATGTATCATTGGCAAATATGTTCTGCCACTCAGTTGGTGGTCTTTCATTTTTTATGGTTTCCTTCGTTGTGCAAAACCTTTGATGTATTCCATTAGTTTACTTTTTCTTTTGTTTCCTTTGTCTGAGTAGATATATCAGAAACAAATATTGCTCTGAGAAATGTCCAAGATTTTACTGCCTATGTTTTCTTCTAAGATTTTATGGTTTCACATCTAATATTTAAGTCCTTAATACATTTTAAGTTTATTCTTGTGTATGGTATAAGAAGGCAGTCTAGTTTTATTTTTTGCATGTATCTGTCTAATTTTCCCAACATCATTTATTGAATAAACTGTCTTTGCCTCATTGTATGTTCTTGCCCTACATGGTCTTAATGCCTCTGAAGTTATTCTTAAGCAGATTTTTTGCATACTATTGGAGATTTTTATCTGTTTAAAAAAAAAACTCTAATCATGTCACTACACTGTTAAAAAATCATTAATACCCTATTGATTAGAAAGTTAAGGACCCATCTGTCCCCCAATCAAGCCTTCCACAGGAATCCCAGCCCTCTGCCCCAGCCTCACCTAACTTCTATAGACACTTTTATCAAATTGATCTACTTTTTCTTCTATAATATGGACCAAGCATTTCTATCTTTGCTTATCCACATGCAATGGAATCTTTCTGATAGTAGAATTTTTTTATTTTAAAAATTCCATTAAAAATTCAGTCCTCCTATCCAGCTCCCTTCAATCAGAGGTGGTCCCTTCCACCTCCAAATGTCATGGCACTGTGGTGTTCTTTACCATGTCGGCTTGTACTGTATTCAGTTAAATAAGAAATGATATTACTCCAGTACCTTAGAAGCTCATTGAGAGAGGGAACTGCATCATAATAATTTATTTGCCAATAGCACTGAGTACAGTCTAAGCCCATGAAGATGCCCAATAAAATGTTTGCTAAACTAATTTGAAAAGTGATACCAAATGTCAGCATACAATAGGGCTAAACATATAAACACTGAGGAAGTAGGATACTTCACAAAAAGCAAAAAAAAATTCCCTAAAATGTTAGGAGATTTTTGTACAATTAAATCCGTGATCTCAGAAAAAAATTTCATCCCAAGCTCTCATGTGGCATGTGTTGAGACATTTGCTTCTCTGAAAAAAAAAAAGAATATATTCTTTCATTTTCTCATAAGTCTAAGATTAGACTAATCTTAAAGTCTCTCTATATCAATTGCTTTCTCAAATTTATTATCAAATCTTTACTTGAGTTGAACACTCAGCTGTTTTTCTTAAACTTCCTATATTATCATATAAAAAATAATCCCAGGTGGGACTGTGCAGTCAACAATGTCCCCCTGGACATCATTTTGGGAAAAACAAGTATTTACCACTTAAAACAACAGTAGCTCTTTTTGAGCTCAAACATAACAGATCAAACTACCAGCAAGTCAAATTTTGACTACTTTCATTAGCTTGTAGATATAATAGCCTCCTGGATTTTCTTTACAGGTAGTAAAGTCCTGAGAAAATTTTATTCACTTTTTCAGAGCTGTTTCTCTCACTTAAACAACACCCACATAGTAGAAACAAGTCAGTAAACCTTTCACAAAATGCTACCTGATGTTCTTTAAAATACCTAGCGGCAATGAACATTCATTTTGGTTAACCATCAGAGTCATGTTTTGCATTTTTGTATCTTTTTTTCCAAAGGGAGAGAAATATGGTCCTATATATACCTAATGCCAAGAAAAATGTAGGCTAGTACTCATTAAAATACCCACTCTTTGCCAAAGCTAAATTCTGCCTCAGAATTTTGAGGGCAACGCCTGTCACAATGCCTTTGATGCCACAGCAAATTGTTTCAACCATCTTCATGCTATTTAAAGTGTGGAAAAAATACAGACAATCTTCTGGAATGTATTCATTACCTTGAGAGTGCCTGACATGCTGGTCATGTTGAAATGCATATGATTTTAGCTTTTGTGGTACGAAGCACTTTTACCTCAAGAGAACTTATGTTATAATCCCATATTTGCTTATAATTGCTCTCAAAATTCTCCATTGAGAAACTTTTATATGACAGACAGAGACAATTTATTTCTTATGTAAAAAGGGGGGGGAAACCCATACCTCTTACCAAAAAAAATCCTTAAGAGATTAGTTATAAGATTTAAAAATTCCAGATTACTGTGGTCATTTCTATTATCAGAATCATACCCACAGAGCACAAGGAAAAGGGAAAATATATACTGAGTTTGTCAAAGTTAATGTTTAATTAGTATCAGCCTGTTAGATATATATATATAATATAAATAATATATATTTTATATATATATAAGATCTTTAATATATTCCTGATGCTTTCAGAATCTAGCCTAGAGTCCTGCCATGGCCTACTTCTCCAACCTCATCTCAGATCACTCCCCCACCCCCAACACCTCGTTATTCCAAGAACACTGGGACCCTCTCGCTCTTCAAGCACTCTGAATTCCCCTTCGCTTCTCTCTGTAACTTCTCCTAGCTCCCACGTGGCATTCTCATTGTCATTCCTCAGATCTCTGCTTAATATCAGCTATAGAAGAGCTCATCATCATTCTATAAAGAATAGTCCCTCCCTCAATTACCCTAGATAACATTGCTTCATTTTTTCCACATATACAAACACTATGTGTTAATTTGTTTGCTTGCTTACTCTTTGTTTGCTGCCCTAGAACATAAGGTCTTCAGGAGGGCAGCACTCTTGTCTGACTGGATGCTGCTATAGTAAATCTTCCAGTCCCAGCCCTCTTTCTGATCCATCATGGATGTGTATTACATATGCTAAATAAATTAATTAATGCCTTAAGTTTTTCTTCCTGTTACACTATCAACTCCTTGACAGCAAGTGTCATATGTTATTCATATTTGTATTCCAGAATCTAAATATGTGTTTAGTATAACATAAATTGTAAGTGGTTGTGGAATATGTAAATGAAATATTATATTTAAAAATTTGGCCAGTGTTCTTATATACACAAAATATATAAACCAACCCCCAAACAGTGTCTACACCATTGAAGCTATTCAATCCATGTTTGTTAGATGAATAAATGGACAGAGTATGCACACAAGTAGCTTGTTCCTCTTGCTCCATTTGTACCTAGCATCACTTCCCTCCCTGGATAAGCCAGGACTTAAAAACAAAGTATCTAAAGAACAAATCAGAACATGTCAGGACTTAAAGTTTTGGTTTTCTGCTGATAGTTATAAGCTGTCATTCAAAGCCCAATGTCTTTCAGGTGTTCATGTTTACTCTTCTTCCCAATTATAGCTAAATCAGAAAACATCTGCAACTTTATACAACTATTATCTATGATTTCAGAAAATGTTATTCGGTCAGAAAGTCTGGCCTTGAAATCACTTTTTAAAGTAAAACAGACTAATTTGGTAAGCAGTTGCTGAAAAGTGCATGTTCATTAATCATTAAAAACCTCTAACTGGTTTCAGTTGTCATTCAGAACAATAAAAAGAATCTCTTTGAACCAAGCTGTTGATAACAAACTCATAGTCTGAAAGTGAAGTTTGAGGCTTAGAGGGGTGTGAAGGGAGGAAAAATCATTCTTTGTAAATAGTTTTCTTTTCTTTTTTAAAGTAAAACATGTGTTTGGATTAAAAGCAATCATTCTTTCATGCTTATATTTTGGAATAGAATCTTATGTAGCAATCACAAGATTAGGACCATAAGTGATAGACTTTGTAAAAGATCAGTTCACAATAAAACAAAGAAAACAACTGCAATTAAAAATTTACTATTTTCCCATTAATCTTGACCCTACCTGGAAAACACTTTTTCTGTACTGATTTCACAGAGAAAATAGTAACACATTTTCTTCCCTTTAGAGTATGCTTTCAAATAACTGCATGGACCTCAACTATTTGATTAAAGGATTTGTGCATCACAGGAAATAATAGTCTACCTGAGACACATTTGAACAAAGTAATTTTTAAAAATATATAAGTTCTCAGAAGGGGGATGGATTCATCTCCCTTCTGGATGGAGACTATTGGGATGTTATTTTATATAGTCTCAGAACTTCTAGGGGTGATTAAAATGTTAGTGTATCAATTGGGTCATCCTGTTCATATCCTTTAACTGTATTGCTGTTCTCATCATAGCTGCTATATTTGGAATTACTAATATGAACCAGGCACTGTGTAAGGCACTGACATTTGTTATCACCATTTTTTACTTCAGACATTTAAGATAGATATTATTTCCCCTTTATCAACGAGGAAAGTGAGGCACAGAGAAACTCGGTCATTGTTTGCCAGGCAGGATTTAGTACTTTCGAAATCTCCATGGGACTCTCCAAGCCCTTCATGTGAACATGCTCTCCATGTTAGTTGTTCTAAGTAGTTCAGTAAAAGGATTCTTATTGAAGAGCTTGCTAGAAATGCAAATTCTCAGTCCCCCAGTGGAACCTACCGAATTAAGAATGCTGGGGTTGTGGGGTGGAAGGTGGAAGTCAGTGATCTCTGTTTTAAGAATCCCTCTAAGTGATTTTGCTGTATGTTCCTGCTTAAAACCACTGACCCCATTAAAATCACTGGCCTCCTGAGCCCTAGTGGGAACGTTCTCTAGCACTCCCACGCCCTGGCCTGCTGACCTCAAGGCCTCTCCTTTCCTTCATACTGCCTGCCTCTTCTTGGTCTGTTCTGCATCTCTTTCCCCTTATTCGTCACCTGAATCTCTGTTCCCTGTGATTTTCTGATGAAGGAGCAACCTTGCCACTCCTGACTCTGCCAACTGCCTTCGCCTAGATCTCTTTCTTAAAAAAGACTTCCACTTCTGGGTGTGACAGTTAGGAGGCTACAGAGAGCCTACGCGGTTTATCAGAGAACTACCCCTGCCCCAAATCCGTTCCATCAAAGGCCACTCTGCCATCACAGAGCTAACCTGACCCTCTACAGCTTGCCAACCTCCACTGTTGTCAGCCTGGGGCCTTGATAGCTCACTTTGGCCAGTAATGGTAAACTCAAGGTCAGGCTGGGCCCAGGGTTCACTGATATGACACAAATATCTGGTTTATCCAGCTAGTTTGATCTGACACTTACCATTTTATATAAAACTAACATTGCTATTATTATGCATACTTTTTTAGGCAGAGTTACAGAAATCATGAATAACCTCAATATTGTATCAGCTTTGTAAGCAGAAACTTAGGCCCTTTCAGGATAAAAATCAATGGAGGACCCCCAGCTGGTATGACTCAGTGGATCGAGCACTGGCCTGTGAACCAAAGGGTCGCCAGTTCCATTCCCAGGTGGGGCACATGTCTGGGTTGCAGGCCAGGTCCCCAGTGGGGGGCGCTGGAGAGGCAACCACACAGTGATGTTTCTCTCCCTCTCTTTCTCCCTCCCTTCCCCTCTCTCTAAAAATAAATAAATAAAATCTTTTTTAAAAAATCAATGGAGGAAAATGCCTAGGCTTAATCTGTTAACCCACCACCAAAATGGCTTAAAATATTGGGGTAACCCATCAAATCACATATTTAGGCATTCAATAGAAAAAGGAAACAATAAATTGATTGATGATTGATCAGTTGAATATTTATCCAATTAGTTATATTATCCTCTGGAGGCCCTAGTAAATGTTAGAATATAATACAAAATGAGCTGATTATCAGAGAGAATTCCTAAGTGCTAGTTCCCTAATTTATAAAAATTTTCTAAAAGAAGGAAAATAATCACAGAAATCTTGGAAAAACAAATTCTGATTGATCTTCCTAGATTCACAATATTCATGTACTCAAACATTTGGTGGAGTCTTATGACAATGTGAGGTTGTTTGTATATTCCAATTGTATGAACTAAGTTTAAAAAAAAAAAGAATTTGACTAACCATGATTGATTTCCCATGATTGCCATGGCAGAAAAATCATTAATTACAAAAATGTTAAATAAAAAAATAATCTTTATTGATTTCATCACAGTTTGACAGGAAAGGAAAAAAGATGAATGGATGTTCACTGCCCCTTATAACTGTTTTAGAAAAACAAATGTATTCCACATTACAACTTAAAACTCTTGGATCCAAGAAGGAAAACAAAAAATAAAAACACTGAGGTCGAAATTTTAAGGTGTACAATTATAAATGTACTATGCCAGGTTCGCCTGTAATTTACTTTAGAGTAGGAACGATGGTACCCTGCCATAGCCTAGCTTTGCCATTATTTTTGTAACTGTATGGTGGAATGTTTTTGAGGCAAAAAAAAAATATTCCTGAGATTTTAAAATATTTCCACAATATTTTATGAAGTATTAGACCCTGGATGTAACAGCTAGCTCTGGATCATCAATTGATAAACAAATACCTATCAATAAATTAATTTCTCAGGTAATTAGTACCAAAAATAATATTGATGCTAAGTTTTTGTATAATCCCTAGAGAAAACAGTAAGGAATCCACAGAAAGAACTCACTGCAAAAGCATCAACAAAACAAAGAAGAGTCAAAAAGGAGCAATCAAATTTTATTTTCAATAGGAACCACAGAGTTTGCTAAGGAAATTTCAACTTCCAAAAAATTTTTAAATGAAGTTGCTCCAATTTTTATTTCCAAATATGTACAGCTGCTTAGCTCTTGGCAAAAAGACTGATAAATGAGAATGTGTGTCAGAATATTAGGAGAAAAAAATGAATCCATAACATACTGTAAAATGAATTATCAGTGCTCTGTTACCTGAAAAAAAATCATTTTAATAAAGTATTCAAAAAGTCTTGTGAAACCAAGGTGATTATATGCCACTGACTTTTATTTATAATGTGATTATCATAACTTAATCAAATAAAATAAGCATACTATGAAAAATGTTTAGTAGTTTGATACCATCCAAAGGGTTGGCAAATTAAACACCATGTTTAAAGTATTTATCTAGATAAGATATAACTATTACCAGATTAAGAATTTCACAAAAAATAACTTTCTTTGTACTTATATGTTTGTTTCTTTGTTTTTTATTCTAACATGTATCATCAAGGATATACTTACAGCTCTATTCTCCAATTGTCCAAGCAAAATCTGAGACATCTCCCCCCCAAAAAAATCCACCCAGAAAAGGAAATCATTATAATTTGTATTATTTTATACAACGTATTTATAGGCTCTTTGAGAACATACATGATTTTAGCAAGTTATTAGACAGTTAGAGAAAGAACATGCAGTATTTTTTTAGAAGTAATAAAATGGAATAGTACTTAAGGGTTACACTTTAGCTATCAATTTTTGTTTCTGAAAAAGATTATTTCAAAATCTCTTAAATAACTCATGTTCTTTAGCAGCTAATAAAACTAATAAAATGTAAACTCCATGAGCAAAGAGGTCATTGTCTGTTTTTTCACTAATATATTCCAAACACCAAGAACAGTGCCTGTTACTTAATAGGTACTCAATATTTGTCAAATAGATAAACAAATCATGCCAAAATATCTAAATTTATTTCTTTAATAATTTTTGACTTTATTGATTTTATGAAATAACATCTTTGACTTAAGATTTTCAATGATTTGTTATACTGTTTTGTTACTTTAATATGCATAATATACAATATCACTGTGTTCATGTATGGAAATTAATGTTTTCAAAATACTATCATATCTCAAACATTCTCCCTTTCAATATTTAGAAATTCTAAAGAAGTAAGGAATGTATTATGTTCTTTCAATAAATAAAACTTGCTTTGTAAAGGGTAAAAGGTCTTGCCCCAAATCACTCAGTTATTTAATAAAATGTTTAAGCTATAATTTATCTATCATAATTTCTCACCTAACCATTCTTTAAGTATACACAAATTCATTTTTACTCTTAGCCTATACTTATATATGTCAGATATACCTGATTAAGAGGCTTAATCCTAAAACCCCAAGGAGAAGGGTCTTGAGTTGCAAGAGTGAAATTACCTAAAAGAAGATTAAACATTTCAAGTCAGCCTTTCAGGTTCCTGGGACTGGGAACAGGAACCACTGTCCAGGGAGACAGGCCAATATTGTGACTGATGGATTTTCAATCTGAAAGTCAACACCGATCTCAGAGATCATCTACTCCAAACGTTTCATTTTACAGTTAAGAAAAGCTGCAGCTCAACAAGAGTAAATTAATTGTGTAATCTCATATAACCAACAGACAGTGGAACTAGATTAGAATTCCAGATTTCTGACTCTTTCCAGTTCAATTTTCACTTCATCCATACCAAGAAACACAGCAATGAAATAATGTATTTTTGATGCTCTCCATTTTAGAAAAAAAATACTGAAGCTTGAGGGAATCAACTACTACCAGAATGCCAGATTTTGAACAGACACTGTATTACATGAGCAACTGAAACAATGAGATCTGTCCATTTTTACACAAAGCCGCCCACATACAATTGACAGTATCAGCTCTGTATAATGTTTCTGTATTTCATCATCTCAATGTGCCTCCGTGTGCCCTCCACCTCTCTCATCCCCACCTTACCTCTTCTATTACAAGGTAATATTTTACGTGGTGTGCGAAGCTTATTTCTGCTGTAACAACAGAACCCCAGCTCAGCAGCCCATTTTTCTGCTATAGGTTTGGAATCTAACAACTGGCTGGTTTCGTAAGCTGCCAGAGAAAGGAGACAGAAGCCGTGTGTCAAGGCATCCCCTCCAGAAAGAGCTCAAGTATAAGCACTGTTGTTGGCAGGAAGACTGGTTCAGAAACACCAGATCAGCAGTATCATGTGCAACCATAAAACAAGGCAATGTACTATGCTTAAGAATTACCTACTTGGGTAAGAAGTTGTTTAAAATGAGTAATTGGTACTTTCCAACAGGCTTCAGGGGAATGATATTACATTGATACCCACTAAAATTAACAAAATAAATCCAAGTAATTCCATTTGTATCATCCCTTGATGATTTCATTGCCCAGAAACCACTGACACAATGAGAGCTGGTGCATTGTCTTCTTGCCTTCTGAGAACTTTTCAGGCCTCTGTCATTATTACATGAATGTAGACCACACACAATGTTAGTTTCTTGCTAGCACCAACCCAGAAATGTCCAAAGAAATAACTTCAACATTGTCACTAAGAATTGGACTCAAAATACTTCACTCAAAATAGATGCCTATTCCAAAAAGTAGAATGCTTTTTGGGTGGCTGGAAGATTGTGGTTCCCCATAACCTCAAGAAACTTTCTACTTTAAGAATCATTATAGTTTGGTTTAAGAGCATTTTTATTTGATTTGGAACTGAATACATTTATGGGGAATGTACATGTCTATGTTAATTTTGTAAAATGGTTGAATTTTGCTATAGATAATTTACATCAAGTTACAAATTACAGTGACTTTCATCTTATGTTAGTTTTACTTTTCAAAGTTATTTTTCAGGTGGCAGAATCTAACCTAAAAGCCATTATGCAAAGCACTTTTGCCTTTAAGTTATATATCTATGTTCTAGTACCTTTGAACATAATTCATCAAATGTTATTTAAAGAACAATTTTCAAGTCCCCAAAAAATATTTCCAGCATTTTAGGGACACTTTTAAAATATAATTTTAAATATTGGAGATCATCTTTGACAAGATTACATGAACTCCAACTTAGATGAGCTCTCCAAATGCAAAAAATTTTAGCTGGGTTTCTAAGTTTAAGAACTGAATTCTTTCCTGCTATTCTACTTTCAATAAGTAAATGGCCGTCTTTTCTCCACATCCTCTCTAGCACTTACTGTTTGTTGATTTGTTTATGATGGCCATTCTGGCTGGTGTGAAGTGGTATCTCATTGTGGTTTTAATTTGCATCTCTGATGGCTAGTGATGTTGAGCATCTTGTCATATGTCTGTGGGACATCTGTATGTCCTCCTTGGAGAAGTTTCTGTTCAGGTCCTTTGCCCATTTTTTAATTGGATTGTTTATCTTCCTGGAGTTGGGTCGTATGAGTTCTTTATATATTTTGGAAATTAAACCCTGTACGAGGATCATCTGCAAATATGTTTGCCCATACAGTCTGCTCCCTTTTTATTTTGATGATGGTTTCTTTAGCCAAGCAGAAGCTTTTTAATTTGATGAAGTCCCATTTGTTTAGTTTTTCCTTTATTTCCCTTGCCCTAGGAGATGTATCAGCAAAAATATTGCTGTGTGGAATATCTGAAATTTTACTGCCTATGTTTTCTGCTAGGACTTTTATTGTATCATGACTTCTATTCAAGTTTTGTATTCTTTTTGAGTTTATTCTGATGTATGGAAATGCTGGTGGTCTGGTTTCATTTTTTTACATGTACCAGTCCAGTTCTCCCAACACCATTTATTGAAGAGGCTGTTTTTACTCCATTTTATGCTCCTGCCCGCTTTGTCAGGTATTAATTGACCATAGAGACACAGGTTTACTTCTGGGCTCTCTGTTCTGTTCCATTGAACTATGTGTCTGTGCTTATGCCAGAACCAGACTGTTCTGATTACAGTGGCCTTGTAGTAGTTTGATATCAGATATTGTGATCCCTCCGGCTTTGTTTTTCTTTCTCAAGCTTGCTAAGGCTCTTTGGGGTCTTTTTTTGTTTCATATAAATTTTTGAAATATAGTTCTAGACCTGTGAAATATGCCATTGGTATTTTAATAGAAATTGCATCAAATCTATAGGTTGCTTTGGGTAGTATGGACATTTTAATGATGTTAATTCTTCCAATCCATGAACACGGTAATGCTTCCATTTACTTGTGTCTCCTCAATTTCTTTCCTCAGTGTTCTACAGTTTTCCGAGTACAGATCTTTTACTTCCTTGGTTAAATTTATTCGCAGGCAGTTTATTTTTGTTGTTGTTGCGATAGTAAATAGGACTTTTTCCTTAGTTTCTCTTTCTGATAGTTCATTAGTGTACAAAAATGCCATCGATTTCTGAATGTTGACTTTGTATCCTGCTACTTTGCCAAATTCACTTAGTAAGTTGAGAAGTTTTCTTGGTGGAGCCTGTAGGGTTTTCCATGTATGCTGTTATGTCGTGTGCAAATAATGACCATTTTACTTCCTCCTTTCCAATTTGGATGCCTTTTATTTCTTCGTCTTGTCTGATCACTGTGGCTAAGACCTTTAGTACTATGTTGAATAAGAGTGATGAAAGTGGACACCCTTGTCTTATTCCTGATCTTAAAGGTAACACTTTAAATATTTTCCCTCCACTACCAAAGTGGGGATTTAAAGACATGCATTACTAGTCTATTCTGTTTACATAATTGTTATCAAATAGTATATTTTTTTATTTCAAAGGTAATACATGATATTTATAGTAAATTGGAAAATTTAAGTGGGTGCCACATGTGTGAAATTATGGTTCTTAACTTTTTCTGTCTGAATTGTTTCACATAGAATGATATTCTGAAAGCAACAAATGAACAAACGAAAATCGTAGACATGGAAAACAGTACAGTGGTTACCGAGGGGAATGGAAAGAAGTAGCAAAGAGTAAAGGGAGGGAGTCAAATATGTTTTGATGGAAGAAGATTTGACTTTGGGTGGTGACCACACAATACAATCAATATACAGATAACATATAATGGAATTGTATACTTGAAATTTACATAATTTTATTAACCAATGTCAACTCAATAAAATTCATTTTAAAATTAAAAAACATGAATAAGTATTAACAGGTGGACATATTAAATATTAAATCTTCTCTTTTTCTAATTAAACATATGTTTTCATCTGGTTAGACACACATACTCACACACACATACACACATATAAAATAGATGGAAGAAAATAATAATCACTTGTAATTTGCCACACAGATAATCACTATTAATATTTTGTTTCATATCATTCCAGTTTTTCTATGAATACAGATGCTTATTTTTTAAGTTTTAACTTTTATATTTTAATAAATATTTTTCAGTATCTTAAATTCTGGAGTTTTCCCTATTATAAAACAACAGTATAGTATAGAGAATTAAATACCACTTGGTTCTTTGATTTTACAGATATTCAATCTTTTTCACTACCTTGTTTATTACTCAAATTTATATCCTACCTAAAATGTCATTTCCTAAAACACTGTTAATTATGTTCCTTATTCCTCATTCTACTTGAAATTTTCTGAAATATTTCATAGTCCCTTTTCTAGTCTTTCTGAAATTTTGAACATTTTTGCCTTTCCCTTCATAAAGGAGCTTCTCTCATTCAGTGTCTATTGCCATTGTCCTTTTATCTATTCTGACCGCATTGTCTCAGCCTCTTCTGCTAGTTTCTCCCCCGCCGTTACGCTTTAAGTCTCAGCACTCTCAGGGCAGCATCCTGGCCTCTAAAACAGTTTTCTTCTCTTAATAATCCTTCCCAACCCCATCCTGAGGGGTCAATTTTTAAATAGAAAATACTGATGTATTCTTCATTTCAATAGTGTGGACATAATATTTTATGTCCGATTTTCCTATTTATTTATTGTAAATATGTTCCTAAGTTACTTACTATTCTACAATATGTGAATGTCTAGGTACAATTTTATTAGATAGAATATATAATGTATTCAATCTGCTGTTAATGAACATTAGGATGTTTTCAATGTTTATCCGAAACTTGATGCTATGAACATCTTTCCATAAACATCTTTGCATATGTTCTGCTAATGTTCTTAATTTAATTTTTAAATAGAAATTTCTAGGTTGATGGATATAAGTATTTTCAATCTGCTTTTCTAATTTTACCAAAATGCACTCCAGAGCTGTTATATAAATATAGGATATTACTTCTTTCCCTAGCCCTTAGCTATAGTAGGCATTAACATTTCATTTCACTGTTGTCAGGTTTCGTTGTGGGGAGGGAGTGGGAAGAGGGATGAAGAGTCAGCAGCTAGGCTGCTCCTTCTGTGACTCATGATGGCAATGGCGGCTCTTCTCGTGAGCTTTTGATTCTAGCCACACAAGCCACCTGGGACCTAATCTCGTGCCGCATTCTTTCTTCTTAACAGCGGCTACACTACTTATTGAGCTCCGAGGAGTGTTTCTAATGTTTGTTGAAATAAAAATCTTGGTTGTCAAAACTCACACATTTTCTAGAAATAGCACTATATAAAAGCCCTGCTTTTCCAACTGATGTAGAAAAAGAATAAGGGATAGTGAAAAGTAGGAGAAAAACTGGGGAGAACACATCAAAACAACGTCTGTGGTCTGTGTTCTTCCCAGTGTCTTTTATTTTTTTTTTAAGGAACAATTCTTTCTACAAGTACTTCCAATTAAATCCTCAATAAGCTGTTATAAAGTAAAACTTTGGAAGTGGAAAGCTACCTGCTAGTTACCTCCAACTTGGCATTTCAAACTGTCCCTGACTCCTGATTTTCCTGTCACTCTTAATGACAATACCATTGTCCTATATACCTAAAATTGAAAATGGTCATCCTTGAATCCTTATTCTCTGAATTCTATATTCAAAATGTTTCCTACATGATTTTTTTTCCATTCTCCTGACAACTATTTTATGTCACGAGTTCATTGCCTTTCACTTTAACCAGGGGCTTTTAAATTATGTGCTGGCAAGTAAGTACATAAGATGCTCAACATCATTAGAAATCAGAAAAATGCAAATGAAAAGTAAAATGAACTATCACTATGCACCTATCAGAATAGCTAAATTAAAAAAAATAGTGACTACCAAATGTTGGTGCACATGGACAGAAACCTATGTCACTCATATTGCTGGCAGAAATATAATAGTCATTCTGGTAAACAGTTTGGCAGTTACATATAGAACTAAAAATCCTCTATCTATAATCCAACAATTGTATTCTTGGGCATGTATGTTAGAGAAATGAAATTTTATGTTAACACAAAAATCTGTGTATGAAGGTTAATAGCAACCTTATTCATAATAGCTCCAAAGTGGAAACAACCCAAGTGTCCTTGAATGGGTGAATTGTTAAAACAACTATGAACTACTACTCAACAATTAAAAGGACTCATTTTTGGTATCTGCCACAACTTGAGAGAGTCTCCAGAGGATTACGCTGAATATAAAAAAAAGCTAATCCCCCAAAGTTACATACTACATAATTTTATGTACATTAAACACTGAGAAAGACAAAATTTTAGCATTTGGGACAAGGTTGTTATTCCCAGAAGTTAGGGACAAGGAAAGAGAGTTTTGGGAGGGAGATCATGTGGTTATAAAAAGGGCAAAACAAAGGATTCTCGTGGTGATACAGCTCTTATATATCTTGACTATGGTATGGGCACAGGAATACACACATAATAAAACTGTGTAGAACTGAATAAAAATACACGAAAATGAGCACAGGTAAAAGTTGGCAAATCCAAATGAAATTAATGGATTGTCCAATGTCAATATCCTGGTTGTGACATTATACTAAATATCCTGGCTGTGACATTATACTAAACATCCTGGCTGTGATATGATACTATGGCTTTGTAAGATGTTACATTGGGTGAAACTACATAAAGGATACATGATGTCTTCCTGTATTTTTTCCACAACTATATATAAATTTAGTTTTATCTCAAAAAAAAAGTTTAAGCACATAAAAACAAGAAAAAGTTCAAATAAACAATCTAAATTTATACTTAAGGAGCTTGAAAAAGAACAACAAACAAAGCCCAAAGTGAGTAGAAGGAAGGAAATAATAAAGATCAGAGCAGAAATAAACAAAATAGAGTCTAAAAGAATGATACAGAAGATCAAAGAATCCAAGAGATGATCCTTTGAAAAGATAAACAAGATTGAAAAACCTTTAACCAGACTCATCAAGAAAAAAAAGAAAGAGGACCCAAATAAATAAAATTAGAAAACAAAGAGGAGAAATAACAACTGACACTAAAGAAATACAAAGGGTTATAAGAAAATATTACGAACAGCTATATGCCAACAAACAGGATAACCTGGATTCAATGGGTAAATTCCTAGAGACATACAATCTCCCAAAATGAAATCAGGGAAAATCAGAGAATCTGAATAGAAAGATTACAACTAGTAAAATTGAAGCAATAATCAGAAAACTCCCAACACACAAAAGCCCTGGGTCAGATGGCTTCACCGGTAAATTTTACCAAACATTCTGAGAAGAACTAACACCTCTCAAATAATTCCAAAAAAATTCAAGAGGAGAGATGGTTCCCAAATTCATTTTACAAGGCCAGCATTATCCTAATTCCAAAACCAGATAAAGACACTAAAAGAAAAAATTATATGCCAATATCCCTGATGAACAAAGATACTAAAATCCTCAACAAAATATTAGCAAATTGAATACAGCAATGCATCAAAAAGATCAAACACCATGATCAAGTGGGATTTATTCTGGGAACACAAAGTTGGTACCACATTTGCAAATCAATAAATGTGACTCACCACATAAACAAAATAAAGGATAAAAACCACATGATCATATCAACACCTGCAGATAAAGCTTTTGATAAAATCCAACACCCATTTATGATCAAAACTCGCAGCAAAGTGGGAATAGAGGAAACATAGTAAACATAATAAAGGCCATATATGACAAACCAACTGCCAGCATCATACTCAACAGGCAAAAATTAGAAGTGTTCACCTTAAGATTGGGAACAAGACAGGGATGTCCGCTTTCACCTCTCTTCCTCAACATAGCACTGGCAGTCCCAGCCACAGCAGGCAGGCAATAAGAAGAAATAAAAGGCATCCCAATTGGAAAGGAAGAAGTAAAACGGTCTTTATTTGCAGATGACATGATACCGTACATACAGAATCCCAAAGATTCAACCAAGAAACAACTTGAACTAATAAATAAATTCAGCAAAGTAGCAGGATACAAAATTATCTCCAGAAATCTGTTGCATTTTTATATGCCAATAACAAACTAAAAGAAAAGGAAATTGAGAAGACGATTCCATTCATAATTGCTTTAAAAGGAATAAAATACCTAGGAATAAACCTAACCAAGGATGTAAAAGATTTGTGCTCAGAAGATTATAAAAAATTGAAGAAGTCACAAATAAGTGGAAACATATGCCATATTCATGGATAGGAAGAAAAAACATCATTAAAATATCCATACTGCCCAAAGCAATCTATAGGTTCAATGCAATTCCTACCAAGATTCCAATGATCTAATTCACAGAGCTTAAATAAATATTTCAAAAATGTATATGGAACCACAAAAGACCCCACATAGCAACAGCAATCCTGAAAAGGAGGTCAAAGTTGCAGGAATCACCTAATATCAAACTCTATTGCAAGGCCATAGTAATCAACACAGCCTGGTACTGGCATAAAAACAGACACATAGATCAATGAAACAGAATAGAGAGCCCAATTATTTATTGAATAAACCCACACCTTTACAGTCAATATTTGACAGGGGAAGCAAGCACATACAATGGGCTAAAGATAGTTTATTCAACAAATGGTGTTGGGAAAATTGGACAGATAGATACAGAAAAATGAAACTAGACCACCTTCTATACCACACACAAGAATAAATTCAAAATGTATTGAAGACCTAAATGTTAGACCCAAAACCATAAAAATCCTAGAAGAAAACATAGGCAGCAAAATCTTGGACATTGCTTATAGCAGTATTTTATCTGATATATCTCCCCCGGCAAGGGAAACAAAAGAAAATAATAAACAAATGGGACTACCTCAAACTAAAAAGTTTTTGCACAGCAAAGGAAAATATCAACAGAATAAAAAGATAACCCACGGAAGAGGGGACCATATTCACCAATACATCTGATAAGGGGTTAATATCCAAAATTTATAAAGTATTTACAAAACTCAACACCAAAAAAAGCAAACAACCCAATTAAAAAATGGTCAAAGGACCTGAATAGACACCCTCCAAAGAGGATTTACAGAGATGGCCAATAGGCAAATGAAAAGATGCTCAATGGCACTGATAATTAGGAAAATGTAAATTAAAACCACAATGAGATATCTCACACCTGTCAGAATGGCTATCATCAATAAAACAACAAACAAGTGCTGGCAAGAATGTGGAGAAAGGGGGACCCTTTTGCACTGTTGCAGGGAATGCAGACAGGTGCACTGTGGAAAGCAGGTTGGAGATACCTCAGAAAATTAAAATGCATCTGTCTTTTGACCCAGCAACCCCACTTCTGGGAATATATCTGAAGGAACCCAAAACACTAATTCAAAAGAACATAAGCACCCCTATATTCATTGTAGCATTATTTACAATCACCAAGGTATGGAAGTAGCCCAAGTGTCCATCAGTAGATGAGTGGATGAAACAATGATGAGACATTTATACAACAGAGTACTACTCAGCCATAATAAAGAAGAAAATTTTACCCTTTGTGACAGTATAGATGGATCTGGAGAACGTGATGTTAAGTGAAATAAGCCACTCAGATAAAGGCAAATACCATATAATTTCACTCATATGTGGAATCTAATGAACAACTGAACTAACAAGCAAACTAGAGACAGGCTCATAGATAGGATGACAGCTAAATTGTATGTGTGGAGGGGGTGTGGTTAGGGTGCGAAGGGATTAAGCAAAAAGGTAAAGAGACTCGGGAACATGGACAACAGTGTGCTGATTACTGGTGGGGGATGGGCAATGGGGAAAAACTACAACTTAAAAAAAAATTCTTGCAGCCCAAAAAATAAAAAATAATTTCTATTATTTATCTGAAATTCAGCTTAAACTGAACATCCTATATTTCACCTGGAAACCCTGGTTGTGGGTAATAGGGAGAGAGGTAGGTGGTGGTACCTGAATCAAGAATTCAGGGTATCAGTACCTTGACCACATCTCCTTTATTAAATCTAACACATGATCTGTTTCACAGATCAAGGTGATTATTTCACAGCTGTCTATATGCTAATTGTCCATATTTCTTGGAACCTGAAACTCTAGGCAGTTGTACTTCATGGCATACAGATAAATATTTGACTAGGATCTAATACTTGTAAAGAACCTAGATTACTTTATCTGGTTAATGTGGAATGGGTAGAAATTAAACTTTATTTTAAAACCAGGGTAGGTTCATCCCCAAAAGAGTTTTAAGGTACAAATTTTAAAATATTTTACAATGTGAAGTTAATAAAGAGAGTAGGATACAAAGCCGTATCTATATAATACATATATATACAGAGATAAAATAAATATATTGATATATATTATGTATTTTATACAAACACACAAATATATACACATATACACAGTAAAAACTAGAAGAAAAGACACTAGAAAAGTTAATTCTGGTTATTTCTAGGTGATGGGGTCTTGGTTGAATTTTTTAACATGTTTTGGCATTTTCTAAACTTTCTATACAACTACAGTAAGTAGACTGCTAATATTGCTCAGTCTCCATGTGGAATTTTATTTACAATAAGTGTACAGTATAACTTTTTTAAAATTCCATTTCCCCAAATACTCTCAAACACCCAATATATCTTCCAAAGTCTTTCTTTTTCTCTCACACTTCAAAATCCCCTCAAATCTGACTGTTTTAGTCAAAACACTTTAAGTTCAAGTCTTAAATAACCCATGCAAAGTAACTTACTTAAAAAAAAGAAAACATATTGGCTTATATAACTAAAAAGTTCAAGATGTGTTTGACTACAAGCATACTTATATTGTTGAGCTGAATTTTTTGATGCCCTAAAGGTGGATTTTGGGAACCAGAACAATTTTTCACTGAGAAACTTGGTATATTAATATTCCATTTTTTAAAGTTACCAATTCAAAACACTTCGGTTTAAATCTTTACTTCATTCCTAAGTTTTATTATATTATCAAATTTAATTCAAGTTATCAATTGAGCCTATTCTAATCATTTATAATAGAGATTTTGCAATGTAATTATGTATTTTCCATTAAATACTTTTAAACTGTAGCTACGAATGTAATATATTTGATTTCCTTTTGAAGTACACCCAGATTGTTAAAGAAATTTTCCTAGGTACTTCAGTAATTATCAGTAAGCTATACTTAAACATATAATAAACTTTGGGATTTCCTAGATGTTATTATATTTTTTAAATACTATAAGATTTAACTATAAAACACAAGTTAAGCAAATTACTTAATTTGTTACTCAGTTACTCATTTGTTGCTCTAATAGGATAAAATCTCTAATTTGAAAAAAAGGTCTTAAAATGCCAAAAACTGCACAAATTATATTTCATCACACACACAAAAAAGTTGTAGTACTGTAGGTCTGGTCTGTATCACCCTATCCTCAATTTTCAGAGCTAGAATTTTAATTTGCTTTAAAGTTACTTAACCCTTAGAAGGCAACTACCTTCTCAGTTAGCAATGCTGAGATTATTTGAAGACCAGGGGTATTATCTTGAGTGTGAAATCTGGAATTGTAGACATCCAAGGTAATATTTGTCATAATCCTAAAAACTAAATTAAACTTTCTTTTCTTATTAGTATGTCATAGGTGTTGCTCAGTTCACAGAGTTCACCTCCTTGAGTTAGAGTCTATCATTTCCTAACTCTTCCACCTTATTGCAGATAATTAAAATTTTTCAGGTAAACTATTTTCTGAGTGACTAATGTTTACATATATACTGTAGCGCATATGTATTGTGTATACTATATATGTAGCTATATGTATTTGTATGTACACACACGCAACTAAATTCCTTAAATGATCTGTTGTTCTCACATTCTTCAGTTCTATAGAGATTTTTATGTGTCAACTGTTGTAGCTCTGTGGGTGCCACTCTGTACACACACGGCTCTAAGAGGCATCATAGGCCATAATGTGAACTGGACTTTCTGAAATTGTGAACTTAGGACCTCTAGAAAGATACCAAAGCTGTTGCATGGGACCTCAACATTCTTTTAATTTGAAAAAAATCCTGCAATACTTTATATTATTCTCATCAACTAGATTTATAATTCTTAAAAATGATTTTTGAAAAACACAAATTGTGTCCTGCATCTTAACCTTCCGTTATAGCTTCTAAGGTCATGCTAAGGACAACCATGGAGGAAATCAGACGTTCAGGGGAAGTCAGTCTCCAGATACAACTTGACCCATTTCAATCAGGGCTCTCCCTTTTCATCTCTCAGCTCTGCTGTGTTTTTCTCACTTTCTTGTCCTCCCTCTCTCTCTCTCCCCCTCCCTCTTTCCCCCCCTCTCTCTGTGTCTCTCAGCTTCATTCTAAAACACTCTCTTCAGCAATGTCAGAAAGGCAGACACCAGCAGAGCAGCTCTAAGGCAAATGTTATCTATGAGTTAGAATCTTATCCCCATCACTAAATAGCTATGAGACTGAGGCAAGATGTTTGGGTAATTTATTCATAAATGAGGATAATAAGAGTTCTTCTATTATGTAATTTTGTGAGAAATAACAAGGTATACATAAAGTAATTTTAGCACAATGGCTGAATATAAATAAATATAGGTTCACCACAAAATGAAGAATTTTGTATTATTCCATTATCTCTTTACCTTCCATATTGTCCCATTGCCCTACCAGTTTCTTCTGGCTGATATAACAGCCTCCCTGAGACTTTAGGCAACCAAGAACTTACAAACTTTTATATTCAGAAAATATCAATGCTATAATTTTTAAGGAACACAAATACTTTTTTTAGAAAATATCTTTAAAATTCTCTCCATAAGCAGAAATTTAACTGAAAAACAACAAAAGAAAATAGCAAAGATTTAAGCAGTGTTTCTTTATTTCATTTACTATCAGAGGGCTTTCTTTAATAACTAGGTTTTGTTGATCTATAAAACTATTCGGTAACTTTATCATTATTTAACATAAAATTACTATTTTCTCTGAGCTACTATAGTATATCACCTCTTCCCAGTAGGCTATAAAATGATTTTTCATAAGTTAAACAAGGCTCTATATCTCTCAGCTACCATATTTCTCCTCTCTTCCCCTAAAGGCATCCACATTCATTTGCCATTCCCCTCATCTAGTTCCCTGTTCCTACCTTCAAACCGCCCTTCATTTGAGCTTGCCTAGCTTTCAACATTTTCAGTGTACTGTCTCTAATAGGAGATGCCCCAGTTGACTCTTGATTCCTCTATACTAAATTTACTAATTCCTCCTTTAACATCCTCATAATTGTCTGCCCTATAAGTATAAATATTATGTGCTCGATATGTATTTTGGTTCTGAAACTAAGCTGTAAGTTAGTGACTCCATTTTCAGGATGTCAATATTGTACAGAAAAATAATTTTAATAACCTTAATAAAAACAGAAGAATGTTTAAACAGCAAAAAAAAGTCAAAATGGAAGTTAGGTATACTGTGTTTTTTTACCCATCTTTGTATTTTCCCGAAGACCTAGCGCAGGGCTACACACATAGTAGCATGCATTTAACCTTCTGTGAAAAATTCAATAAAAATATATAATATGCTTATCAAATCCAAAAGTGACCGGGAACCAAGAGCACTACTCATTTTGATTAATAGACTAAAGAAAGATTCCAACAGGTCTATGGTTATTGTAGAATGATAAGAAAATCCAACAGGAATACATGTAATAAAATAAAGTGCTGTCCTTAGAGACTATCAAGAAAATATGGAGTTCTGTACCCAGAAATCAAAATTATAACAAATTCTGAAAACTTTGACTCACTACAAGGAAAACCATCCTAAAAAATCATTGTAGGCTGATCAAAACAACTTATTCTATCTCCTTATTAACTTGTTCATGCCAAGAACTTACCCCCAAACTCGTTCCCACCCAATAACTTCTGAACTCAACCTAAAATTGAGAATGACTGGTCTTAGGTGCAACATTACATTCTGAGCAGTTTTCTACCATAGGTCAGATTTTCCATTGAAAATAAGACATTATTTTAACAATATATTTGCATAGTGTATGATAGATTACAAAATTGTTTTTACAAATGTCATTTTATATGATCTTTGCAGTAAGCCTATGAAGTATTCAATAGAATACTCATTATCCTCAATAGAGGATATCAATAGAATACATTATTATCCTCATTTTTATGAGAAGTTTAAAATTCAGAGAGAATGGTATTTTCCCAAGGCATAAGAGACAGACAGAGCCAAGGTTAAAACCAAAACTGACAATAAAAATAAACTTGGTATTAGATTCCTAATATGGGTGTTTCTTTATAACAAGGGAGTGAAAATATATGCTCTCATGTGGAAATACAGATGGAATTCATTGAAGAAGGTATAGAGAAAAGCTGCCCAGGAGAACATCATATTTTAACTAGGACTGATAATGACCTTGAATGAATTGCTTATATTTTAAATGCCCCTTCTTGCTTTCTTGTCTGTCTCTAAAACTTAACTACTGTATAACTAATAAAAGCTAGTAGTTGTATATTAGATATCAGTCAATAAAAGAGATAAAATTAATAACCCAAAATGTGTTCCCTTGAATATTCATATTTTTCATATAGAGCTTTTCATTATATATAGTGTAGTGTGTATATGTGTACATAATATATACATTGATTATATATATTATCTATACTTGTAGACAACCCAACTCTATAAATAACTCTGCTAAGCTCATTAAACTAAAAGGATATTTTTCTATAGTAATAGTGATCAGTCAACACACAAATAGCTACAGCTGAATTTTAGAGAATTTCAGTATGTAATTTGAGGGCATGGTTTGGCTCACATTACTGGGTTGTCCTACCAAAAGCGTGACCAGACCATAGGAACTGAGAAACACATTTATCAAAAGTGAAATGTTCAATGACTCCTTTTACTATGTACTGAATACACTGTGTACCTATCGTGATTATGAGGTTATGGCTGAATATTTAGTCTCCTGGTTTTGAACATAAAAGAAGTTCTTCATTTATGTGCCAGATGATATTTTTCAGGTGATGCGTGAGATTCCCAAGGTAGGTAAATTGAGAATATACAGAAACCCATGTAAATATCAGATGATTAGTGATAAAAAATTCCACTCATTTTTGCAGAAAGGCATTTTTATAGCAACTGAAGAGAAGTTACAAAGTTATTAAGTAATAGACTAGAGATATGTGGATCATAACCAAATAAATCTTTACTTATTTTTTACTGCAGTTTTCTTTCTGTAATTCAAAATATCCAATCCAGCCAGGTTAAATAGACCTGATTCACTTCTTGCCTTTAATATTAGGTGCCACATGTAAAGGAACTACATTCACAACAGCAACACAAATGTTATCATAGTTCACTGTACCTTTTGCTCATATCACTTAGCATGGCTTGAATTTTACATTTGCATGACAATTTCTTTAAATCTTATATTCCTACCCCCCACCAGATCCTATGAGGAGAGGGACCATGTTTTTGATTTGCATATCCTTGCATCGTAGAAGCTACCAGAGGTATTAAATGGGTAGATGACCAGGGGAGTAGAAGGTGTGGCTTCAGACAGGTCTTCAGTACACCGAATGCAAAAATGGCATGTCTGACATGGTCCAGTTGTCCTTAGAAGCAGTGATGACCAGTCTCACAGGAAAAGAACTGTACATATCTTGCAATGTCACAGAACTTTAGCACACCTAACCGAAATTTTCTAACCTTCTCATTTTCTTTGCTACATTTTTGTTTAAAATATTTTATACTCACAAATAATGACTATTCCTGAATATTTAAAATTGTGTAAAAGGTGAGTTTGAGGACACTGGAAACTACAGCATTGCTCATGGAAGAAGAGTAATTTGGGACCTCATGGGAATAAAAAAAAAAAAAAAATGAATGGATCAACAGAGTCCTGTGGCTAGAGAAAGACCAGGGTGGAGCTTTATAAAAGAACTGAAGCACTGTGTAGGAATGAAAAGAAGCCCAGTATAAACTGTACCTAAAACTGACAGAAGTGGCCTCTGGTCCACATGCCTCTCTCAGAAAGTACATGATCCACCGAAGGAAAACTAGCTTCCATAGACATCAGCCCAAAACAACTGCAAGAGAGTATGTTGTGTTCTTCATAGAGAAAGCCTGTCATCTGAACCTATGTTATTTCTTCACAATTTTGAAAGCTTCACATTGTAGACAATGAGTCCTTTTATGGTGGACAGTTCTACTTGTTCACAATTCACAAACAGTATCTTTTTTTTTAATAACAAGTTCACACACCAGGGCGCACGATGGTAACTGCCCATGGTCATATTCACAGTTTCTCCAACCCTGTGCCTGTCTTGTCCTTCCTTGACTTTTCCAATTTAGATGAACCCCACTGTGTCAGAATCACAGTGGGCTCAGAGACCGGAACCTGCACGTGTCTAGGCAGGCATTCCTATATTGAGCTTCACAACCTGTTTTCTTGACCCTCATATCATATTTTTAAATTTCCTTCTATTTTGTGCAGTTTCCATTTCTTCAGTAACATGTGTGTTATATTTAATGGGAAAAAATCAAAGTAAAAATAAAATAATAATAGTAATGTCTCTGTTTAATGTGGAAGCATCCGGCCAGGCTCAGTGCCATTGCTAGCCATCTCCATGCTGGGGATTCCACTGCAGTTGCTCTGCAAAAGTCCTCCTTCCCGTATATGCCATGGTCAACACCTCCATCATTTTCTCTCATCTACCTTGATGGCAAACCTCCCCTGTAAGTTCAGTTCTTGCTCTAGAATTAATGTTTTGAACATATTTTCTACTTTGAACTCCCCACCCCAGTGCCTTAAAAGGGCTCAGATCTTTTTGTTTTGTTCATGTCTGTAGCCAAAGGCTAGTCCAATCATCCACCCCAAATTTCAGGAATGCCTGTGGGGGTCACAGCCTGGGACCCTTTACTACCCCAACAGGGACACCTTGTGCAGGGCTTAGGACAGCTGCCGATTTTAAGGGAACCTCTGTGAATTTAAGGCCTGAAAGTTGAAATCAACATAGTAATAAAGGAAGAAAGAAATTAAAAATCAATTTTTAAGGTTTTCACTGTATTAAACCCTAGAACATGCTCAGAGGGACATCGAAATTACAGTGTTTTAAATGGATACTTTAAAACTACAGATTTTGTGTAGGCCAAAGAAAGAAATCTGAATTGATTATCTTCTACTCATACATGTGCTCTAAAGACAAGAAATCCAGTTATTACCTAGTGTGCTTCATAGATTCAATCATGCATGGAGTTTAAAAATGAGGTCAGATAAATGGGAAGTCTCCCTAAGGCTCCCACACCGTTTCTCCATCTAAACCATTTTTCAGGGGGAGTGTATGTTCACTACTATCTGCCTGTCAACAACCAATATCAGAATTTCTCTTGACATTTTGTTGAGTTTATTATTTACTGAAACTCAAAACATAAATATGCTGCCCAGAATCAGTAGAACACCAACCAAAAGACCACCACTGGTATACTATCAAAGGAGATATAGTGGAGAGACCCCAAAAGGCTAGAAATCAAGACAGTTAAGTCAGATTTCACTAGAAGTTGGAAACATGGTGCATCATGACATGGGTGCCTTGGGGAAAAAAAGCAAGGTTAGTTTAGATTTCTGGGCTATGGAAATAAGAAAAGACGGGGCAGTGGCGGGGAGAGAAAACCAGAACACTGGACCTAGCTAAGGACACTACAGGAGGGAGGGTGAGGTTATCTACGCAGCAAGCGGGCTGTGTTTCGCTCTCAGTTGGCAGGAAGATGCATCAGCCTTGAGCACATCATGAGCAACCTGAAGGGAAAGAGGTTCAGTGACCTCATTGCCCAGAGTAGCAAACATGCACAGCTCCTAGAATCAAGGCATGGATGTTGCTGTTTCATAGGATCTAACAATCAGCTGATCTTTGAGAGCTAAAGTGATTTTCTCAGGGACATAGGGTGTAAATAACAGTTCTGAGACTAGAATTGCTGACTCCTACTTTGGAAGCCTTTCATGCTACCCGTGGTCTAAAGGGGGACACATCTCTGTCAGCAAATGTTAACTTGAGATGCCTTGATCTTGTGGTCTTCCTTAACAGATACTAACGAGGCATATTCTCGTTCAGTTTCAAAGTGGCATCTTTTGATGTAAGTTAACAACAAAACAAAATCCAAAAGAGTTTATGGGATTTACAATGTGAGTGGGGTGGGGGAATAAGGATACAAAATATAGAGTACAAAAACTCTAATTAATATTTTTTAAAAAGCACTATGTCATCTGATTATATTTTATCTTTTAATTATGTTACCTTAGCCATCTAGAACTTCTCTGAAAATTTTCTAAATACACTACCCTTGAACAATTTACAATTGCATGGGTTAGTCACAATCGATGTTACATAAAGAAGAAGATTAAAGGGAACAAAAAAATTTACTGTGTAATTAAACTGTTTAATTGAACTCAACACTTTGGAAATTTAAATTTAAAAAGCAGGGCTATATACCTCCATTGGTTACTTTAATGAGAAAATGTTACAGATGAAACTATATCAATAGAAAATAAATCATGATATCATTTATTGCTTTAGTTCCTCATCTGGGTTGTGAATTATTTGAAAAATAAAACATATATATGTCATATCAGACTACTACTAATAACTTTAAATAATGAGTGTTAATTTGAATAAGCTCGTTATTTGTATCTGAAAAATATAAAAGAAAAGCATATAGTCTCTATGAAAAAGTAGCTAGAATAAAGACAAACTTCTGTAAATGTTTTCTTTACCTACTCCCATTTTAATTTATATTCCAGTGGTTTATGATCAGAGCTGAAGTATAAAATCAGGTGTTTAGTGTTAATTGCCTGATGCTAACTTACAACCCAATCATTTTTTTAATCTATAAGTGCCAGATTTCTTGAAACTATAGCTGAACCAGAAGCAAGGCATACAGGGAGAGTCCGGGAGAATGCCAAGTATGACAAGGAGGCAGACCCAGAGGGATGTAGCAACTCAATAACAAGAAACTCAGCAAAGGAAACAGCTGCCTGCCAAACCATTACAGTGATCAGAACACTTCCAGGCCTTGCATCACCTACTGAGATACTTGCTAACAATTCAAAGCAGAGATACATTATCATAGTATCATTTTATCTAAGGACCACCCAAAATCTCTTGAGAATTGAAACAGAAAATTTTAACTTAGCCATCCCACCTTTATCACAGTACAAAAATGAATTAACAATAAGGCAAACTGAAATTGTCATTTGCAAAACATGTGAAATTAAGGAAACTAAATATGTGCACTAGTGCTGACCCCTATGATCTGTAGGAATGGAGAAGTGGTATCTAGACAAATTCTGAGTGATAGGAGGGGCAGGAAAACACTTTATAGTATACTTCTGAAATGGTAAGAGTGAAAACAATTTTTTTTAATTCAAAATTATATTCTTCAAGTTTGTTAACTTAATGAAGGTCTGCATCCCTCTTATAAAATACACAGCGGCACATTCTTATTCCAGACCCTCTAGAGAGGATAGGTCTGTCATGAGTACCATATTGAAACAATTTGTTCATGAATGTTTAGTTATAGATTTCATATTTACACCCAGAAAAGCAGAACAGTACTTCCATGTTGCAAAATATTCTGAGTATAATTTACAGTCTGGCATATGCTATATTGGACTCAGGTTAAAAGAGAAAATGTCAGATGCTTCTAAAACATGTTATTTACCAGATTATATTCCCTTTCTTACTTAATGAAACTCAGTCACCTAAGACAGAAATCTGGAGGTCATCCCATTTTCTTGCCTCTCTTTCATCACTCATTCTACATAGATCATGAAGTCCCATCTATTGCCCTCCTTAGCATCTTTCAAATTTCTCCTCTCTTCTGCATCCTCACTGCTCACAATTATACCAGTTTCTCCTTTGGACCATTGGAGAGCCTCTTAACACTTTACCCTGCCTCCTTTCTTTCTCCCACCCCTTTCACTCTCTAAAATACAGCCAGCAGAAAAGCTCCAGATGTTGAATATTGTCATTTTATTCCCTTCTGGGTACACTGACTTTATGATCTGGTTCCTTCTGACTCCATTTTCATTACAGCCTCCCCACCCTGTGTACACTGCATGCTACCTACTGAAATATCTACCATTCATTAAACACACACTGTTTCTCACACTTTGCTCTTCTCTTTGTAATGCCCTCACCTCCATATTTCATCTTATCTTTCAAAACTCTGCAGACATCTCTCCTCCATAAAATATTTTATGTTCTTTTTTTTCTGAAATCACTCCCTTCCCCATGTTCTCCCAACCCCCCTTTTGCCTTTATTTGCCATAGCATTCAAAACCCTGTCTGCGAGGGCTGTGGAAAGCTGGGTCTATTCACCTATGGGTTCCCATGGCGCACTGAATGCAGCCCCAAACAGACACTCAATAAATGTTTGCAAAACTGAACTGAATAAATCAAGTTGAATATTTATCAAAACTATTCTTAAGTAATCTCTACTAATAGAAACAAACAAAAAAGGATAGATAAAAAAATAACTAGGAGACTAACACTGCAAGCAATTGGGAGTTCATCTTTTGACATTTTGATACCCATGCACCAATTAATCTAAACTATATACATTATCCAGAATGCCCGTACTGTCAGAGCCTAGCTGTTCAGCTAGGGTAGGTTTTGGTGGTGAGAGGCCCAAGTGAAAAAAAGCACAAGGAGCCAACATAGGATCCGCACTCACACTGCAAGCAAGCAAGCAAGCAAGCAAGCAGCAAGCACTTTATTGCTGGCACCGCTGGCACTGCTGGCACACTTATTGCTGGTTATAGGAGTTTTTTATGCAAGCTTAGATAATAGTGGGATCAGGCCAAAACTTAGGTCACTGGGGACTACAGCGCATGTGTACAATGACATGGGCCTGGGTTGCCTGCCCACAGGCATGTGATGATAACTCATAGTTTCAGACTGCCTGCCCAGACTGACCTTCAAGGGTACATGCAGTTTGGGGCTGCCTGCCCTGGACAGACCCTCAGGGCTCCCCACACCCCAGGGACCCCACACATGCAATAGACAGAATGATCCTAGACAGAATGTCTATACAATACAAATATATAAATAAGGTCCTTTTAAGGTAAACACATCTAATTTATTGACTGTTCTGAAATTACCATTATTCCCAGTGATATGTAACCTAAATATTAGGCCTAAATTCATGCAGGATGCCTGAAAAAATAATAATAGGGAGCTTGAAAGCCTAGGCCATTTTCTTCAGCAAGGAGAATCTGAGGCCCAAAAGAAGTCAAACTCATGTCCCAAATTTTAAATCCAGGTGCATTAATCCACAGGAAAGCTTTGGTCTACTCCTTTGCTCCAGCTAATCCTTTAATCCAAGGTTTTCTCAAGTCTTTGAGGCTACCCATCATCCATGGAGTGCGGTCTGATAATGTTTTTAAATACTGCCAACAGCAATGCTCTCCGGACTTGCTCCATTATAAATAAGCAGAAAAAGAATGGATTTTTTTTTCCTCATTAATTCGGTGCTCAGGGTCTTAAATGTCTTTTTAGTACTTTTTCCTTATATACGGGATATAAATTACACACTTGGAGACATTACAAAGTTTTGAACTTTTGAATACCTCAACCATTTTGCTACTTGTCAGTTTCTTCTACTTCCCTTCTTCACTCAAATCTCTTGAGGTCCTGCTTTCCTTCTGTTTCAGAAGATAGAAATCATTGAAGGAACCCTCTCATGAATGTACACTACCATACAAAAACACTCTAGAGGTGCTTTGCAGACTGAATAGTCCCAAAATATTTTTCAGTCTTGTATAATTCATATTTTGTGAGCTTTTTTGACTAAATAACACCTGAGAGCATTCATTTATTTATTCATTTAATAAATATTGATTAAAGCCAGTGATTTTTTTCCTTTGATGTTCATTAATTCTGTGAGAATTTAGTAACTTACCAGAAGGCATGCCCATACACACAAAAATATTACCTATAATTAATTTTAAGTGCTTTGAGAACCCTCTAGAGTTTGACCACGTTATATCTAGAATTGTTTCTCAAAGTTTTAACATTCATTATCCACTTAATGGCTTTTTCTCATGCAGAAAAATCCATAACAATATAGAAAAATTAAAATAGCACCCACTTCGAAATTGTTGTTAATGACTGTTGTCTATCTATGACCAGTAGCAAAGCATTTGGTATCTTTGTCAGATAATTTGCATAACTGGATAGACATGGACCCAAGAGTAATAGAATAATGGCTTACTAAAAGTATTTTTAGGCAGAAGATGGCAGTGAGGCAGGTGGGAGCTGAACCCACTTGCTCGTGCACCCAGCTGTGACATCTAGCCAATCTTCTGAAGAACTGAGTGAAAAGCCAACAAAATCCCAGCATATTTGAAGTTTGGAACCAAAGATTACAGAGGGCATTTGAAAACAGATGAATACTCTCCTACTGTCTTACTCCATTTCACCTTTGCCCTGCCCCTAATCACATACAAAATAAGGTGGGAGTTGTGAGTACCACACTGGAGGAGAGAACTTACCAACAAGGGAGACACCAACAGGTAAAGCCCAAGTACAAGAGATCCCACACAAACAGAAGAAAGGGCAACACTTGAGCATCCAGACAAGGAGATCAAAGACAGCACACCACTGGATCTCACTGAACCCCTACAACAGAAGCTCACCCTACAAAGATAGCTGACAAAACAGAGCATAGGGAATCACAGAAATAAACAAAGAGTCACATAAAATGGGGAGACAAAGAAAGAACCTGCAATCAAAAAGAATCAAAGTCTCCCCAGTAAAACAGTTACCTGAAATGGAGGAAGGAAGTTATCAGATATAGAATTCAAAAGAATGGTTATAAGGATGCTTAAGGAACTCACAGACAACTACAAGGAACTGAGCGAGAGCTACAACAGTATAAAAAAGGAAATAGAAACTTTAAACAAGAACCAGGAAGAAATGAAGAGTACAATTTCTGAAATTCAAAATACATTAGAAGGAATTATAATCAAGCTATATGAATTAGAGGACTGAGTTAGTGAGCTGGAAGAAAACACAGAAAGAAACACCCAGGTAGAGCAGCCGCAAGAAAAAAGACTAAAAAAATATGAAGATAGCTTAAGGGAAATGTAAGACAACATGAAACACAACAACATTCAAATCATAGGCATACCAGAGGGAGAAGAAAAGGAGCAAGGGATAGAAGGCCTGTTTCAAAAAATGACACAAAACTTCCCAAACCTGGAGGGTGACAAAAACACACAAGTTCAGGAAGCACAGAGGATCTCAATCAAGAGGAACCTAAAGAGGCCTACTCCAAGGCACATAATAATTAAAATGCCAAGTTTTAAAGACAAAGAGAGAATCTTAAAGGTAGCAAGGGAGAAACAAGTAACATACAAGAGAGCCCCAATAAGGTTAGCGGTTGATTTCTCAACAGAAACACTAAAAGCCAGAAGGGAACGGTAAGAACTATTCCAAGTAATGAAAAGCAAAAGCCTGCAACCAAGACTACTCTACCCAGAAAGGCTCTCAATTAAAATGGAAGGTGAAATAAGGAGTCTCCCAGACAAAAGAAGGTTGAAAGACTTCACCTCCACCAACCAGCACTGCAAGATATGCTAAAGGGATTGCTATAAGAACAGGCAAAAGAAGAGTGAGAGAGGATCACAGGTACAAAGGGGGAAAAATGAATAAGTACCTATCAATAATAACCTTGAATGTTAATGGATTAAATGCTCCAATCAATTGGCTCAATTTTCTAAATTGTGGCACTTCAAATAGCATTTCCATGATGATGATGATAATTATGCTTTAATTATTTAGTGGCAAGTGCTACTTGGGACACTAGAAACACAAATTTAGGCACGTCATCTGGATTTGCTCAAGGTCTAGCCCAACAATTCTTAAATGTCTTTACACACATACACCTAGAAATGTTAGTGATTTTTATATGAACAAAATGCTACTGGTCAAGTGAATTTATTATATTAAGAACATCAGCTCTGAAGCCAGATTACAGACTCCACCCCATCCAACTTTATGACTTTGAAAAAGCTGTTTAATCTCTCTATTCTTGTTTCTTTATTTGTGGAGATAAAATTTTACTCCCTATTTTATGAATAAAATCAAATTTAAAGTGATTAGCACAGTGCTTGACTCATAGAAAGAGTGCGATAAAAGTAGTTATGATTGTTATTATCTTTTCATTTCTATCTTGGAGACTTGCCACATACAACAACCTAGTGTAGTCTCTGAGATATTATGCAAGAAGCCAAATCAAACATAAGAACAACAATGACAAAATCTGTGGCTACCAGGGCAAAGATATATAGATGATAGATAGATAGATGATAGATGATAGATAGATAGATAGATGATAGAGTGTTCTGCAGGAAGATTTTTTTTTTATCATTACACTTATGTGTGTGCATGTATTTGTATTTAGTTTTTGAGGAAAGTCTCTATTTTTCTTATCATTACACTTATTAACACTCAACAGCACAGTTTTCCATTAATGAAAGTGGCACACACTAATCAGTTTAGGGATCAGAAGGGCACCTGCTCAACACAGAAACAGTCTGCAAGAAGAAAATGTCGTCTCGGCTAACTGCATCTTGGAAGATTCTCCTTTACCTAAGACTGTAAGTTAGTTGGGCATGTAGTGAAAATTTAATTAACAAACTATATTATGTTCATTTCTGCTTTGTATAAGAACTTCCTTCACAGATTGAACTTTCCCTCGCATATTGACCCACATTGTCCCAGCATGAGTTTGTCATGGTTGCTCAAATTTGACTTTGTCATTTTCACCTAATCAGCTCCTTCCTGGTGAGAGCTGCTGGAATGCCTGTTTAAGATCCTTTGCGTACATTTCATGACATGTATCTTTATACTTCCTAATTTTCTTTTGCAAATTTCCTGGACAAATTAGCCAGACAAATATCTTTAAGTCAAGTAATATATTTAAGGCTAGCAAAGTATAGGACCTAGAGTAGACACTCAATAAATGATAGGTTTTTTTGCTATTTTTTATCCCCCTCATGTATCATGTTAATGGGCACTATACAGTAATTTCATGATTATAGGAAATCCGTATAAAATAGATTTGGTTAATGAAAAATTCCAGGGTTCATAGTTTACTGCCTTCATGCATCAATATTCTTTATCATTCAACTTGAAAAAACAGTTGGAATATATATTTACTTCACTTTAATTTTACTTAAATCACGTTTAACATCTTATATAATTATTATAAACATCAGTTATTATAGTATAATATTTGCAGGAAATGATTAAAGGACAGACGTTTGCTCCTGAATTAAAAGAAACTAAATTACTCTTCTCTGGTTCTTTTTGTTGTTATTGTTTCTTTTGTTGTTGTTATTGTTTGGTTTGGCTTGTAAGAGAATTACACTTAATTTGTTTTTTGATTTGCATTCCCTGTACTCTTTCTAAGATCTTCCTTCATTATTTTTAGTGTACCTGGCCACACCAGCCCTTTCTTCCACTTCCATATTATTTCTAAGTTTTTATTATCTTGGAAAATAAATAACCAAGTTATTAAACTTGAGGTTAAAATGTACATAAATTAGGCATGAGAGCAGGCCTGAAATATTCCTCCTACAAAGTACTTTGGGCAAATGAAATCTGAGGGTTTTTTGTTAATGATTGGATTCCTGTGGAACTTTAGAAAATGATGTTCCTAGAGACATGAATTTTGATATTGTTATTATTATACAATATTAATGAAACAAAAACACTAAAAGGTAGACACTTGTATTTAAAATAGGAGATATAATATTATGTATTTGTTTACATAACTTATTATTTTGTAGCTAAAATACTGTGGGTACTAAATCAGGTGAGTTTACTTCTATAATTTGAAAATTTCCTCTGCAATGTGTTAAGTAACATTATCATTTAAAAATCATTTTCTATATGTGGAACACAAACCATGAAAATGTGCCTTGGAAATTTTTGAACATATTTCCTTCTTATTTTAGTTCTTTTTCAGAGTTTTATCAGTAAACAAAAGCAGTTTTGCTCTCTAACATGCATAAAACAGTTTCCTTTGAACATGAGGTTTTCTAATATAAAGCAGTAGGACATTTAAGACATAAAATAGAGTTAATTTGTAACATTTTGAAATATATTTATATACCAAAATATATGGTAATTAATGTTGATTATAACTATTTTGGTATAAATACATAAAAACATGAGTCAATGGAATCAAGCTATTGAAAATGTCCCAAAAAGTATGTACTAAACCTATGGAATACAGTCAATAATTTCTAAGATGGCTAAATTTAAAGTTTACCTGATTCCAAATTCATTACACCTCTTCTAAAGTACAAATTTATAAAATAATTTAATTAAAAAGCAAATTGTGAAACAATTTCCGTACTTTATATTTAGGAATCTTAATTACTTATTTAGACTCCTATTATACCTTTAGCCAGCTACAATAAATTTTTAACAACATATTGGGAGTACATAATTAATTATCTCAGTGAGAAATATGATAGGAATAATTACATAGCAGATTATCTAAAAGATGACAGTTCAGCTTCTTAGAATTTTGAAATATTGAATAATGGATTTCCCGTTTGATTCTAGTTCAAGAAGGTGAATAATCTGCCTTCTCTCAACATTTATGAGATAATCCAGAAGCAATTATTTAAACTGCATAAAGCCTACAATCTAATGCATATAAATAAAATTTATTGTCATCCTCAAAGAGAAGCATGCTGTAGCACTGCGGTAAAGAACACCAGTACTAAAACTGATTTCCTGTTATCAGACCATAGTTTCCCCACCTAACTCATCTGTTTCACCAATTATGAAGAGTTTATTATATGCCAAGCGTCATGCGAGAGTTGCAGATATGCTTACAGTCCACACCATTGTGGATCACCCAGTGGGCAGCAGGTGCTCAAACGAGCACAGATGCAGGATGCCATGAGAGTGCGGGGGAGCTGCAGAGGCCCCGCCCCAGAGAAGCAGCCGGGGAAAAGCTTCCCCAGGAGATGAGAGCTAATGAAAGTAAAGGAGTTAAAGCCTACTGGCTTGCTGCGTAACTTTGGGAAAGTTACTTAGATTAAATAATCCTCAGTTTCCTTATCTGAAAAATAATTGTGCCGGTCTCATAAGTTACTGAATTAAATAATATCACACTTAAAAATCACTTAACATAATGCCTGCCTTATAGGAAACAGTCAACATGTTTCGGAAAGCAGGTCCTCATGCTCTTTATTAGCTACTATAATTATTTCAGTAATAATCAATATTTTAAATAAACCACAATTAACAAACATTATCTTTTAGAGCCTTCGCCAAAGTCTTCGAACATTTGCCAATCATACTCAAAATAAATGAAAAATAATATGTGATTGTTCAGAAAGTACTATCAATTCAGTTTTATCATATGAAATTGCTATTTCTGCAACATAAAAATGGTAAAACAATTTGCATTTCTCAGTATTAATACCAAGTTTCATCAATATTTTCATCAACCTGAGGAAAGGACTAGTTAACATATATTGGCCCATCTTAGGTGTTTTGCAAAAAAAAAAAAAATTTACTCTATCCAAAAGAGGTCAGATACTTTCTTGTACTAAATTTTCTTCAGACTTAGAGACCAGTATTACAAATTGTTTCACTTTAAGGCATGACCAAATTGATAAATCACTTATGACAAGATAATGTTAAGAAAGAGCTTACACATTCCTTACAAATTTATATTTGAATAGCAAAGTCACTTTCTTGAGAAGAAAATTAGAGACAACCTAAACACGGAGAAATTGCCTCAAGTTGTCCTGTGATCAAGTAAATGAGGGAAATTGTTGTTTCCCTCACTGTTCTGAGCCAAACAAGTTCATGTATCCTTGTCATTCCACATGTGAAAAAGGAAGTTCCATATAAAATTCTCTAAGAGAAGAGAATAAGATGTGAGCGATACGTCCTTATGTAATGATAAATTTGATGCATTATATAAGATTAACGGCACATTTCCACAAGTGGAAAAAGCAAGGGACCCTTAGCCACAAACAAATTGCTAATGCGTTTTACTTCAGTTGAATAATTTATTTTTCTAAAGATTTTATTTATTTATTTTTAGCGAGGAGAAAGGAGAGAGAAAGAAAGAGAGGGAGAGAAACATTAATGTGCGGTTGCCTCTCGCGCTTCCCCCTGCGGGACCTGGCCCGCAACCCAGGCACGTGCCCTGACTGGGAAATCGAACAGGCCATCCTTTGGTTCGCAGGCCAGCACTCAATCCATTGAGCCACACCAGCCAGGACTGAATACTTAATTTAATTAGCTTGAAGTCATCATCAGTTTAAAACATATGTAAGTATCTCCCATTATAATTTAATGAAATATCTCTAGGTTTATATAATCTTTTGAGTATTTGGTAATCATTCAAGAGAAAATATTTTGCTAAAACAGAATTATGATTTAGTCCCCCATGCTACCAGTTTCAGAAATGCTGTTCTTAATTTATTCATACTAAGATATAACCAGTATTAAGTTTCAAAACCATTGCTTTATTTAAAGAGGGTGGTTTTATAGCAATCAAAAACATGTTGGACTATGCAGCAGATACATCAAAACTTCCATTATTACCTTGACTTTAAACGTCCATAAGAAAAGGGCTATCATTTTTTTCAATAAGGTGACCAAGCTAATTCAGTTTTCATGTTGTAGTTTTGCTGAAGTATAGCTCTTGAATAGTAGTGCAAATACAATATAATGCAGATTATTCAATATAATGTGCAGTATTGTCTATTCTTGTGTACACTGAGATAAACATTTATCAAACACTATCTCTGGAGCAGGTACAATGTTAAAGGCTAGGAAAAACAAACAAATAAAGCTCATAATCTTTCTAAGAAGTAGTTGTGTAAGCATCAACATGTAACATGATGGTACAACTGGTTCTTGTTATTTACAATAGTTGTCTTCTATAAAGTTGCCAGGAACACTGAATTAGCAAAGGAAAACAGATGATTCACAGTAAGAATAGTGAACTTTGTGGAAATGTAACTTACCCCACTCTTCTTCCCTTTTCTCAGCTCAGAAAAATAATAGTCTGCATTCCCAATGTTGGGGGGAGAATGGATCTCATTCACAAGGAATTGTAATTATTTGTTTTGACCTGCGTGGTAGCTCCCTAGAGGATCAGCTCAAAAGACTTGTCTTCATTTTGCCTAATTTGAAACTGACTCAGTGCTAAATTGTACCCTGGGGACATTGGTCAAACACATTTGTAGGCTGGTGTGTTGGTTGCTGCTGCCTGAGGCAATGGATAATAGCTAGGACTGTCATGGACTGTGATGCACTAGCTGAGAAGCTTGGAAGGAAAGGCTGGGGAATGAGATACAGATAGGGGCTTTGAAAAATCTCCAACTTATTCTTGGAAATATAGAAGGCCACACACATGGTTAGGCGCATGTGTGTATTTAGGAAAGACCTGAGAAGATCCTAATCTCTTACCTCTTACTGACCTCGAGGGTCTGTTGAAACAGGAACTGAAAGCTAAGGCTGAGTTTTAAATGGTTTGGTTTAGCATTGAAGATGAGAATAAATTCCCAACACAGAGCCAAACTGTAAAGACTGGGAAATATTTTGCTAGTTTGTTTACTTTTGGCTAAAGGTATTTAATGAAACTCTATAAAATCACTAGCTAATAGAATAGAGACTTCAAAAGAAACTTCAGGAACCACCCACAACAAAGAATACAAAATTTGCAAAATTATTTTAGAAAAGTCACCAAATGACTAAAAGAAGTAGCAATAACAATGAAGCTGTAGAAAGGAGAAAAACTAATTTTCCAGATTTGCAACATTATAATATTCAAGTTGTTTGTTTTTCAACATAAAATTACAAAGCATTCAAAAAACAAGAAAGTATGACCCATACACAGGAAATAGGGAAAAATCAATAGAAAGTATCTAAAGAAGTTCAGACATTACAAGACAAAGACTTAAATCAGCTAATATGAATGTGTTCAGTATGCTAAAGGAAATCATGTCTGAAAAACTAAAGGAAGTATAAGAATGATGTCTTACCAAGTATAAAACATCAATAAAAAGGAATTATAAAATAAAAATCTTGGAGTTAACAAATATAATAACTGAAATAAAAATTTACTAGAAGGACTCAAGCAGACCTGAGCAGATAAACAAAAGAATTCATGAACTTTATGATAAATCAGATGAGATTATCTAGCCTGACAGACAGAAGAGAAAAGAAAAAGAAAAATGAACAGCATAAAGGACCTGCGGGACACCAGCAGGTGACAACATACGCATCATGGGAATCCTAGGAGAGGAGAGAAGAGAGCAAAAGAGGCAACAGAAATGTTTAGGGAAAAAAAAACCTTCCCAAATTTGATGAAACACATTTGTATACACATCGTAAAAGCTCAACAAATTCCAAATAAGATAACATAAAAAAGAACCACACAGAGCATATTATAACAAAACTGAAGAAAATTCAAGAGAAGAAATTTTGAAAGGAGACAGGAGCAATTTATCACATATAAATGATGCCCCAATAATACTAACAGTTGACTTCTGATCAGAGACCATGGAGGCCAAAAGGCAATGGAATTACATCTTTAAAGTGCTAAAAGAAAAACGCTGTCAAACAAGAATTTATATCCTGAAACCTACCTTTCAACTATGAAACTCTAAAATATTCCCAGATAAACTAAAGCTGAAAAAGTCATCTAGCGTGTATACCCTACAAGAAATTCTAAAGGTAGTCCTTCTATGAATGAAATGAAGACACTAGACAGCAATTCAACTCTACATGAAAAAATGAAAAACACTGGGAAAACTAAAGTAATGATAAAAGACACTATAAATGCATATTTTGTTTTCAACTTCTTTTTTTCTCTCTTATTTGAAAGAGAACTGCATAAAGCAACAATTTTAAATTGAGGTTAATGGGTACACAAGGTATAAAAATAAAATTTGTGGAAATAAGAGCATAAAGATGGGGGGCAAGCCCTACAGAAACAAAGTTTTATATACTATTGAAATTAATTTGGGGATAATCTGAAGTAGAGTGTTATAAATTCAGATGTTGGCTGTAATCCCCAGAGCAACCGATAATAAAATAACAAAAAAAAATTACTAAAAGAAATGGCAAAGATATTTAAGTTTTTTAACCTCACCTGAGGAGATTTTTTGTCATTGCTTTTTAGAGAGAGAGGAAGGAAGAGACAAAAACATCAAAACAAGAAGAAGCTTCAATCCAGTGCCTCCCGTACACGCCCAGACCAGGGATCACATGGGACGGCACTCCAACCAACTGAGCCACATCAGACAGGGTGACAAAGATATTTAAAAGGTACAATAAAAATATCTATATAACACAAAATAAAGAAATTATGAGAAAATGTAAGAATAAAAAAAGATACAAGACACACTGAAAAACAAAATCTAGAATATGAGCATAGGAGTGGATGAAAAAGCATATGGAGAAAATTATAATTGGAAATGAAAGATAAAGAAATGAACAACTTTCAGTAGTAGAATTTTTATCCCCAGGAATATTAAAGTGGCAGAAAGGATAAGAGGTATCAGGGATGAGGTGACAGTCCAGGTGCAAATATCTGCACTGGGTGAGGAAGAATGACAGGAAGAGACACGGTAACACAAACAAGGAGGCAGAGAAATTATTCTAGTGCCAAAAGAGCAGTAGACAGGTGACAAAATTATGGTTCACAGCAGTGAAAGAAAGCTGAGACACAAGCCCTGCTGCTGGCCAATGAGATGTGAGAGAAAAGAAGCATGCTGCTGAAGAAAACAATGGAAAAACAGAGTCCTCTTGGGTGGGGTGGGATAGGGTTCAGCCAAGCTAGTAGGTGATAGAGATATTCACATACACACACCAAAAAATGGTCTAACTCCATTTTCCCCCTTCAGCACTAGCTCTACAATGTTTCCTTCTTCATATGCCGCAGTGATAACTTAAGACACTTAATGGCTATTTCAGCAATAACCATTAAGTAGAACTTTAAAGAAACACAAAAAGAGTGAACTAATATAGACTCAATTCATTAGTATAGTGTTCTAAGTAACAATTTAAAAAAAACAAAACTCCATTTTAAAACAGGCAAAATATTCTCAAGCATGCCTATATTAAGACACTGGCTATTGTAGTAAAAGCAAAACATAAGTATTTGACAACAAGAAAATACTCTATATTCAAAAGACAATCATGTAAATTTTAATTGAAAAAGGAAATCTGAACTGCAAAATAGTTTGGTAGGCCAAATAATCATGCAGAGAAAACTGCAGTTCATTAAGTAAAGACATTCATTCACTAAAGATGCTTATAATTATGTGCTATTATTAACTTTCAAAGAGCTAATCTACTGAAATGAGTTTATAAAGCGAAAATTGTGCAAAAGATAAGAATATTCAAATGAGAGGTCTCCGTTGCACCATTTGTATACTGAAGCATTTCACTTTCGTCTGCTTCCGTTCTTGTTCCTGCCAGCTCCTAATACTAATAACATCACATCAGAAAGGAGTTTTGTTTATTTTCCTAAAGAATTTTTTAAATTCTAAAACAATATCCATATTTTAATGTGTTCTATTCACATTTTGAAACAGCCACCTTCTCATTCTGTGAATTTTATCACCTTAGTGTCTGGTTAAAATCACAAACTAGGAGTATGGCATTTAATATATATGTAACATTGGCCTAGTTTCTTTTTCCTCATAAGTAAAATGCAAAAATATATATATTATATATCTCATAGGATTGTGGTAAGATTCGACAACTTAATACACGTAATATATTTTAGAAAGTGCTCAGCACATACCAAGTATCAAATAAATGTTAGCTGATGTTGCCTTGTAGGCAAATGTTTATTGTCTATTTTATTTTTATCAAAGTAATAAAGGCACGTGGCTAAAAACAACATTTTTAACACTCTTTTCTATATTCAGACTAGTTTCCCAAAAACAACACCTGGCACCTAGACTGATGATAAAAGCCCAAGACTTAGTGAAGTTACATGGTAACATGTATGATTTTTGTCTGGTAGAGAATATAACCAATTTTGGTCAGGTTGAAAGATAATTCTAAATGATAACAATTTATTGTCCTGTAGGCCATTAAGCAATTTTGTATCTTGACTCAGCAATCTTATTCTAACATTACTTGCATAAATTGTATAACTATATTTAGTAGCTCAAATGCTCTCTGAACTGCATTTTACTAGTTCATAGCATCTTACTAATTCTTTATTTAATTGATGAGCTGAATAAAATATATGACGTCTTCATTTTATAACTGCATAAGTCATAATTTTTTACCTTTTTGAAAATTATCCTTGAACATAACTAATCTTAATTGTTTCCTCCAGGGGCTACTCAATATATGTAAAAATTATTTCCAGTGTTACTTCTGACTTTATCAGGTTTAGATATCTAAGGACTACTTTATTTATCCAAGGACTTCCTGCTATTACTGATGAGGATTCACTCTCTGTAGGCCCACAGCTTTTAATATATTTCTGATTAATAGTTTAGTTATTCTCTGGCTTACTCTTACAATATTTAAGTAATAAAATAAATTTAATTTTTGTTTCTTCAACTTAGAACAGTATCATTTAATTATTTTACAGGATGAGCCTATAAATACTATGCCCTGCTCGTCATATCTTTCTCTCTTTTCGCCTGTCTATATTTTCTCATTAGTTTTAATGAACAACAGTTTGAATAGGATATGTATAGGGAAATTTTTTTATTCCTCATGCTTGCCATCCTCTGAGAACTTTTTATGTGTGGTTTAACACATTACATTACTGGGGAGATATTTCATCTACCCATCATCTCTCATACTTCTTGGACAGTGCAGTGTTGTCCTATACTCCATGAATGTTCTGTCTTTTTTAATGTGTTTCCTCTTTTTGCTTCTGTAGAGGAAATCAAGGCTGATACCAAAGATGAAATGCTAATTGCCCTGACTTATAATGTAAATGCCTCTCTCCCACCTCTGTAAGCCCTTTTCGTGCCAAATCTATACCACGCCTCCCAAGACCCTTCCCCCACGTGGCCCAGCATAAAGGGAATGCGGGGCTATTGTTCTGGGTTCAGAATTTGGAGTTTGTCTCCTCTGGGCCCGTGCACGTAAGTAAAGATCGTGCTCCTAACCCCTCAGTGTCTGGTCGTTTCATTTTTCCGTAACACTTCCACTTCAATAATTTCTGTTGACCTATCTTCAAGTTCATTGAATTTTTTTCCTCTGCTATATTAACTTTGCTAACAAAGCTGAAATAGAATTCTTGCTCTCTGATATCCTGGTTTTGAAACTTCTGTCTTATCTGTTTGCCTGTTTTTATGGTTTTCATTTCTTTGCTGAAATGCTCTATCTGTTCATGAATTCACATTTTCCACTAAATTACTTAATATATTTTCAGGGGTTTTTTTTAATTCCTCAGGAATTGACTCATCTGCATCATCTCTAGTTCTAGTTCTTTTATTGTTTATCTCTTGAACATTTGTATGATTCTTTTTCTAATGTTTGTATATGTGTGTGTCAATATTTTTACCGTATGCATTTCATGGTGTATAGAGCAGTAGAGACTGAGTTAAATAATATTTATACATGAGCATGTTTCTTCTTCGGTCTACTGTGATATTCACTACCTATGCTTTTAAAATATAAACTGGTTCATCTCTACTATCATTTCTGCAAATGAAATTTAATTTGTAGAATCGCTTGATTCAGACTTAAAACTTTTATTTTTCTAGAATTATCCATCATGTCACTATTACTATCTTCTTTTTTTAAATCTGAATTGAATTGCTAGAACACATCAAATGTTTCCTCTTTTTTAGTTACTTTGTATAAATTTAAGTTTGTTTATGTTTTCAGCTAAAAATAAGTCATCAACAATATACACTTGGTCAATATTTCCAGACACTACATAGAAACTGCTCACCAAGTATAGTTCAACTCCAATATAATCTCATTTTGTACATAAATGAATAGTTCTGGGAAGATTAAATAAATGAACTTAATTTGACAGTGTTCCCCTTTGGGGTAAGTCATAAAAAACTTTAGTCTAACATTTCTTCGCAAAATATTGTATTGTCCTATCTCTTCAAAAGGGTATATTTTTATAGTAGATTTATAATATCCATGTTAAAGAGAAAAATTCAACCTTAAAGTTATTGCAAATCACTTAGAAACTGGGACAGTTTGCTCTAATTTGGTAATTATTGATACTCCAAGTTAATAGAAATAAAAATTGTTAAAATAGGCTCATGCAATTTTCACTCCATGACACTAAAAAATATTAAATTGAATAGCTTTTCAAAAAATTATTTACATAAATATAAAATAAATAAATAAACCAGTTTGGTGGCCAGATAAAAAACAGACAATCCAGTTGAGTTTCTGACAAACAAATAATGTTATAGTATAAGTATGGTCCAAATATTACATGGACTATGCACTTTGTACATTTAAAAAAAAAAAAGATGATTGAGTGAGAATTAACCCATACAATATGAAGAGGAATATATACAAAAAAATTAGAGTAAGACAAGTTTTGTCCTTTAACCATAAGTACTTAGGAGCATTCTTCAGCTTCTCTGATGCTCAATTTTTTTCATCTGTAAAATGGGGCTAATAATATGCTCCAAATATTGACATATATGTTGTGTGTGTGTGTGTGTGTGTGTGTGTGTGTGTGTGTGTGTGTGTGTGTGTGTTTGGAGAGAGGAGAGAAAAATAAAACACTTTAAAATTCTCTCTACTTAGAAATTGATGCAATCCTAAGTCAGAGAAATGAAAAGTGATACTATAACGGAGTCCAGTCAGGGTCCCCCAAGAGGGGATTTGTATTGGGCTTCCCCAGCTAGAGCTCCCCAAAAGAGGGAATCTGTAACAGGGTCCAGAACTTGGGGTATCCAAGAAAAATATAGGATATTCTCCCACCACCCCACAAGGTGGGCTGCCATGGGGGATGGGAGACATGGAGCAGGCCCATTCAGAGTCATTTTGCATGTCAATAACAGCAGGATAGCTTCATACCTCATATGCAAAGATGGTTATTTTGTGTATCAAAAAGGCTAACCAGAAAGGTTTGCATAACTGTAACCCAAGATGTAACTGGGAGGAAGCTCCCTCTGTGACAGCGTGTGTGTGCTTGAGAGCTCAGAGATGGTTCACTCCAAGCCACAGGGGACCAATGCAAAGACAATGCGGGAAGGAGAGGGGAGAAAGGACTCTTGCTGGCGGTCCATGAGAAGGTGCCATGTGGGTTTGGATGAGGAACTGGAGATCCCGGCGACACAGCCGATGGTGCTGGGAACCGCGGAGGCCTGCCTAGCCGAGCTCCGGGCTTCTGTTCTTCTTCTGAAGGGCGGTGCCGCTGACCGGCCTGACTAGGCAAAGGGAGGAAAGGCAGGACTGTGTGTTGGTGGGTGTTTTAAAGGGATTTTCAAATTTAACAGTGACATTTAGCCATCACTCAAAGCCTGTATAACTTTCGAATGAATAGTTCGAAAACTTTTCACCATACTCTGCCACCGAGAGTCATAATTTCAAAGGGCAAAGAACCTAGAACAAAGGGACCCCAGGGAAGGGGGGCATTGTTTGGCTAACAATATCTGGGCCCCCCTGCCAAACTGGTCCATATTTGGTAACAATACAGCCATTCTAGAAACCAGTTTGGAAGTTTCTCAAACAAATATACAAAATATACACTAACCAAGTGGCCAGCTATCTTACTCCTACATATTTATCCCAGAGGAATAAAAATTTATGTTCACTCAAAATTTGTATATGAAGGTTTATAGCAACTTTATTCATAATCACCACAATCTGGAAACAGATGTTCTTCAAAGACTGAATAAAAAGCAAATTGTGGCAAATCAACACAATTCCATGGCTTAATACTGGGCATTAAAAAGACTAAACTATTGATACACTCAACCACTTGCATCAATCTCAAGGGAATGTTTCAAAAGTTTATATCCAGTATGACTTATTTCTTAACATTCTAAAAAATGTAGTTGCCAGAATTTAGGGGTGAAAGGAAATTATAACCAAAAAAATAATAATTGAGGACTTTTGAGGGGTTGAAGGTACTATCTGTATCCTAATTTTGATGTTAAATATACATTTTATAAATCTCTTAAAATTTATAGAGCTGTATATCAAAAGAAGTGAATTAACCAAATGCTAACTTAAAAATGGTATGAAAATAATAAATACGATGTTGTCTGAATATTTTAATTCAAAAGCAAAAATTTTTGAGACTGAATAAAAAAACAAAATGCAACTATATGCTGTCTACAAAGACAACGAAAACAAGAACAACAACAAAAAAACCCATAAATATAAAAGAGTGGGGGAGATATGCCATGCAAATGCTTATCAAATAAAACCCGGTGTGGTTATATCAATAAGAAAAAGGGAAGATTTTAGGTCAAGAAATAATATCAGAGATAAAGTTGAATTTTTATAATGATAAAGAAGTCAATTTATCAAGAAGATATAAAATTCTGAATGTGGATGTGAATATGGATGCAAAAACAGTTTTAAAGCACATGAAGCAAGAACTGACAAAACTGAAAGGAGAAATAGAAACAAGTAGATAGAACTGAAAACTTCAACCTTATGCCTCTGAGAATTGATAAAATACAAAGACAAAGAAATTGACAGGAACAAAAGATTTGAATAAAATTATCAACCACCTCAGCATAGATGTTTATATAATACTGCCTCAAGAACAGCAGAATGCACAATTTTAAATATCATATTAAACATTCTCCAAGATGGAATATGTATCATAAAACAAATCTCAGTAATGTTGAAAATATTAAAATTTTACAAAGGATATTCTTTAATCACAGGTAATTAAATTAGATATCAGTAACAGAAAATTATCTGGATAATCTCCAAATATTTGCAAAGTACATCATTATAAATAACCCATGGATCAAAAATAAACCAGAGAGCAAATTACAAAATATTTTGAACTAAATGATAATGAAAACTAAACTTTTCAAATTTTGTTTTGTAAAAATAAAGGTGTATTTAAGGATAATTTATAGCATTAAATACTTATACTAGAAAAGTACAAAGGTCTAATATTAATGACAGAAGCTTTCATTTTATAATGCTAAGCATTGAAAGAAGATTAAACTCAGAGTAAGTAGAAGTAAATAATAAAAAAGAGCAATAATCAATGAAATTAAAAACAGAAAAAACAAAAATAATAAAAATCAAAGCTTATTTTAAGAAAAGATCGATATAATTGATAACCTTATATGTGTATGTGAGCTAAAACTAGAGCTAGAACTAGAGGCAGAGACTGAGATAAAGACAGAGATAGAAAACAGAAATTACCAAGAAATGAAAACCAGAACTTTGATTCTGGTCCCACCAATGCTCAAAGACATTAAGGCAATATTAACAATAAATTTCTGTCAATAAGTTTGATAAAATGGGCAAATTTCCTGAAAGATATTAATAACCAAAACCTACACAGGAAGAAACAGAAAATTTTAAAAATTCACTGATCTTTAAATAAATTTAATTTGTAATTAAAAGCCTTCAAATAAAGAATACTATGAGATCAGTCACTTAACTAGTAAATTCTATCAAACCTTTAATAAGGAAATAATACTAAGCTTCTAAAAATTATGTCATAATGTAGAACAGGGGAACACTCCCAAATAATTTTATGAGGCTGTATTACCCTGATATTAAGACTATTCGAAGACATGAGTAAAGAGAACTAAAAATTCTACAAACATTATGCCAAAAAGAGAAGAGGAATGAAGGGGAGGGAGGGAGGAAGGGAAGAATATTACCAAATTAAATCCAGCATACATAGGAAAGAATAAATCATTACAAAGTAGGACTTACTTGGCAAGAAAAAAAATAACATGTATATTGTAAAGACAGGAGAACAACTATTAGTTTGCATAGGAAATGATCATGTATGTGAAATAACCCTAAAGACTACACAGCAAAAAGCCACTACTATGAACAAACGAATTTATCAAGAAAACAAAATACAAATTCAATATGAAAAACAATATTTTTCTCTATACTAGAAATAAATAATTAGAAAGTAAAATAAAAACTGGTATTTTATAATAGCACTAAAAATACCTAAAATGCTTATAGATAACTTAATAAAAATTAGGCAAACTTCCACAAAAACTATAGAACATTGTTGAAAATGATTAAAGGAGACCTCAGTAAATAAAGCAATAGACTATGTTTATAAATTGGAAGATTTGATATTATTAAAATGTCAATTTTCCCCAAATTGATCTATAGATTCAAAACAATCTCAAACAAAATCCCAGCAAGTATTGTTATAAATATTCACAAGCTGAATTTAACTTTTATGTAGAAATACAAAAGCATAAACACCCAAAACAATTTTGGAAGAGAACCAAATTGGGAGACTTACGATACCTGATAAACCTATAGGAATCAAGACGGTGTGGCGTTACCATACAGGTAGATACATACATTAATGAAACAATGAAAAAATAGACCCACATGCATATGATCAGTTGATTTTCAACAAAGGAGTTAAATTCATTTAAAGAAGATCATCTTAACAATAAATGGTGCTGAAAAATCTGTACACAGTCCATATGGAAAAAACAATGGCTACCCTTACTGCCCACAATGCACAAAAACTAGCACACAATCAATCACACATCTAAACCTAAAGCTGAAACTATAGCCATAGAAGAAAATCTTTATGATGTTTGGAGAGGCAAAGACTTCTTAAATTTGTCACCCAGTGAGCTCCATGTGGCCCCTCAAGGCATGCCATGTACTTACTTCCTCTAGGACCTGTGAGTAATGAACTCCTCTATTTCAATTCCCTGTGGTCTTTTCTTAAATCATCTGACACCCCAGGGCTCGACTTAACAAATGGTAACCTAACACAGTCACAACATCCAAGTATAAGATTTTTTTAATGATATTAAATATTAATTTATGATATGATATTCATACAGGCTAGGGCTATTTAGCTTTCCAAGGAATTACTCAAAAGATATAAAGATATATGCCCACACAAAGACTTGTACTCACATATTCAAGGCAGCTTTGCTTCTAATAGACCAAAACTAGAAACATTTCAAATGTCCCTCCAGCCATAAACGGAAAACATGTTTTCGATAGAAAAATATGAGGCTAATGTGCACCCTGCCTTGATGTACCTAAACAGAGCCTCACCATGAAATAGCGAATTTATTGAGTGAATCTGAGGAAGAAAAAAATTCACCGCTTGTGAGGAAAGCCTGTCGGCAGTGGACTTTGCAATGAAATGGCACTTATCAGTCCAAATGTAAGTATTAATAACAGTCTGAAGCTCACCTTTTCATGTCAAGCAAAATGCCTCATGGGAATTCCTAATGTCTACAACCAATTATGGCAGTGACTAATAGAAAAATGCTATGAATTATGATTACTAAGGGTTTATGTGAAGATAGTGATACCAATAGTTAGAAAAATTCCTGGATGTTCAGGAATAGGGAAGAAAGTTACCTGACTTAATATATGTTTTTTGTGAAAGTTTGACCATCATGGATCTGATCATACAAACTGACACCTTCCCTTGTTAATTCTTGAGCATTCTTATTCAATGTCAGTGTTCATTAAAGTACATTCATGTTCATTCATGACATCACAGAAAGACAAAAGAAGTGTTTTGAGTTTCATTAATAATAAAATAGTTTACTCTTTTAAACTCTAATTATGATTTGTTCTTTTCTCAGAAAATACCCATATAATTTTCACTTATACAAGACCATTACTATATATCATACATTTTCTGACACTATTTATTTTCATACACACACAGACAGACACACACACACACACACGAGGAATTGCTAGAGAAGTGCCGTGTTCCCAGAAATGACAGATGAAAGAAGGGAGTCCAAGTAAATTGAATTATTCTACTTCTTTGAACTATCTCAAACTTATCAGTCTAAGCCTATTCACCAGTCATGACAAACTAATTCACCTAACATCAATCTATTAAATAATTTCTCCACTAAGATAAATTTGCCAGGCAAACCCAGCATGATGTCTCAAATGAGGAAAGGAAAAGCTGATTCAGAAGTAGCTGGTAGTATAAACACAGTCAAGCAACACTTACAGCCTCTCTGCTCTCAGTCATGGTGATTAATGAAGGAGGTAACTAAAAATAACTGCACAACAGATGGTAAGAAGCATAGCAACAGCACCTGATTTTCTGCAGTGCTTTTTGTGGCTGCTAACCTGCAGAAGGCATAATGAGAAAACTGACCCAACTTAAAAAAAAAACGAGGCACTGTTGGTAAAAGTCTAGATGTTAAAGAGTAACACAATAAGCATAGATGACTTGCCCCTAGCTACTGGCTAAGATTTTAAATTCCAGGAGCTTAGGAAATCCAGCCAAAGGATGTAGCCTTTCTTCAGAGTCTGTGACAGGATCCTGCAGCCGCTCCAAACACAGCACGCACCACATGACCAACGTGTAGAATCACATCTTGGCACCACACCATCGTGTGAAATGTTACAACTTGGACACAACAGCCAAGAAAAATATGAAATTAAATGAGATGTATAAAAACAAGCTTGTGTGAGCATGAGAACAGCTTTTGAAAAAATTGGTCTCTTACTCCATAACCTGTTCGGGCCAAAAAAAGAATCTAACCATTTGTAGCTGGTTCCATAGTGACCACAATCTCAAAGACAGCCCTACTCATTAATTACCTAATTGTTGCCTCCTTTCTCCTGCACTTTCCTGCTCTTATTTGGCCAGAGATATAGACATTATATTGTCAGGATGATCTTGTATTTTGGGGGGTGAGGGGTGGGTATGAGGAGCGATCTTAATGGCATTTTTCTCTTCATGATTTAAAAAAAACCTTTGTATCTTCAAATCAAGATTGTAATAAATGCAACTATTGCTTGAATGCTTATTACTAGTTTTATAAGTATTCGACTTTTATGAGCAAGGTTACTGTACACAGTTGTGCAGTTGGACATATGGGTACCCAGCCGAAGTGCAAGTGGGGGCTGAAATCTTCCCCCAGGGTGAAGAGCCTCCTCCTTCCAATGTGGCTGTCCATAAGTGGTGCCTATTTGTAATTTGTCTGCTGAGGCAGAAGGAATGCCTTTTACTAAGTGACAAATGCAGTGTTGGGCAAGCAAGGATCCTAAATATGAAGAGAAACTAATCAAATTTTTTAAAAACTTGATAGTCATAAGGGCTAAAGAAACCAAAAAGGGAACCGAAAGTGGTAGGTAAAGATTTGTAAAAGATCCAGTGAAGAAAGGACAAGACTGGATATCTGGAGACGAGGTCATAGATACCACAGGAATGGGAGTTAAACGGGGCCACAATCAGCATATCGTCAAGAGCTACATCATTCATTCAAATTTGCAGGAAATTAGAGCTGCGCTCAACGACTGAAAAGATACATTTTTCTACACATGTACTTTTATCAGTACAGGAAACATTTTAATCTTTTTAAGGAAAATATCCCCAAAGAGAGGAAAAATATTTATTAACAGAGAATAAATTTCCACTCTGAAATTTGCCTCACAATAGTATATAACTCAGGGTTTTATAAAACAAAATTATCAAAGAAAAAAGTGGATTGTTTGTTTGTTATTTGAAAAAGCACTTATTCCATTGAATAGTCACATGTATATATTCTAGAAAAAAGGTTAAGTAAGGTAATCACAAAGTACTGAGGAAAAGATAAGGGATGTAGGTCATGAAGATATACAATGTATCAATGTGAATATTTAATGTGAGGAAACTGTGGGGGAAATTCCTTTTTCTCCTTCTAAACATAGATGCACTAGTTTAGAGTAACTTTTTTCTCTTTTCTTAATTGTATTTTTTCACTACCATTTATCCCCTTATACCTCCCTCCCCCCACAATCATCACACTGTTGTCCATGTCCACACGTTCTTTCTCCTTTTTGCTCCACCCCTGCGTACCCTAACACCCCCACCAGAGCTGTCAGCCTGCTTCTGTGATTTTGCTCGTTAGTTCAGTTTGCCCAGAAATTTTAAATACTGCATCTCACAACAACAGAAGACTTCTATATTTCTATCTAGTTTAATCCTTGAGACTGTGATTATCCCATCATTTAAGTTAACCCATATGAGAAACCTTATTCATTTTCTTCCATGCCTTTAATCATTTATCATTCCCTCCTCCCTTTCTTTTCAGTGTCTTTATTCCATTTTCTCCCTCACTAATGCCCAATGTCCTGAACCACTTCCTAACAACCAACACTGTTATAATCCAATCCAGTACAAACTATGTCTTTTATGCCCATACATGTATAGAAATGAGGTCAACTATTTTTGTACTCATTGGTTTCTTTTTTCATAAACCTACACATCAAAAGTACTAAAGTGTAGCCAAATTGGAACAGATACAAAGGAAACAACCAGGATGGAAAGGATAATATAAATGCAGCGTCCTGAGGAAGAGAAGGGCCCCTCCAGGGTCATCCACACGCTGTCTCTCTTCTCAGAACACCACTCCTTCATGACCCCTCCTACTCGTCTGGGTTCCCCATCAGTTATTCTCTAACCTGGTGTCACCCCTCTGCAAAGATTGACCTGACTTCCTTACCTTTCGGGCTCTCGAAGTCCTTTTAACTAACTGTTAAGGTACTTACCGTGATTGCTTTGCAGGGAAATGATCATGCCCGTGCCCCCAAGCGCATGAAAACATGAAAGAAATAGGAGGGGGTGGAGAGGGAAAAGGGAGAGAAAGGCAAGAGAGCGGAAGGGAAGAATAACAAAGATAAAGAAAACAATGTTTAATTCTGAAGAAGAGAAACTGTTAAAAATATAATACCTTTATTAAGACATTTAAAAGAGTTTCATGTAGGAAAGAAGCCTTATTTTTATGGTTAAAAGAGCAGAAGAGTGACCAATGGTAAGAAGATTCAGAGTGGCAGTTTTTGACTCACACTCTAAGAAAGAACTGAAACAGGATAAAGTACTATGTTCTTTACCCTGGGCATTTTAACATAAAGCCTGGAAAATTACTTTAAAGAGACACCGACAGCTGTCAGAAAGGAGGTTGGGTTGTGGGGTTATGTGAAAAAGGTGAAAGAATTAAACAAACAAAAAAAAACCAAAACCTCATAGATACAGAGAACTATATGATAAATACCACAGGAAAAGAGGGTAGGGGAGGATAAATGGTGATGGAAGGAGACTTGCCTTTAAGGTGGTGAACATACGATACAAAATTGCATACCCAAAACCTATATAATTTTATTAACCAATGTCACCCCAATAAATTTAATTAAAAAAGAAAAACATTGATGTGAGATTCAAACAGTAGATAATAGTTGGTCCAAAATAATATTGAAGATACTTTCAAGCTTGGAATATTTTTTTTTGTTGTTGAATTTTAACATCTTCAGGAGAGGCAGAACGTTGCTTAACGTTGTATTTCTCTCTGTCTCTGTCCTCTCCCTCACACCCTCCATCCCCCGCTCTGCTATTCAGCTCTGTACAGAGGGTAGTATTTTTAGCAAATATTTACTTTACAAATCTGCATTGGTCTTCTGAAAGAACAAAAAAGCATTTCATGAAATCCTTATGGTAAGTTATCACATTACAGAGATTGACATCTGAAAACAGTTTTTAAAAGGACAAGGCAATGAGACATACCACAAGTAAATATTTTTGTGCCTACTGTACACGAGAGAAAAAGAAATTCGAAATATATGAACCCTATTTATCAAAAAGCTGCCTGAGACCACTAAACAAACGCTATGAACAGACTACAAACAATGGTAATTTCTAAAAATAGTCATTACACATTTATATCATGTTTTTAGCTCGTGGATATATCGAGATTGTTTTGTGGTGATCAAAAGTTGTACAAGTTTTTTGCCAATATTTGAAATTTGGCAAAACTTAAAGTGAATTTTTCCACTATTTATTAAGCCCATATGAATTTCAAGGATTATTTATGAGAATGGTTTGATTTACTTGGAAGGTTTCTAGTAAGGGATTTGTTTATAAAAGCATGGAAATGCCTAGAAAATGTACTCAATTAAACAAATTTTTCAGATAAATTTTTCCATCAGGAGGAGCATTAATCTGAACTTATCCTAAGGACTGGGATTCTAATCCCCCTCTGGCCACATTTCCTTCGCAGCTCAACCATTGCCTGGTACTCCGTGCCAGGGACTTCACATGTGTACCAGTGAGAACCTGGCTAAGTTTGTTCCCTAAGAAATTTATTTTTTGATTGAGAAAAGACTAATCAGAAATTGGACTGAGCTTGCTGTAGCCCCATGTGAAGGAGACAGCTGATGTCCCAGATGGTCTTGCTTAAGGCTAAATAACCTAGATTTTAAGAAAAGAAACTGATGTTCAACTGCTGTGGGGACCTGGGCACTGCATTATTGATGCCACAGGGCCACACTGGAAGTCTTACCAAGAAAAAAAAGAGAGAGAGAGAAATCCAATATTTTGTATATGACCTTAAAACTATGCTTTTCAATGTAAAAGTGCCAAAGAGTTCAAAATCTTTAGCATACTTTATTAAAAATAACCTGAGGACATGAAGCTATGCATAACTGCTAATTTCCACAAGCTTCTGAACATAAAGAGACATAAATTTACTCCTTGATTATAGTGTAGGGAAAAGGTTGTACATAATTTTATGGATAAATGCAAACAAATGTTGAGTAGCTTTTAAAAAGGCATTTCTTTTACATGAAAACTGTATTACCGTATTTTCCATGTATAATGTACACCCACATTTTTTGTCCCAAACTTTCAGGAAAAAAATCTTTTGTTTCAATTTCTTAATTCAATTTTTTATTTATTTATATTTAGATAGGGTTTTTTTGTACTATAAAGGAATTTTAACATTTATTTTTGAACATATTGTGATACAAGGAATTTTATGTAACAAATAATTACAAAACACAAAAACAGATGCAAGGTATTTCAGGTACCGCCCATGTATAAGATGCATTTTTTTCCCTCAAAAATTTGGGCAGAAAACGTGCACATCATACATGACAAAATACAGTAAATCGATGACTTAACTTTAGATAAAAACCACCTTTAAATTTTCTTATAATTTTCGGAAGCTAATTTAATCAAATAGCATGCTCCAAATATGTTTTTACCATCTCCCTCGTCCCCCAAATTTTAAACATAAGCATATTTTAGTCACTTGGGGAGCACATGGCAGCTGCCCCAATGCTCTATTACACCAGGCACTGAATCACCTGCCAGCTCCAAAGGGAGCAGCTTTGAATAACATGATTTGTGAAAGGAGTTACTATGCACACTAGCCACCTTTTAATATGCAGAAAGTTTGGTAGAGAGAGACAGTGACCAGGAAGTTGGCTTTTTTTTTTAAATCTAAAGATGATATTTATGATTTTGAACATCTCAGTTCCAATGATTGTTTTTGATTTTCTTAACCACTAAGCTACTAGCCCCCATATCTTTTTCCTTCCTCCTTCTTTCATGCATTTTCTTTTATCAACTACTAATCTTACAGGATTCTCCTGAAAACATAACCTTTAAAATATGAGTAATATTTTAGAATAAAATCTGATTCACTGACCATGGGATCAAAGCCATTCTTTTCTCCTCATGTAACGTAATAGTAGCACTTACCATGTGTGAGAATAAAATAGAAAAGAAAAGAAAACACCTTTGCTACCTTCAAGTTACATACAACCTAAAGGGCAAAGATCCTGAAAGTTTACTTAACTATCTTTTTAGCCTACAAAATGTTTCAACGACATGACCATTCCTCTGCTGTGTTTCTATCCACCCCGATCTGCTGAGAGCGAAGTTGATGACAGGAAATGAAATCAAGGAAACAGTATAGAAGCTATTGCCACTATTGTCCTGCTTTGACTAAACCTGGCATTCTAACATAAGGAAGGTGTCTGAGGCAAGATTTGAGTCTTTATTTTATTCACTTCCTTCCCTCATAACCTTTTCATCTGTTTTGTGCAAAATATCCTGACTCTGCCCACTTTACTCCTCCTTTCCTTACTTCCACTAGATGGTAAGTTTCTTGAATCTCCCCAAGTTGCCCAGCCGTCTGCCTTGTACATAAGTGCTTAGTGATGCTTCTTGAATTATAAAGCTTGTGCTCATAAAAACAAAACCATGTTATCAAAAGAGTAAAATGAAACTTTCAGAAGAATATTGATTTTAACTATATCCATATCAGAAAGCAAGGTGTTTTGTACTTAATTTTTTATAATATTATGTACACAGTAAGCTCATTAAGTGTTGAATTTCTACTGGTCAGATGATACATGTGTAGGGGCATTAAAACAAATAGGAAAGAGAGAGAGAGAGAGAGAGACAGAAGAACTTTGAACATCTTAATTTAAAAATTATCCCTCAGAAAATTAAAAAGGTAAAATGTATTTTTACTTCATCACATGTGGCTGCCGAGCAAAAGCCATTTCCTTTTTCCTGCTCTGCTGGTCATCTTCCTTCCTCCATGATAATCTGAAAACTCCAGCTATTCAATTTACTTGCCTCACTTGCCAGTAGGCGAGACATGAAGGGATTCCACAGAGAGGCTCTTGATGACAATATTCACTCCCTGGTTAAAAAAGCAAGACCCCTGAAGATGTTAGGGTTACCCAGTATCCCGTCCTTTTTGTCTTTCTGTGGGCCCTATCCTCAAACAGCAGCTGTCATCTTGCAGTGATGAAAAAATATACTGAGGACCGAAAGGCGACACATGGGGCCCGGCAGAGACTGAGGACCGAAGGAGCCAGGGGCTCCCAGTTCCAGGCTTCTGAAGTGAGATGATGTAAAACCCCATTGTTTCGGCGACATTTATCTGATTGTTCTGTACCATGGGTGAGGTGGGTGCCCTGCATATAAGCATCACCTCACTTTATTCTGAAAACACCCTGTAGAAGATTCCCTGCCCTGTTTTGATGGAAAAGAGAATTGGGGCTCAAGGGGTACAGTTCTCTCCCAATGTTATATTAACAGGCAGGTTTGAGGTTCAAAACTACAACTGTCTGAGACAAAACAGTTCTAATTGAACTATATTTTAACACATTAATCTACTCTTCTCATCAATTCTCAATACGAAAAGGAAAGTATGTACAAGCAACATTTTCAATGCTATTGAACCTTACTTCAGAAAGACAGCATATGAGAGCAATGTAGGGGAAAGGTCTTGGGGGATGCCTGACAAATCAGCACTCGACATAATGAACAGTTTGCTGATTTTACATCCTGTAACTTGGGCAGGTAACATAATCCCCCATGAGAGTCGATCTCATCGCCACTCTAGGACTATGCATTTCTGATGTTCAATAGGACAGTTTCACAGCAGGCGCTCAGTAAAGATCCGTGTATTGACGAATAACTGAATGGATGCTGACAACTGGAATAAGTGAGAAAGTAGATACATGAGGATTGGGTCAAATTAATTCTTCTCCACAGGAGGCTCAAGTGGCAAGTAGTACGTCTAGTGTTTCCTGAAGGAAGAAGAAAAGGGAAGAGAGGGCGAGGGAGAGAGGGAGGGATGAACGAAGGAACGTAAGAGAGGCTCCTGCCACAATTTCACTGCAGCCATATCTGAATACTAGAGTGCTGGTCTAGGTCCCTCACATTACTCGAATTGATTATCAGGGCTTCAGCGATCACATAGATGAGGACATGTCTTGTTCTTCACTCCTGCAGTGTCTGCCGGTGGTTCTCCTGATCTTGGCGTCTGATCCCTCTGATCTTTTATGGCTGGAAGCATGACCCCTGTATCTGAGCCTCCTTAATGCCATCTGGCTTCATGAGAGTTTCCACACATGCTGTTATTTGGTCATTTACCTACATGCTGAGGCTGATACTGATTTTCCAATTCTTGCATTTCTGTCCTGATGTTAGCATACACTGCTACTGCCCTTTTTACCATTCTTCTTGGATTACTCTCTCCTGAGAGTTTCTTCTGGACCTGAACCCAAAATGTCTGAAGGCATTTTATCTCACTCCCATTGGCTATGCCTGAATGTTGTGTCCTCCCTAATTCATGTATCGGAGTCCTAATGCCCCATGTGATAATGTTAGAAGGTGGGGCTTTGGGAGATTATTAGGTCATGAGGGTGGAGCCCTGATAAATGAGGTTAAGTGCCCTTATAAGAAGCGACCCCACAGGGCCCCCTAGTCTCCTCCACCATGTGAGGAGACAATGAGAAGTATGCAACCTAGAAGAGGGCCCTCCCCAACTGTGCTGGCACTGATCTTCGACTTGCAGCCTCCAGAACTGCGAACAGTTAATTTCCGCCATTTATAAGCCATTCAGTCTGTGATGTTTTTTACGGCAGCCTGAATGGACTAAGATGTCATTGATTCCACTCAAGATATTGCTTAAACATTCATTAAAGCACGCTACTGCCATGGTTCTCAGAGTGTGGTCCCTGGACCTGCAGAATAAATATCACTTGCAAACTGGTTAGAAATGCACAGCCTTTGGCCTTCCCCCAGACCTACGGAATCAAACTCTGGGGGTGGGTCTCAGCAATCTGAATTCTAACAAGCCCTCCAGTAGTTCTCATGGTTGCTAAAAAGTTTGAAGACAACTACATAAATTATACTATTAGATACTTATGTTGAAAGAAATACATTTATCATTTTTGTTTAAGTTCAGAAACTATAAGGAACACTTTTAATAAATCATTACAATGGGCAGATAACAAACTGAGTAATTAGGGTTAGTTTGGGCTTGAAAGGAAAGTCCGAGACAAAAATTAAAATGCATATAGTGCTTCTAGGAAACAGTATCAGGAAGAAAGGGTGAAAGAGTATCAGAGTCACTGTTAACAGCAGCAGAAGTTCAGTTTTGCCAGGGCTTCTCTGATGGGTACAGAAAAAAATCCAAAACACTCCACCCAAAGTGTGGGAGTGTGGAACAGTTATTTATCCAGATTCCAGTTCCCCATTATCTGAGGGTCTGCCCAAGGATTATCAACACCCTTGCACTACGGGCTGCACCTGCACGAAACCGAAGACAACAGCTTTGTCTGGAGAAAACCCTGCAGCAGAAGAATGGAATGATTTATGGCAGACCCCTGAGGCAGGACACTCCCTGTGCACAGATCTGCCCACCATGGCTGGGGCTCATATTCCACATGCGCTGAGAAGGTGGAACGTGAAGCGCCAAATACCTCTCCTACAGCTCCTGCCACAAATTTACAGGGAAGTGTTTTCAGAGTTTCAAAATGACAGACCTTAGTCCTGGGGGAGAAAAGATTGCTAAATTGCTCTTTTTGCTATTTACTTTTAACTCACAGTAATTTCATTGTTACTTTAATTATATTTGAAGTTACTGATAAGAGGTATGTTTTATGAACAATTATTATTTCCTACTTCAGTCATGTTTTATAACTAGCCACAGTTATCTGACACATGTTTCACCAACTTTGATAACCATACAAACTTAAATGGGAGTCAGCACTGAGAACATAGCTTTGGTAATTGGGGATGGTTGCAAAACATGGTTAATAAGTCTGCTAAGTAAAGGTTTTCTTTCTGCTGCTTCAAAAAATCAGTTTATTCCCAGAGTAGAGACTTTAGGCACACAGTCATAAAGAAAGAAACAAACTTTGGATCAAATGAATCATATCATAGTTTCCCTTTATTTAAAATTTTCCAGTTTATCCGAAAGCAAATGAGGGATCGCCAGCTGCCGTCTTGCCCGCCTAGTCCTCCAGCCACCGCTTTGTGGTGTCCCCTCTGCTCTGGCTTCCTGTCTCCATCTCCGTCCCTCCTACCAGTCTGGATGAATGTTTCTTCTTTAACTCCTTCGTTGTTGGACTTCCATACAGTTCGATTTTCTGGCAGTTCTGGTTGTTTGTTGTTTTTAAATTTGTTGTTGCCCTTCTTTTGGTTGTGCGAAGAGGCAAGGTATATCTACCTATGCCTCCATCTTGGCTGGAACAACAGGGGAGCAAGACAGACCACACAACCCAGGGTTCCAGTGCAGGAAAAGAAAGCCTCAAAACCTCTGGCTGTAAAAACCTGTGGGGGTTGCGGCAATGGGAGAAACTCCCAGCCTCACAGGACAGCTCACTGGAGGAGCCCTCAGAGTCCTAGAATGTACACAAACCCACCCACCTAGGAACCAGCACCAAAAGGGGCCAATTTGCTTGCGGGTAGCAGGAGAAGTGACTGAAAGCTGCTGATAGCCAACTAAGTGGCCTTGTTCCCTCTTGGACCCCTCCCCCACATACAGTGCCACAAAGTGGCACATGTGTTGCCCTGCCCTGGCAAATACCTAAGGCTCTACCCCTTACAATGTAACAGGTGTTCCAGAGACAAAAAAAAAAAAATGGCACAAACGAAAGAACAGATCAAAACTCCAAAAATAGAATTAAGTGATGAAGAGATAGCCAACCTGTCAGATGCACAGTTCAAAATACTGGTAATCAGGATGCTCACAAAATGGTTGAGTATGGTCACACAATAGAAGAAAAAGTGAAGACTATGCAAAGTGAAATAAAGAACAATACACAGGGAACCAACAGTGAAGGGAAGAAAACTGGGACTCAAATCAATGATATGGAGCAGAAGGGAGAAACAAACAAACAACTGGACCAGAATGAAGAAACAAGAATTCAAAAAAATGAGGAGAGGCTGAGGGACCTTGGGGACAACTTTCAACTTTCCAACATCCAAATCATAGGGGTGCCAGAAGGAGAAGAGGAAGAACAAGAAATTGAAAACTTATTTGTAAAAATAATGATGGAGAACTTCCCCAACCTGGCAAAGGAAATAGACTTGTAGGAAGTCCAGGAAGCTCAGAGACTCCCAAAGAAGTTGGACCCAAGGAAGCACACACCAACGCACATCATCGTTACATTACCCAAGATGAAAGATAAGGAGAAAATCTTAAAAAGCAGCAAAAAGAAAAGGAGACAGTTGCCTACAAAGGAGTTCCCATAAGACTATCAACTGATTTCTCAAAAGAAACCTTACAGGCAAGAAGGAGATGGAAAGAAGTATTCAAAGTCATGAAAGGCAAGGACCTATATCCAAGATTACTCTATCCAGCAAAGCTATCATTTAGAATGGAAGGGCAGATAAACTGCTTCCTAGATAAGGTAAAGTTAAAGGAGTTCATCGCCACCAAGCCCTTATTAAATGAAATGTTAAAGGGACTTATCTAAGAAAAAGAAGATCAAAACTATGAACAGCAAAACGACAACAAAATCACAACTATCCACACCTGAACCAAAAACAAAAACTAAGCAAACAACTAGAACAGGAACAGAATCACAGAATGGGAGATCACATGGAGGGTTATCAGTGGGGAGGGGGGAGAGGAGAATGGGAAAAAGATACATGGAATAACCATAATTAGTAGGCACGAAATAGACAGAGGGAGGTTTAGAACAGTATAGGAAATGGAGAAGCCAAAGAACTTACATGTACGACCCATGGAAATGAGCTAAGGTGGAGGTGGGGGTAGGGGAAATGCTGGAAAGTGGGAAGTGCAGAAAGGAGGGGGAAAAAGGGGAGAAAAAATGGGACAAATGTAATAGCATAATCAATAAAATATACTTTAAAAATTTTTCCAATTTAAAAGATTGATATTTTTTATTCTTCTTTTCCTTTCCCAAAGAGGTGGCTTATAGCATATCGTGTTCGAAGTAGACATATCTCCATGATTTAAATAATGAAGTTTACTGGCACAGCAATCATGTCCAGTCATATAATCCATAAATTCAGCCCTCCTGCTTCTTTATCTCTAAACTCTAACACACTAAATGCCAGAGCCTGCTCGTTGTCCAACAGTGTTTCTTTTCCCCTTCCTCCACAAAGAACCCCAATTTTTAGCCAGGCATTTGACAGATCAGAATAAATCCTACTTATCTCAGCCTCCCTTGCAGCTTTGTGTAATCATGTGACTAAATATGATCAATAAGATGTAAGTGAAAACCTCATGTGACAGCTTTTGGCAGCCTTTCTTAAAATCCAGCCCACACATGCCTTTTGTCCTGTCTCTTCATCCCTTCCTCCTGCCTGCTCACTTACGAAGCTGTGAAGGTTTAGCAATCATTTGATACTTTAAATTTTCTGGGGCAGGGGTCAGCAAACTACAGCCTCTGGGACAAACTTGGCCAGCTGCCTGTTTCTATATAGCTGACAGGCAGTGAATGGATTTTACATTTTTAGATACTGAAAACAAGATGAATAGTATTTCACGACACATGAAAATCATTTGAAATTCAAACATTAGTGTTCATAAAAAATAATGTATTGGAACACAGCCCCATTTATTAGTTTACTTACTGTTTATGGCTGCTTCTGCCTTACAATGGCAGAGCTGAGTACTTGCAACGGAGATCATATGGCCCTAAATACTTAGTATCTGGACTGTGACAGAAAAAAGTCGTAGGCTTCTAACCTTGGCAACAGAGGTCAAGCTAGGCGGAACAACAAACAGAGAAACTACCAGGAGCAGGAGCCAGGATCCTTCCGGACTTTATTGAGCGAAGCTGCCATGTAGCCCTGAATCAAGTACCTCCAGGCCTTCGTGTGAAAGTAAAACAAACTCCTGTCTTGTCTTAGCCACTGCTACATAATGTCATAAACTGAATATTGGCCCCAGTTCCTCACCCCCTCCCTGAGTCCCACCTGCCATGTGTCTGTACGATTCCGCCCACAATAGCAGAGTACACGTCCTCAACCTTGACCTTCGGCCTCGGTCAGCTGGATGTTAGCAGCCAGCACACAAGCAGGGGCTTGAAAAGTATGTGTTCGGTTCAGCTTTTCCTATTGCGCTAATGCCATTGTCATGAGGAGAAAGTGGCCTAGTGGCCCACATGTGCCTGAAGAAGGAAAAAAGGTTGATTGGAAGCCCACCTTCAAATGTGCAGTTGAAGTAGAACCACTTCAGCTGATCCACTGACCACCAGTATTAGTTAAAGCAACCCCGCCTGACCTGTGAATATGATAATAAATGCTTGATTGCTGCATGCAACTGAGTTTTGAGTGGTTTGTTTTGCAGCAACAATTGACTAATACAGGTAGTAATTTTTAATCTCTATTTCTTGCAGCCAAACTTAAATCTACATTGTTTTTTTCTGGCAATTATCCCAAACTGAGAAGAGAGGAAACTCTAAGCTTTCAGAAGAGGTATCACACTATGGAATAGCAGACTTAGGTAACAATAACAACACAGACTCTCTGAGCCTAAGTTCCTCATCTGAAATGTGACAATTATTCTATTGACGTTCTGGTGTTCTCTCAAAATTTAATAAGATAATGTAGACAAAACACTTGCTAGGTAATACAGTTATAAAAATTAACATTTATTGAGGGTTTCTCATGTGCCCGCCTCTAGGCCCAAACAATCACCTGAGAAATATTCTGTTTTTGTCCTCACATTACATATAAGGAAACCAAGGCTCAGTGGGTTTAAGTAACTCACCCACAGATACATAGTTAGAAAATGGCAGAGCTGGGGCTCAACCCCTAGAAGCCTCATTCTAGAATTCATGATCTTAACCTCCAGCACTTAACATCTTCATCCTCTTTCCTTTCTTATATTCCTTGTATTCCTGGTAGTCTCATCAATATTTACTTTCAGGACAAAGCCATTATCTGATCAGCTAAATGCGCCCACTACATGTTTACACTGAAAGCAACATGTTTACTGTAAGAGCAGACTCAGTGGCACTCAGGTACACCCTTGAACTTGTGGTGTCCTGGTAAATGTTTAACAACTAACTCACCTTCCCACCCCAAACCTTTTGTAGCAGTTGTAGATTTCCAGGATGCAATCGTCCCCAGGGCTGATTTCAAACGACCAACTGAGGACACAGTGATCATAGCTTGGGAAGAAATGTGCATGATGGGTCATCAGAAGTCTTCATGCTGTACCACTGCCCTCAAACCCTCCACATAAAGGAAGAGTCAAAATAAAGAATGTAAGCAACTCAATGTCTTTCAGATGATAAGGGCAGGAAGAAGTCTGAGTGGTTAAAAATTTGCCCATACAAATAGCCTCAGAGCCCAGACGATTAATATTACTGTAATGCAGGGCAAGAGTGTTAAGAGAGTAAAAACGGTGGGGCCAGTGATGAGCTAAACAGATAGTGCAGACTGCTGCAAAAAAGTATTCAAAGTCAGGTTTGTTTAAAATATGAGCTGACTCTACACATTCGCACACACACACAAATCCAAATACTGGGATAAGGTGTGAGGCACCTGTTTTCAAGTTCTGTTCTGTGACTCAAAATTAGTAACAGAATTTGTGTTTGAAGACTGTGTGTGAACCAATTACCCCGGAAATCTCCATAATAAATTTTGCTCATGTAGCCTTTATCATGGTCCTATGAAACAGCATTATCTTCAGTGCAACAAAACAAACACTAAGTGACAAAATTCTATTGATGTCTTCATTGCCTGTTATCCTTGATTAACCTAGGATAGCAAGCCAAACGTCTGCTTTGAATTTCAAGCTGCATTTTTTTGTAGATTCTATACTCCTCATGAACACAAAGGTGCCCTGCTTGAAAATGTTAATCTCCAAAGCAGTATTAGTTACTAAGCTACCAACTCTATTTCCATGGTTTTAAAAAATACCTCAGACAGAGATTTGGAATGAAGATATCCAAAATCTGGGACCAATCAAGAAATCACTCCCTAAAAATCTTGTTAGCTCCATTAAGTGTTTCCATCTAAAAAATGAGTTTTACTTTAGAACAATTCCAAATCCTCTGAATTAATTTTCCATTTTCCTTCTCACTGTTCCAGCACTTCTTTTCATATATGCCTCTGTTTTTTCCAGCCTGGCAGATGTTTTAAAATTTTAATGAGTAAATTCAAGTTCTTAAATTAATTCAGAAGGATAGGATTATACCAATCTATTTTGGCCCATAAATTTCCAGTTTAAATTAAATCACCAACAACCAAAGACCATATTCTTGTAAAAATAATCAAAATTCATGATGTATCAATAATCAAAGTACCTGTTTAAACTGTCTAAACATTTCATAATTTTTTTGTAAACTGGCTGTGGCCAGTCTTTATAATCTACATAAACAGATGGGGTCATGCCAAGGAATACAGCCTTGAGTGGTCAGCTGTTTGAATCTTATCAAAACCCATCCGAAGGAAAGTGACAGTTGTGGCACATGGTTTGAAGCACATACAGGCATCCATTCCTGTAAATAAGGGGCTTCTACATTGTGTCCTCGAATTCTGCAGCTGGGTTTTAAGAGCCAGGCCAAGCCAAGGTGGCAGATTTCAGAGCCTCACACTACCACATAAATCAAGGGAGTCTGGCTTTATATATTGGGGTTCTACCAAAGATTTCATGTGAAAAGGAAGGTTTCTGATGTTTAAAAAAATCTAAAAACTATAATAATGTTATATTTTATACTTAAATCAATCCTGAGCATCAGAAATGTTTGGGATTACACTATGCCTTACTGATTCCAGAACAGTAATGATCTTGACTATTGCTATGAAGAAACACACTAAAAAAGCTATACTATGAGACCTGTGGTGTGATTGCTTAGTAGTTACTGAGGTCTCTGCACACTGTGTGCCCCAGCGCCCCCGTATGCAGCAATACTGCAAAACTATATTAGAGTTAAGTTTGGTAAGCAAAGCTTTAACTATGATATTGGAAAAAGCATATCTAATCATAGATGCCTTTTTGCGTCTACTTTGTAGAAATTTGGAACGAAAGCCATGTCAGAGAAATAACCAGTTTATGTAAACAACTTTCTGACTTAAGTGCTAGTTTTCATTTTTTGTCTTCATATATTAACTTATATTTTCACCAGGTTAACATGTTTGGTTTTGGGGTTTTTTTTTTACTATTTTATCATATGTTGTATTATTTCAAATATAAGCTTGATTATATGAAGATCCATCCAGAAAAAGTCCAGCCATTGTTAATATAATGAGAACGGTTTGCATGACATCGTGTAAACTGGCAGCCAAGGAGGATGGACTGAGGTGCACATGCGTGAACAATGATGACTTCACTGAACTAGTCAGTGGGGGCGGTAGATGCCATTGAGTGAGCATGTGTACTGTGTGGCCGTCAAAATGACTGAGCAAGTAGAGCAATGAATCTGCATCAAATTTTGCCTTAAGCTTAAACATTCTTCCTTGGAAACTATTTGGATGATTCAGAAGACCCCAGCTATTGCCAACTGGTGATTGGCAACTTCATCATGACAACACACCCACTCATGCATTATGTCTATGCAGAGTGTTTTGGTGAAACATCCAATCACCCAGGTGACTCAGTGCCCCTACAGCCCACATTTGGTACCCTGTGACTTTTGGTTTTTCCCAAACTAAAATCACCTTTGAAAAGGAAGAGATATCAGACTGCTGATAAGATTCAGGGCACTATGAAGGGGCAGCTGATGGTGACTGGGAGAACTGTGCGAGGTCCCAAGGTGCCTACTTTAAAGGGGACTGAGACATCATTGTCTTGTGTGCAATGCTTTGTGTACCTTGTATCTTCTTCAATAAATGAGACTTCCAGCCAAGATGGAGGCGTATGTAGACACACTTCACCTCCTTGCAAGACAATAAGGATCACAACTAACCTCAAAACAAAAAACAACCATAAATACCAGAAAATCAAACTGTATGGAAGTCCAACAACTAAGGATTAAAAGAGCAAATATGCACCCACACACATAGGAGGGTGAAGACGGGGAGCCGGGGAAGAGAGGACGCAGTGTGGTAGCAGCAAGGTAGTGGCAGCTGGCAGAATAGGTGGTCCCACTTTCACATGTGGTGGGTAAAAATCAGGAGGGACTCCTGGGGAGTGAGTGATCCCAGCCTTGGGTCAGACCAGGGTTCCAGTACCCAGAAAATAAAGCCTCATAACTTCTGGCTGTAAAAACCAGTGGGGATTGGGGTGGTGAAAGAAACTACTGGTCTCTCAGGGGAGTCTTTTTAAAGGGCTCCCAGAGTCTTGGAACGTACACAAACTTACCCACTCTGGGAACCACAATCAGGGCAACAGCTAGAGAGGCACCAGTTTCATATGGGAAGTGGGTGAAATGACTGGAAATGAGGTGACTGCTGAGTAAGTAGCATTGTTGCTTCTCCAACCCCTCCCCCACATACAGCACCACAAAATGATGAAACAGGTTGCCCGCCCTGGTGAATGCCTAAGGCTCCACCTCTTACAACATAACAGGTGTGCCAAGACAAGGAATCTGCCTACTACACAGAAATAAACACAGGGAGGTTGCCAAATTGAGGAGACAAAGAAATATGGCCCAAATGAAAGAACAGATCAAAACCTCAGAAAAAGAACAAAATAAAATGGAGATAGCCAATCTATCAGATGCAGAGTTTAAAACACTGGTGATAAGGATGCTCAGAGAACTCACTGTGTGTGGCAAATGCATAAAGGAAGAAACGAAGCCTACACCCAGTGAAATAAAGAAAAAGCCACAGGGAACCAACAGTGAAGGGAAGGAAGCTGGGATTTAAATCAATGATTTGGAACATAAGGAAGATATAAATACTCAACCAGAACAGAATGAAGAAACAAGAATTCAAAAACAACGAGGAGAATATAAGAAAACTCTGGGATGTCTCCAAAAGTGCCAACATCCAAATCATTGGGGCACCAGAAGGAGAAGAGGAAGAGGAAGAAATTGAAAACTTATTCGAAAAAATGATGAAAGAATACTTCCCAAATTTGGGGAAGGAAATAGACATGCAAGTCCAGGAAGCACAGAGAATCCCAAACAAGCTGGACCACACAAAGGTACATCATAATCAAAATGCCAAAGGCTAAAGATAAAGAGAGAATCTTAGAAGCAGTAAGAGAAAAGCAAATAATTACCTACAGGGGAGTTCCCATAAGACTATCAGCTGATTTCTCAAAAGAAGCTTTGCAGGCTAGAAGGGACTAGCAAGTATTCAAAGTGATGAAAAGCAAGGACTTACAACCTAGACTACTCTATTCAGCAAAGCTATCATTTAGAATGGAAGGGCAGATAAAGTGCTCCCCAGACAAGGTAAAGCTAAGGGAATTCATCACCACCAAGCCCTTATTACATGAAATGTTAAAGGGACTTATTTAAGAAAAAGAAGATAAAAACTATGAACATTAAAAAGACAACAAATCCACAACTATCAAAAATTAAATCTAAAAAAGAAAAACAAAAAAAAACTAGGCAAACAACTAGTACAGGAATAGAGTCATAGATATGAAGATCATTGGGAGACTTATCAGCTGGGAGAATAGAGGGAAAGGTATAGAGTTAAGAAGCATAATTGGTAGGTACAAAATAGACAGGAGGATGTTAAGAATAGTATAGGAAACAGAGAAGCCAAAGAACTTACCATGGACTAAGAGGTGTGGGACTAAGATGATGAAATGGGATGCAGGGCAGAGGGGAAATAGGGGAGGAAAAACGCGACAACTAATAGCTATTGAGTAATAGCATACTCAATAAAATATGTTAAAAAAAATCAGTTTATCACTACTCAATTTGTTACAAGAGAGGGCATTTTCAAGAGTTTTTATTGAAGAGCTTCCATATCCTCAGCACCTAGAACAGTGCTTGATGTATAGTAGGCAAATTAATAAATATTTTTAAATAACGTGAATGACAATGTTAGTCTTAAAAAAAAAAAAGAACTTACCATATTTTGCCATGTAAAATGTGTACTTTTTTGCCCAAATTTTTGAGGGAAAAATAAGGACGTGCATTATACGTGGGCAGTACTAAAATGTGGGTGTGTATTATACATGGGAGCACATTATACACAGCAAAATATGGTATATGCACAACCCATGAACATGAACCAAGGGGGGAGGATTGCTAGAAGGAAGGGGGGTACCAGGCAGAGGGGAGCAAAGGGGAAAAAACTGAGACAATTGTAATAATATAATTAATAAAATATACTTTAAAATAATAACATAAATGTCTATTTTTCATAGTCTGTGGCTGGATACTTTCTGGACAGGTCTCAATAACAGAACTCTGAAATAGTTAGATGGAAGTATATTTCCCTTTCACGTAAAAGGTCTCTATCCATGAGAATGTCCAGGGTCTCCAGTTCCCTCTGTCTCTCCCTCAGATCTATGATGTGGCCTTTATTTGCTTGATACATGATGGAGCATGCACCATGTCCACATCCCATGTAGCAAGACAAAGGCCAGGCTGGAAGAGCAGTTCAGGTTTTCTCCCTACGGACACCGCCTGGAAGAGCTGTACACATCAGCTACACACATATCACATTGGACAAATCTAGTCACACATATGATCTTTATATCTGTGTCTTTGTGGATTCTACTGACATCAAAAGAAAGCAAAGAACAAATATTGGAAAAAGAAAAGAAACTTAATACATTTTCCTAGTATCATGGCCTAAGTCACTGGTTCTCAAGCATTAGCATACAACAGATTCACCGGAAATGTGCTTATTAAAATCACAAAGTTCTGGGCAACCAGTACTGACTTGCTGAACTAGAATTTCACAGAAAGGGGCTTGGTAATCTCCATAGTTTACAATCATTTCAGATGATTTTGATCATCAGGTATATTTGATAAACCATGGAGTTAATTAACCTTCCTGTTTTCAATAAGAAATCTATCCTGAACTAAGAAATTCAGCTATCATTATCTCTTTAAATCATTTGGAGAATAAAAAGGAACATGATAAATAATATCACCTGAATGCTTGTCCTTAGCATCCAACACATATCCCTCTAAAGGCCTCATTTCTTTTCCTATTCATCTCTTTTTAATGCACATCTGACATTTCCTCCTAAATTAGGGTTTTTTATCTCCTTGAGCTCACCTCTATGTTCCTAAGCACAGCCAACCATAATTCCAGCATTATCCTTGACAGTACCTGGTGTCATGAGGAAACAGCCACATTAACAAATAATCACATTGCAATAACATGACAATTGCTTTGGTGGAGGCACGGGCAGATTGTTCATGATAAATAAAGTGGTGACATCATGGAATTCTCAAAATGAGCCTCAATATAAAGTCTTGAAGTAAGGGGAGAGAGGAAACGAAAACAAGGATGCCCAGGCTAATATAAGTAGCAGTCATCAAAGGCCAAAGATACCCAAAGGCTTTATGCAGCTCACAAGGCTATATAAAAATCCTGATCAGAAACCTTTGGGAAAATAGTATATCCCCTCCTAATTCCTTCTAACAGCATTTTCCTGCCATTGTCAAGGTGGCTCACAGACTGACAACTCTCCAAGGAGCCTCTCCCTCAGCTCTCCATGACACTGACCAGGTCATCAACAGAATGGATCTTACCTGTTTGAAATTTTTAAGCCAGACAATTCAGAGAGACCAAAAAATAAAAATAAAAAAAAGTTCTCATAGACAGGCTTTCTCTCTAGGCCCACAAACCTGTGAGTTATACCGAAGTGGATATCATGGCCAGAATAAACAGTGCTTCTTCCCAGTGCCCCATTAGCCAATTCCTGATTTGCTCCAATAAGTTTGTACTTAATCACACTAATTGTGTGTTTAAAACTCCATGGCATTCTAAAGTATGTTTATTTACAGTTGAAAATTATTTCTTATTTCTAACTTTACAAAGAAACAATGAGAAATCTGAATAATATTACAGAACTACAGTAGCCCCCCCGCCCACAGTTTTGTCTTCCATGGTTTCAGTTACCTGTGGTTAACTGTGGTCCAAAAATATTAAATGGAAAATTCCAGAAATAAACAATTCATAAATTTTAAATCGCATGCCATTCTGAGTATTGTGATGAAATCTCACGCCATCTCACTTGCTCCCTCCCTGGATGTGACTCACCCCTTAGTCCAGTGCATCCTGCCCTATACACGCTCTGCCTGTTAGACATCGAACAGCCATCTAGGTTATCAGACTGACTGTCACAGTATCACAGGGCTTGTGTTCGAGTAACCCTCATTTAACCTTAATAGTCCCAAAGTGCAAGAGTAGTGAAGCTGGCTTCTCAGATGTGCTAAAAAGAAGCCATGAACTTTATCATAGGTATGCATGTAAAAGAAAAAACATAGTATATATAGAGTCCAGTACTAGCCACAGTTTCAGGCATCCACAAGGGGTCTTGGAATTTATCTTGGATAAGGGAGGACTACTGTGTAGTTATTGCCACGTTTTTAGGTTCACATATATTCCAGAAAGTAAGATCTTACTTATCCTTCTATCTTCAGACTAAAATAATTGCACTTTCAAAACCATACTTATCAGGATGTTAACAGTATAGGCTGATAACATATAACTAGTATAGAGTAAAAGCTATGTCACCAAACAAGTGATCTAAAGAAGAAAAGATTCCCATCGTAGGTATCTGAATAAACATTAACATAAAAAGGAGTCATAAGACAGCAAAATATTCTGAAAAACAGAGCCTTTGCAACCAACACAGACTTAAAAAAAGGTAAAGAAGATTTGGGAGTTCATGCCCAGGTACGTACATTCAAAATAAGCAGGTCCAGACTGCGCCTGGTATGAAAAAATAATATTTTATCTGAGTCTTTGCTTTATGTGCAATTGTAACACTTAAGGGGGTGTCGTGTCATATATAACTGAAATTAGTTTGTGATATACAATTTAAAAATTCACAGGCCTTTGCAAAAATTAAAAATTAATCTCACTTCCATTGTAAAGTTGGCATACAATATTCTCACTAGAGCTAAATACTTCAGGATTATTTTACCATTACTATTTTTGCAGTGAAATACAATGAGTTATAAATATTATAAATCAGAAATTAAAACATCAGATTTTTCAGATCATAGAGTTATTTATCCAAAAAATTTCAGACAACATAAAAATCATTAGACTTAATAAGAAAGTTCACTCTGTGACTAGATACAGAAAATAAACAAATATAGAGAATTTTTTCATATGTCAGCAATTAGTATTTATAAAACAAAACACTGATTTAAATATAAAGATAATATAAAATAATTATATAAAATGCCTGGAATTAAATATTAATTTTAAGAAATCTATAAAAACAAAAGTCTAACATTTGACTGAGGAGTGTGAAAAGGATTTGACTAAATATGAACCAAATTATGTTCATTATTTGGAAAAGTCAGTATTGTAAAAATGTTGATTCTCTGTGTATTGATTTTAAATAGTTAGCTAATATGCTTCCAATAAAAGTCACAATGGAGTTCTTGACATGTATTGAATTGATTCTAAAGCTTTTAAAAAAAATAAACAAATGAAATAAAGAAGAAATTTTGTGTAAGAATGAACAGGGTAGAGTTAATTAGCACTTTCAGATTTTAAAATATAGTATAAAATTAAAATATTATTATATATTATGGCTAATAATATATAACAAAGTAAAATAGAAGCTGAAAGTAGGTTCAGTTTAAAAACATATTTCCTTAGAAATCAATGTCTATTCCATAAATGGTGCTAGAATAACTGGTTATAGAAAAAAATATAGTCTTCACATTATTTGCCAAAAAGTTCTAATAGGTTAAACAGCTAATTTTTAAAAATTGAAAGCATATTAAATGAAGAAAATATAGGTAAACAGTTACATGATTATTGGGGGAAAAAAAAGTTTTTAAAAACAAAATAAAAATGATAAGATCAGTTGATTTACTTTATAAAAACTTAGAAGTTCTGTGCATTTAAAAGAAACCATAATAAAAACATTAAAAGGAAGATGACAAGCCAGGAACAAAATATTCATAAGATATATTGCTGGGAGGAGGGATGGTTGATATTCTTGATGTATATAAATTGTTTAGAGAACAGGAAAACCCTAAAAGAAAAATGGCCAAAGAAATACTAATGGCCATCAAGTAAGTGAACAAAATCTTGCTCCATAATAATCAAAAGCCTACCCATTTAAACAAGAATAATGTAATTTTTTTTTAAGTTTGGTAAAGATAAGCCAAGTGTAAGCACAGTTAGAAGTGTTGTAGGGAAATAGGCCCTCTTCCCCTTGCTGGAGAAATATAAATTGCCCATTCTGCTGGGCATTTCAACAGTATTTATGAACACCTTTGAAAAGAGACCAGTGTCAATACAAAGGAGCTGTTAAGGTATACCTAGGCTCATTCATTCTATAAGGGGTTCTGAGCACCCAATTTCATTATAGAGAGGGGAGTTTCCCCCCTATACCACCAAGCAATACTTCAGTACACCAGCTGGGTATCTTACAAGTCAACTCAATTTTCACCCTATGTACCTGCATATAGCATTAGGTTCCACAGGCTAGGGCTCAAGCCCAGAAGAGTGCCTCTGCCTCCACTTCAGATGCCACCCACGAGCCCTGGTTACCGCCCGTGCTGAGTGGACTGGCTATATATAGTTCAGAGGTTCTGAGGACCCCTCCTAAGGTTTAATTTAATTTGCTGGTGGCTCACAGAACTCAGAAAAATATTATATTTACTAGATTACCACTTTATTATAAAAGGATATAGCCCTGGAACAACCAGATAAAAGTGATACATAGCACAAGATAGGAGAAAAAGGCACTGAGTTTCCATGCTTACGGGGGCTTCATTATGTAGACATGATTGATTAAATTGTTAGACATGGAGATTGATTCAGGCAACCTCAGGTCCCTCGCCCCTCTCCTCTTCCCAGGGTTAGGGATGTAGGACTGAAGTTTCCAACTCTCCAATCACAAAGCTCCACTGGCAACCTTCCTTCATCCTTGGGTTTTGTCTAAAAGTCACCTCATTAAAATAACAAAAGATACCTTTATGGTCTTCACCACTTAGGAAATTCCAAGAATTTTAGGAGCTTTGTGCCAGAAACTGGAGGAACACCAAATATATATTTCTTATTACAAATCACAATATCACAATACTATAAAGTAAAAATCCTGATATAGAAGTAAATATATTTCTGACACACAAAAAAAATGACAAAGAACTAAATGAGTAATAAAAAAACAAGTTACAAAACAGTATGGGAAAAACAATTCCTTAAATAAATAAATATTTGACTAAAAAGACCTATAACAAAATATTAATCATTGGCCCTGGCTGGTGTGGCTCAGTGGATCGAGCACCGGACTGCGAACCCAAGGGTCACGAGTTCGATTCCCAGTCAGGGCACATGCCTGGGTTGTAGGCCAGGTCACCAGTAGCAGGGTGTGTGAGAGGCAACCACACATTGATCTTTCTCTCCCACTCTTTCTCCCTCCCTTCCTCTCTTTCTAAAATAAATAAATAAATAAAATTTTTTTAAAAATATATATTAATCATTGTATTCTCTGGATGATGATGTTATCAATAATTTTCATTCTTACCTTTGTTTTCCGGATTTTTGCACCGAAAATGTTTTCATCTACAACTAGGCAAAAACACTAAATAACAACAAACCCCACAGAAAAACAGTGTGGATGCCTGTGACAGTTAATTTTATGTGTGACTTGACTGGCCACAGGGTGCCCACATTAATTTATCTCTGGGCATGTCTATGAGGATGTTACCAAATGAGACTCACATTTGAACTAGTGGACTCAGTAAAGCAGATTACCGACCCAATGTGAGTGGGCTTCGATCAACTAATCCTTTGAGGGCATGAGCAGAGCAAAAAATAGAGAAAAGAAGAATCTGTCTTTTTTTTCCCTCTGGCTCACTGATGTTGCTAGGACATCTCCCTCATCTCTTTGGCCCTTGGGCTGAGATTTACACCACTCACTCCCCTGGTTCTCAGGCCTTTAGACTTGGGCTGAATCACACCATCTGACTACTGCCTTTCCTGGGTCTCTAAGTGCACAGAGAGCAGACTGTGGGATTTCTCAGCCTACATAATTGTGTGAGCCAATTCCTCATAATAAATATATATGACCATTTCTACATAAAAAAGAATCTATATCATTATATACCAGTTTTGTTTCTCTGGAGAACCTTGGCTAATACACCTATAAAGCAATCTAAACACTGGAGAAGCATGGATTCTTATGCTTTTAATTTAAGAAAAAAAGTTAAAAACTGGTTATTAAGCTAAAATAAGTAATCCAGCTCTGTAGCACCACTCAAATAAATGCCTAGATAAGTGGCTCCATTTTTCACTTGAAAATTGCTGGCTAGGTTCTGTGTGGGCACTGGTTTATCTGTAGGTCCAGAATGTGCCCAAGTACCACTGACCATGTGATTAGATCCCTATAAGAAACCAAACACACAGCCCTGGCTGGTGTGGCTCAGTGGACTGAGCTCCAGCCTGCAAACCAAAGGGTTACTGGCTCGATTCCCAGTCAGGGCACACGTCTGGGCTGCAAGCTGGTTCCCCAGTTGGGGATGTGCAAGAGGCAACTGATAGATGAATCTCTTGTACATTGCTGTTTTCTCTCCCTCTTGTCCTCCCTCTCTTCTCTTCTCTCTAAAAGTAAAATAAAGATAATTTAAAAAAAACAAAAACTGAACATTCAGACCAGCTGAGGCTTTCCTCATCAGCCTGTTATGGCTTAAGAGATCACTAAAATCATTTCACCAAAATAAAAGTGGCAGCCATTCACAACAGTCTTCTGCTACCACTATGGGAGCCAGAAGAGGTGCTAACGCCATTACCAACTGAGCAACAACCTGAGATGTGAAAAATCAAATCTCTGGATCTGGGGAAGAAAAAAGACATGAATGCACAGCTTTGAATCAACAGGCAAGTTTATATTTATCAATTTTAGAGCTGTTGAAGAAATGTTTTCTTTTCTAATGCTGCTCACAGTTTCTTCTGTATTCGCTGGAGTTTATGTCAAAGGGATAAATTCTATAAATTCTACCTTCTATTTAACTTTGCTTCCCTTGCTCTAGTTCACAAGTGTTGTTTTTTCACTTGCCTGCGTCCATGATCTTCTCATATATCCCCTTCTCTCACTCCACCGTATCTCTATTCTAGAGGTATCCACTCGAGGCCCACATTCTCCAGGGGCTGTGAAGTCACCCTCTTAGAGTACTGAAAGAAATATTAAGTCTTCTATTTATTTTTATTTTTATCCCCCAAATTTAATAAACATACGTTAAGAAACAATGTGTTTCTTTTTTTTTACCTATGCTAAGAAGATAAGACTAGTACTTTTACTCACAGAGTTGCTATAAGGATTAGTTAATAGAGAATAGTATCTGGAAAAAAAATAAAGTCTGAATGAAGATTGGTTATCATTATTACTAGGTAAGTCAATACTAGCACACTCTGTTGCAGGATGTCCACCACCCACTTCCAGTGACACGGTAATTATCCTGAGGGGAAAGAGAGCACTCCAGGTATGGCAGAGTTGACAGGAAGGGCCTTTCAAAATATTGTCTCACAAAGCTGTTGAAATAGGGTTTCGATGATATTATTCAGTTTTAATCAAACTAGTCACTACTGAATCATGATAACAAGATCTCTACATACACGTACAAAAAGAAATAAAATGACAAATTGAAGGTTGCTCTAAATAGTCAAGCCCAAACCCAGAGAAGAAAACTACAGCACTGATGTGCTTAAACAGCAACTTTCCGAGGAAGACATGATGAACTAATCAAATCTAATGTGGTAATGCAATTTTCACCCAATCATAATACTGGTGACTTAAAAATTCTTACCCACAAAAATCTAAAAAATACATTTTGCTCACTTATTACAAATTTTTGCAAACAGAATTGTAAATGGTGAAAGCGGATCTCGGTACTAGCATTCCGACTAAGAAAGAACTCACAGCCAAGACCCAAACTTGCAAAGAAAGTTTATTTGGCAAGCAAAGCAAAAGTACACTTGAAAGCAAGCTTCAAAGAGCTGCCGGGGAGTGGAGGCTAGGTCTCCTTTTAACCCCTTGGAGGGGTTCACTGCTCATGCTTTGAGCTGACCTATCATGGCCTGTCCCATCAGCCTCTGTCCTAGTATGGAAGTGAGATGAGACTTTTTTCCAGCCCACTTGTTCTTCTCTGTGGGGGTCTAAGTGAGGGAGGGCGTCTACCACATGACTAGCTACATGCCAGGGGAAAAGAAAGGTCGGGGGAGGATCGGACCCACATCCTGAATGACCAGACCATCTGTGGGGGAGAAGGGTGCCTTAGGGGCAAAATCCTAATTAACAGTACTTATTTCCAGTACTTGCTCTCCCAGGCCTGCCCATTGCTACGTGTCTATTGCCAGGTGTCTGGAACTTTCTGCCCTGGTGACTTTTGATACCTAGCCTATTGTCCTGCTCTGCTCATGCCTATCTGACTGCCTACCCTAGAATCAGTGGATTATAGAGCAGGTTTATTAAAATTTTTAAATCCTACATCTTTTAATTAGTAATGAGTGCCTGATATCAGAAAAGTGAAAATTTCCTAGCCAAATTTTAATACAGATCTTTTCATAATTTAAGGATAGGATTTTAAAGTGAACAAATACCACTTTGTAATGGATATGATTGTCTAACTATGCTGTATATCTGAAATTAATACAAAATATTTATTAAATATAAACTGCAATTGAAAAAATAAATTTTAAAAGTAAATAAATATCATAAATTGAGTGAAATTATGAAAATCAAATAAATATTATAGCAACAAAGGCAGGAATAGAATTAAAGCATCAGAGAAACTGAATTTAGACCAGTACTTCATACAGCTCTGTCGCAAAGTGTAAACTACAGGGAGTTTTTGTGTTTTTTTAAAAATATATATTTAATCATACTGTTCTCAATATAAACATACATAAATTATATTTAGAACTAAAATTTTATCACTAACTTAATTTTATATTAGGGAGCAAAAGTGTTCTATGTTAATAGTAAAATAAAATTTTAAAAATTAATAATGGGATCAATTTCATTTCTCTCTTTTATATAATTTTATAGTATATATAATTTTACTACTATAATACTAGAAGTATAATTCATAAATAATAATATATAGTGGGTTCATGTGCAGTCAAAAAAGCTGGAAAAATAAACACTACTCTAGCCTTTAATTCTCACAGCTGCTAAAGTTATTCTCTTAATACACACTTGAATCCTGCCTTATGCTTCTTTAAAAATCTGTTAATGGCTCCCTATGGCCTAATGAACAAAATACAAACTCCTTAGCAAAATACATGAGTGACCGGGTCAAACATTTTCAGCCTAATATCTATCTGGCCTTTCCTACTCTCTCAAACATGACTAATTCCCCATACTTCCATAGCACTTGACCTGTAACTCCAGCATAGCACTCATTTTGCTCTGCAGTATTATTAGAAGTTTCTGTGGAACAGTGAATTGAACAGTGGACAGAGCCAAGAGACCTCTAGTCCCCTGCAGCTCTACTGTTGCATAATCATAAGACTCTGACTTAGCACTTTATCTGAGCTTCAATTTCTCATCTTTAAAATGGAGATAATGAGAGACTGGTAGAAAATGATATACATACATTTTCTGGATAAGTGGTTGGTCTTTAGTAGTCACTCATTTAATAAATACTATTTGAATCAATACACTGATGAGTAAATGACTTATTTTTGAGAAATGGACTTTTATGTAGAATTTGACCCAAAGTAAATTACATTATATTCTTATTTATACAGATCTCTAAGGGACTAATGAAATACACAAGTTAATAAAGAGACTATGTGTTACAAGGGAAAAAAATTAATTTTTAAAAATGTAAATGTAACAAATTCATAACACTTGTAAGTTCATTTTAATCACCTTTATTTCTAAGACACATTTAAATTTCATTGCCATTTAACATCTATAGCATTTAATTTGTTTTTGTTTCTGACTATTTTATTTCAGGGTTAAAAGAAATTGTCTCTACTTGGTTTTCAAAAATATTCACTCCTTAGCACCACTGACTCAAGAAAAGGGGTGTGTGGGTGTTAAGTGGCCTAGAACCTTCCATCTAGTGTTCTACTTCTCTCTAAAGCTCTTCAACATATGGCAGAAGTCACTATTGGTAAAGCTCATCTTAGACCCTTCTTGGGAAATTCAGTTAACAAAGCAATTACAATAAGTATAATTAAATTTTTACAAAATATGTGACTCTGCAGCCTGACAGATGGTGCAGCGCTCTGGGCGTTGATGAGCTCCTTCACTTGAGCCTTTGGAAACAAAAAGAGCAATGAAAGGGAGCTGACTTTGATATAAATCAGTGTCATGTTTTTTTCACTCTACACATTCGTAGCAGAAAGCAATTTTTAACCACACAACTCTTCCAAGATGCACACATATGTAGAAATAATGAAAAATACCCAATGAGCATATGAGCGATTTAAAGGACAAATAAAACTTCAAACTTGGCTGAGCTCATGTTGGTTACTAAAAACAGTATCTATGACATGCCAGGAAGGCATCTATTTATACACATTTACATATTAAATAAATATAATGTGATCCATATTTTCAGTAAAATAAAATATGAACATATGTCTGTAAATATTCCAGAGGCATTTCTCTAGGTATATTGCATGGATGTGTTTCTCAGAAAGTGTCAAAGAAATTCATGTGTGGTTGGGGTCAACCCAAAGGCAAAAGCAATTACACAATCCCTGTAGAATCCTGAATGGTTTTAATGCCTCCACTTGAATCCAAGCTAAAAGTATGCTGAAATACTCTGGCTGAAAATGTTATTAATAAAATTATTTATTCTGAAATTATTTTTCTTTTCATGTGAAAGCAAGATCCAGTTATTCATTCAGGCCCACAGCAATGGGCAGTTAGGGACAGTGAGTGAAGGGAAGCAGAGGTGACTCGCCATTTATTGAGAGAGCTTACTGAATATTAACCTATCACACAAGGTCAAAAAAGGAGACCTCAAAGAGATATGAAAAGGAATCCCTATATCACTTTTTGTGGCCATGATTCTCAAATTTTTGGTCTCAAAATCCCTTTATACCCTTAAAAGCTATAACAACACTGGAGCTATGGGTTATATCTATTTACTATATTGGAAAATAAAACTGAGAAATATTAAAACATTTATTAATCTAGCTTTTAAATAACAGTAATAAACATTTTCTTATACAAAATAACTCTATTCGCCCCAAATATGTTAGTTGTAAGAATAGAATTGTTTTACAGTTTTGAACATCTTTTAAAGATCTGGCTTAACAAAAGTTAGCTAGGTTGTTCATGTTTGCTTCTGCATTCAATCAGTTGTGATGTGTGCTGGTGTGGCTCAGGGGATTGAGTGCTGGTCTGTGAACCAAAAGGTCACCAGTTTGATTCCCAGTCAGGACACATGCCTGGGTTGCAGGCCAGGTCTGCAGTTGAGGGCGTACTTGCGAGAGGCAATCAGTCAATGCATCTCTCACACACTGATGTTTCTCTCCCTCTCTTTCTCCCTCCCTCCCCCTCTCTCTAAAAAATAAATAAATAAAATCTTCTTTAAAGAAATGAATTTATTTCTTGGTTCTAAAAATGCTGTAAGGCTCTGGAGATCTCACCATTGAACTTCACTAGTATGTTTCAGACCTGAGACTATTCACATTTAGTTATTCACCAAGCAGAACAAAGGCAAATCTTAAAACTCATGAATTTTGGAAATGGAGAAAAAGGATATGAAGAAAGAAAACTATACAGTTAAGTTCTAATATCATATACAGACTTCAACTTTCAACTTTTATTTTAGCAGGTGGATAGAAGACTCCTGGACAATTGATTGAAGATACCCTATTCTCTATAAGAACCTTAGCTACTAGGTAAATAGGACTTTTTAAAAATCACAATAAAAACCTGGGGGAAAACATTTGAATAAGTTTCAAATGCACTTAAACTTTTCTAATTTTGAATTTCCAAATGACACTGAGCCTACTGGTATTGGAACCCAACTTTGGAAATACCAAGTACTACTTCTAAGAAAAAGTATTGAAAAGACATGCCATGACAATCCCAAGCCTTGCCCTCCACCCACAAAACTACACTTAAGTGAATAATTAAAATAATGAATCATTAAATTTTTTCCTAAAATTTATGTGGATTTAAATATCATGTTGAATATATCATGATATTTAGAACCTTTAGAATAAATGAAGTTTATTTTAAACTGTTAAACTCCCTTTCTGTAAACCCAAGTGTTAATCATTTGATAACTCTATCAAAACAAGCTTGGTGTACTGGAATGTATTTGGTGAGGTGACACTAAGGATATTAGTTGAAGTAATTTATGAAACTGAAGAGTGTTTTTCCCAGAGTTTATTTTTATTTCTAAAATACATCCTAGGGATATGCCCAAAAGTGTACAAAATCTATAGAACTAGGTTCCTTATGCTTTAGAAATATATAGGATCTGGCACAAATAACACCCCTTCTTATTACAAAATCTTTTATTACAAAATCATAAGCATGTAATTCTGTAACATAACAATATCACATTCAAGCACATCATATGACATTTTAGGTGAAATGTTCAAACTAAAACTATAAATTATCACACCCATATTATTACCCTACCAACCACACTCAAGCAGACCTTACTTCTGCTGGACCCTGTATATTATTGGGTTGGTCAAAAAGTTTGTTTGTTTTTTTCCATAAGATGGCTCTAGTGGTGCTTAATTATCTCTAACTTCATTCGAAACAATTTTTTAGATTGTATTGTCACAACTGTTATGTCAGCATGCATTAAAAAAAAACATCAAAATTGGTGAATTTTTTTGTGTAGGCATTTTAATACTGAAGATGGAAGAAAATATGCAGCGTTTTCAGCATATTATGGTTTATTATTTCAAGAAAGGTAAAAACACAATGGAAATGCAGAAAAAGATTTAGTGCATGGAAAAGGTGCTGTGACTGATCAAACACGTCAAAAGTAGTTCTCGAAGTTCTGCGCTGGAGATTTCTTGCTGGACAATGCTCCACAGTTGGGGAGACCAGTTGAACTTGACAAGAATCAAATTGAGGTATTAACTGAGAACTATCAATGTTATGCCACATGGGAGATAGCCGACATACTCAAATATCCAAATCAATAAGATTATTGGTGAAAATGAAAAATATGTCTTTTATTTTATGGAGAAAACTAAACAAACTTTTTGGCTAACCCAATAAAATGGAAGGTACGTTAGTGAATATAACATGTTCTTATTTGTGGAAAAGGCTGAAATGATTATATAGATATAGATGAGATAGAGATATATAGATATGTGTATCAATAGATAGATAAGCAGAGTTATTAGTTCTCTAATGCTGCCAAATCAAGTTGCCCAAATGTAGTGCCTTAAAACAACACAAATTTATTCTGGAGGTCAGAAATCCTAAATGGGCCTTGCTGTGCTAAAATCAAGATACGCAGATAAAGGGGGCTACCTGGAAGACCTGACAAGCTCAATAACTGAAAGTAACCACACGGGATATTGTGATCATAAAAATTCCTAACTGAGCAGGTCATGATGAGAAGTCAGGGCCTAAGACTATGTGATAGAAGAATCTTTACTTTGAGCAAGGCTTCCCCGTTGTTTTTGTGTATCAAGGATAATATACTTAATATGTCAGAATGATCTCTTCTCCAGACCTCCAGAGATTAACAGCCTGGTACTGGGGCAAGGTGATGCCAAGAGTCCCATTATCTTTTACCCACGTATCTCTGTACCAGGCATGTTAATGTTAACTATCCTTCACCTGCCAATGTAAAAGAAGTATGTATCTCTCCATTTTACTTTTTATCCAATCCTAGAGATTTCTCCACTTTATTCTTTCCCACCTCCTTAATCTACCACCAATGGATGTCATGCTACCTTCTTTACATCTTCACCTTTGATTCTAATGTATAAAAAAAATTGTAAAACTGCACTTCCTGGGAGCGCATTGTCAATCTTTTGAGATTTTGCTTCCAGATCTGGCCTTCATCCTTGGCTCAGATAAACTTTTAAAACTCTTTTCTTTAGGTTTAGAATTTTTCACCAACAAAGGTGTGGATGGGTTACATTCCTTTTGTATGTTCTAAGAGGAATTCTTTTCCTTGCATTTCTTGGCTTATGGCCCCATCCACCACCTTTAAAGCCAGCAGCATCACATCTTCAAGTATCTCTCCGACTCTGACCCTCTTGCCTCCTGTTTGTAAGATAAGGGCCTTTATGGTTACATTGGGCACACCTGGATAATCCAGACTAATATTCCCCTCTCACAACTGTTAAGTATTCATAGCCACAAAGTCCCTTTTCACATGTAAGGAAACATATTCATAGGTTTCAGATATTAGGATGTGAATATCTTTAGGACGGGGCATTATTCTGCCTATCAGACATAAAAGGGTGGGGCAAAAGTAGGTTTACAATTATTTGTATGTAAAATAATATAATAATCAATAAATAATATTAAAAGAATAAACTCTGTGTTTCAAGTACTTGCAATTGCAAACCTGCTTTTTCCCAACCCTGTATAGATATTATATATGATGGTCTGAGACAGGAAAGTGATCAACTATTTACTGTACATTATTTTGCATTTTGAATCTTTCCCCGTATATGCATGTTCTAAAATATTATGTTTAAAATGTCACCAAAATAGCTGATCACTTAGACAATATTTTAGGAAGATATAATGGTACCTGTCAAACAAAATCAAGAGTAAATGCTATAGTGAATAGTTTTAAAAATGACTTTAATACTAAGAAGACCCTTGTGAGGTTGGACATTAATTTTAAATATCCCTTAAATTTGGAATTTTTGGTAGACTTTGTCTCCATTTATTTAAGATGACTACAATCTGCTTTAAGCTTGAATGTGCATTCAGGAAATATAGCCATAAATTTTGAAATAATGATCGTGAGGTTAGAATATACATTTTTTTATTTATTAAGTTTATTTTTTAAGTTTAATTAATTTAGTTGTTTATTTATTATTTACTTAATTTAATGAGCATATTGTTCTTGGAAATATGAAAAAAGGAAAATATTATTTGTTAACTTTAATTAATTCAAATGAACATATTGTCCTTGGAAATATAAAAAAAGGAAAAGATAAGTAACAATAGTAAGGATATCATTACGGTCTATGCCAGATATCGCCTTCGCTCTCGGGTACCACGAAGTAGTAGGTATAGTAGTGGAGGAGTGCAGAAATGTGCTCTCATCTGCAGTCAATAGAACAAAAGGGGCACAATAGCTACTCCGTTCCACAAAGACGAGTAACATATGCGGGAGCGGCAGTCAGGACAGTTGAGGGAAGAACTTTAAGGCCTCAAAAGCATAGAGAAGAGTCAGAACCAAGGCTAAATTGGCATGAGCAGTAGTGGACGGACACACAGCAATACGAACAGATACTCCGTGCAAGGCTTAGTTTGCTAAGTCCTAACAGAGAAATGACCAGAAATCATGAATTTTATTTTCCTTCCTTTAGTTCTACTAAGAACCTTTGTTTCTTTACAACGATCTAGAAATTGCAACAACCAAATCTCTTTTCCATTGTTTTACTCCCATTTTCCTAGATATTAAATGTTATAATGAAAACAACAGTTTTATAGGTTCCTCTATTTCTGTTTTTGATGATTAACATTCTGCACAGGATGCCTCTCGAAACATAAAATGAGACTTTCAGATTCTAGTTCTATTGGAGGAATTAATGAGGAAGCCAGGAAAAGGTGGGAGCTTAGATACCAGAATCACGAATGGTCAACGTCATGTGTATTTGTGAGACTAATGTCTCAATTGCAATTCTTCTCACTAACTTCATTCTTAAATCTTACTAAAACATGCCCTATGTTTTTAAAATTTATTAATTTAAAGTTTTTAAAAACCATCAAGTTTTTACTTATGCAATTTTGTAATTTATCCCATGTGTGGTAATAGAAAATCGTATTTACATTTTTAAAAAATTGTCGACAATTCTGTGACTTTATCAGATAGCATATACATAAATTTAAGTATTCAACTAAAAATATGTTTATATTAACTGTTTCATCCTATAAAATATATATGGGCAGGTGGGTTATTTCTCAATGGCACACAGTTATTCTTAATTGCTACACTGTTTTCCCACCCCTTATTAGTAAATTCAAACTATAAGGGATTTTGCCCTAGAGAAGGAAATGAATGACATATTTTGAGTCCTTGTTATGGGCCAGCACTATGTTGTTGTTTTTTTTAATGTATGTCATTTAATCCTGGTGAAAACATTGTGAGAATGGTGTCATCAATTTAGAGATTAGCAATACAAAACACAGGAATTAACAAATTAATTTCTTTAAGAACTCTCGGCTGATGATTTAAACCCTGTCTCACAGATCCCAAATCCACACATGCCTTGTCCCTTGCAAAACATAATCATCCCCATAGTACTTTCTTGTAGAACTAGAAATGCGTCTACTAGAAGTTTAATTGTACTCATTTATTCAAGATAAAAATACATGCATTAGCCTATACAGGTAGTCTCTGATAAGATTCTGTTCTATTAAAATATTAGACACCTTTAAAGTTTTCATTAATAAAAAGAATAGGAAGACAGTAACAGTTATTCAATTGTGATATCACGATACATTGCAATTTTATGCATGATTTAAATTATATCTAGAGTGAGAATGATAGCAAATGACAATCTAAACATAAACTAAAATTTGACAGCAGATGGCTAAGGTTGAAAAGTCCAGTAAACTGATGTATTCTCTAAAGTTTCTTGGTTTAAGGGGCAGAAATTACTGACTTCCACCACGGCAAACATGCTATTGGTCAAGTCCCGCTCATCCCTACAGAAGTTATTTGGGCTTATTTCTCCTATTCGTGTGGGAGACTCAGCCCACCAGGAGCTACACACATGCCACTTCTCCTAAGGAGTGAGCAAGATGATTCACAGCATAGTAAACACTTGTTTCAATTAACACTTCATTGCTATTTCTATTTTGTTTCAATGATTAGCTTTTAATGTTTTCTTTCCTGTTGGTTTCTTACAGCCTTAGAGACAACTTGCACTCAAAACCTGCTGAGAGAGGCAGGCTGGGAAAACCACAGGCATTTCCCACAACCACTACACCCAGAGTGCAGCAGATTTTACAGCTGCGATCCGAGCCGGAGGGCCTAATGCGTCTGCTGGCAAACAGGGTTCAGTATTCTACCCGTTCTCGTCCCTGCTCTCCTGGCCCGAGCCACGCTGTGGAATTCCAAAAGTGTCTCATAACACTATTCAGTTTTAAATCAGTCTTCATAAATCTCTTTCATAGCTTCATCTACTTTCATCAGCAATTTGTGATTACCTTTTCAAAACCTTTTGACACATTTCTTTCTCATAGCTGTCCTTGCGCAGCAATTTTCACTGGCAATGAGATGGAGTCTATTGAACCTCTGAACGCCAGCCCTTCTACCACGTCCCTGTGTCATTACAGTATAAACTCGTTCTTCCCAGCACACATTCTCTGCGGGCAGGCAATGGTAAGTAAGATTTCCAAGTCGTATTTATGAGTTGTATGTGAAAGCAGTATATGTATGCCATTTTTAACTGTATTTCAGTCCAAGCAGAGTTTTCATAAAAACTGGGGTCTGCTTTATATTTAGAAGAGGCAGTCAATTCAGCAATTAACCATACTAACCAATTTGTGAACAATAACAGATAAACTAGAGTAAGAACTTGAGAGATTCACCTTCAAAGCATTACTTAGTAATTAGGGAGGGGCAATTGATCACTGATTGTCATCCCTTAAGCAGCCCGAAAGGTTTGGAACCATTTCGGCAGATTCTCATGTTAGAGAGACCCAGGGGCAGGGAAGAGCAAGTGAGAAGAAACTCCTCATCTAGCTCCCCATCAGCCCAGCCCCAAGGCTTGGCTCTTCTCATCATCAGTGCAAATCTGTGCTAATCGGTTTTATTTTTCAGTCAAGTTTGTACGTTGAGAATAAAGCTAAGTAATCCAGGATGACAGAGCTGACCTTTTTTAAATTCATTTTGGGCCCTCCCTCTTCTTCTTCATCTGCTCTTGATGCCGCCACTACCTTGGTTCAACGAGATTCATGATACTTTGGTCTTTTGGGTAGTTATAATAATAACAAATGTTAATATTAAACTTTTCTATTTACCTACCTATTTAATCATCACCATTTCTATTTAATCATCACCATTTCATAGATGATGAACCGAGACTTATAGAAGGTAGGTGTCTAAATTAAAGGCAATCATCTATTAAGTATAAAGCCAAGTTGAGCCCACATTTTTTTTTTAATTTCAAAGCTCTCTGCTGCTTCAACTATGTCATACTAGCTTTGCTTGATGGAAGAGGGTGACCAACTCAGGGGGTGACCACAGAACCAGTTTTGATTCAGAAAGCGAATCTCTATTTCAAGTATGCGTAGTTCATTTTTATACTGATGTTATTTGAAGTCAAACAAAGATATACAGTTCTTTCTACCCTAGAATGTCAAATTCTGTTTTAACATTTATCTTTTCTAGAGAATACATATGAATCAAGAAACATCTTTTTTAAACCTCTATAAAATAGGAAATATGATTTTTAATTTTTGCTTTTTGATAATACATGTCAGTGTATGTCAGACATCTTTCTGATTCAATGGCTAGTGCCCTAATGGCTACAAATTGACAACTGCCAAAATAATTAGCAAATAAAATACACATCCAATTGGACTCCTAAAAGATACGCAGCACTTTGAGTTTTAACAGATTAGCCAAAGATATGCTCCCTACCTTTCCTTATGCAAAAAGCACGGTTTTAAGGTGCTTGCTAAAGTCCATTTAACTCTCCTTAGATGTGAATGCCAGATCTAATTAAACAGGGAATTTAATTTCAAATAAATAAATAAATAAAATATACCTAGTTCAATAGCTCTTAAATACAGCAATAATATTTTACTATATGCTAATGTCCTCAAGTAATGCTGATTTTTAAAATTCTGTTCAAAGTATTTAAATAACCTGTCTATGGATCAGAGAATTAAGTTTAACTATGCCTGTAATATCTACAACAAAGTCTGCTCCATTTGTTTGAAGACTATTAACTCTTGAGGAGAATAAATATAGCAGGAAAAAATAGTTTATTTCTCTCAAAGAACTTAGATATCACACTTGGACTTGCTCCCTGAGATATCAGAAAAACTTCACATAAAAGCCACGGGAAGAATCTGGATCTTAATTGTGACACTTTATTATAAAATTTTGCTCACTCAAAACCAATATAAAAAATGATATTCCAGTGCTGGCTGGTGTGGCTCAGTGGATTGAGTGCTGGCCTGCAAAACAAAGGGTTCCAGTGCTGGCTGGTGTGGCTCAGTGGATTGAGTGCTGGCCTGCAAAACAAAGGGTGTGAGACTGTTCAATTCCCAGTCAGGGCACATGCCTGGGTTGCAGGTCAGGTCCCCAGTAGGGGGCGCATGAGAGGTAACCACACATTGATGTTTCTCTCTCTTTCTCTCTCACTTCCTCTCTCTCTAAAAATAAATAAATAAAATCTTTTTAAAAATAAAATAAATTAAATTAAACTTAAAAATAAAAACAATTTTAAAATTTTTTAATTAAAAAATGTATATTCTAGAAAACAAAAGCAAGGACTATGACACTACTCTGTTCTTAAGGAAATGGAACAAACATTTATTGAACACATCCACAGACACTTAAAATTAGTACAAATATTCGCAACCATAACAGATAGGGTTGTCCCAATTTCAAAGGAACTGCAGAGCTTTCTGATAGTCTTTTGAATTGTTAATGGTGAAACTCTAATGATGTATAAGCCTAACAGATAAAAAAGTCTATGCTCTTTTTGCTGAGTGCTTTCAGCCATCATCCTAACCACTGTTTTCCTCAAACATTAAGTGTTTTACACTCTGCAAGTGAAAATAAACAATTTCCACAAAGACAAAATTTTTCTTTAGTGGGTTCCTCCTTTCTTCTAGTAGACCTCTGGTACAACACCACCTTTACCCCATTCTCTTTCCTTCCTAATTTCCTTTGACATCATCAGCATAGTAGTTCTTTTAAATATCGTCTTCTCGGTTTATTATTAGAGTTCTAGATCCAATAAAATTTATCTTCCCAATACCTTAGCCCATTAAAAACTTGCTCAAGACAGGTGACAGTTGAGAGATGGGTATTTTATGTACCCCAATAATTCAAGTAGATAATCTGTTTCCCCTAAATTGGGTTATAACCAGAAATTCTTTTGGAGAAGGGGCAGAGCTATTTCTACCTCTCCTTCACAAACGAAGGAATCCCGCGTACGAAAGCTAAGCGCAGGGCCTAGGTTAGCAGGTTTCACAGGATGCTATTTTCTAAAGGTTCTACTGGCCCAACTCATGTTGGAGGCCAAGTGGATTTCTATTTTTCTGTTTTTCTCTAGAGAGGCAAGACTCAGTTACACATATTTGGGAATAAATCCTAATTTCAGCTTTTATCAGCCAAGTGATTATAATAGGCATTAACTAACTCACTCTCTCCCTGAAACATAGATAGATAGATAGATAGATAGATAGATAGATAGATAGATAGATAGATAGACAGATATAGATAGATAGATATAGATATATATATTTCTCCCTGAAATACTGTTCTGCTTTCATCTGTAGAATGGTGATAAGACTATATCACTTGGGTTGAAGTTTAAGCAAGGTCATCTTTGTAAAGCTCTTAGTACAGTACCTAATCCATGAAAAATGTTCAGAAAATGTCCAGTCTTCATATCTGAGTTCATTGACAAAATGTGGCATATTGTCCTATTTTCAGGATGCCTGTCCTACACATTTCAGAACATTCATTGTAAGGGATTAGTTAAACTTTAGGAATGATTTAAGTTCAGGTACAGAAGTGGAAAGTGAAAAGACAGATGTCTAGGAAAGAAGACAATACAGAATTGTGACGAGGGAAGTGATGTGACTAATAGTATTGGCAATCAAAATAATTTGAACAATTGCAGAATCAATAAAGAGTCTCCTGCCTGAGCAAATATCCTCTAACTGAAAAATATTTGTGTATTTACAGATCATATCAAACCACCATGGATTTCATGGAACTGACTGAAGATCTTAAAAGCAGAGTAATCTTTCAACTGCTGTTATTTTACTGTGAGACTTTATATATGAACCATAATGGTAAAATCCATATTTGGCTATGATATAATTAAAAATGATAGGAGACACCTATGCCCTTTACACAAGACAGAGCAAGAGAGCAAGAGCAACTAGCAGCACAAGCACATCAGCATGAATGTAGCAAATGAAGCATCATATGCAATGAACTGTGAATGTCATCCCTCAGAACACACTTCACCATTTTTCTGGTCTCTGATCATGGAAACAAGGGAAGTAATTAAACCTGTAAGTTTTTCTAGATGAGTTTTACAAATCTGGGAAGAGGAAAAAATGATCCCTCCTGCATGAGAACTAGCAAACAAATCTTCCTAACACCAATGGATATTAATGGTCTGGGACCTAATAAATGTATGCAAGGACATGAGAAAAGACATGAAGAAGGGGAACTCCTTGAGTTCACTACTCAAGCCCACACACAAGAATTTCAGTAAACTTCCCATGATGTTCTGGATGACACCAATGCCCACGGTGCACCTACAGGTGAAACAACATCAGGAAACCCCACACCACATCTGAATGTGATGAATACACAAAGCCTTGGATTTCAGGGCTTAAAACTACATTCTAGAAAGTGGTGATATTTCTGGTTGCCAACAACTTTCTTCCTCATGTTCAAAGATCAGATTAAGTGAACTAATCTGAGGCTCCTTTGGAAATACCTAGCTAGGCCAAAGGAAGAACAATTAAGCCTTTAGTCTAAAAACTAGGGATCTGCCATGGCCTCTAATAATTGTGCTGTAATTGCCTCTACAGCAGAGAGTATGCTAGTGCCAGAAAAGTAAGCCAAGATAATGGTGCCAAAGCCTGGTTTAAGCTTCAGTTAGCTCATTCACCCACCCTTCGCAAACCTTTGCCTTGGCAAATTCGGGTAAGTGGAGTTGGCATCAAGAATTAGCTGTAGGCAAATCTGTGAAGCTTATGCAATCTGACTGCAAACACTCTCAGTTCTATTTCCATGATCATCTTTTACTTCTATTTTTCCATAACCCCCTGCAGAGCTTTAATAAGCCTTCTGATTCCCATTCTATGTACCTACCCTCACCCAAAAAAAAATCTAACTCACCTGGGTGTAAGCAATGGGGTAAAATTGGTTTAACCCAGGGGTTTAAACAAGTTGTCCTGAGCCCCTAGGAATCACTAGGAATATCACATTCTTAAGATCCCATATCTACTCTAAATGACTAACAGTTTGGAGGAGAAGGTAGACAATATGAAACAACTGATGAACAGCGATATACAATAAAATGTTAATGTGAGTTATGCCCCATGTGCAAAAGGACTTAAGAAATCAGTATAAGAATGCAAGTAACCTGATTTTTGGAGGAGGCGAGACTAGAGTTGAACTTTGAAGCATGAGGAGAATAATGTGATATGTGGGGAAAGCACTGCCAGATGGAAAACAATTTAATCACAATAAAAATAAAATAGAGGCCCGTGAATTTGATACTATTCTGCTTAAACAAAAATGAGACTTTTTATTGAGGTTTCATTTCTTCAACTCACACAGAAACTAAATAGCTGGTACAATATTGGGGGCGGGGGCGGTAAAGGCCTTGGGAATCCTTGAATTCATACCTTGTCTCAGGTTGTTTAAACACTCCCAGCCTGCCTAGCACACATGGACAAGCCTTGGACAGCACTAAAACCGGAGCCAGCTTTGGAATAGCTCCCCTGTACCCCACAGAAGGTAGGGTCAACTGTGGATCTAATCCTATTTGCTTGTGTTGCTTTACCAAGACAGAGTCTGTCTCTCTTGACAGCACGCACACACACACACACGGAGGCATATACGCATGACCTTGTTTTGTAGGTTATGTTAATTAAAAATCATATCCTAAGTATTTGGACAGGGTAAAAAACAAACAAACAAAAAAGAACTTAGAAAAACTGACATCTTTACTTGCAAAAATATTAATGCTTTGCCATGCACTAGCCATGTTTGTATGATAGTATAACAATGAGTTGAAAAGTGAAATTTTTCATCAAAATGTGTTTTGGCAGCAGGCAGAGAGAAAAACTTAAAAATTCAGTTGCTTTTCTGATTTCAGAATCTGTTCAGAGGTTGGTTTATTTTTAAAGCTGAATTTGATCAAATGGGTATGTGTGCGAAAACTCTTTCCATGTGGAACCATTTACAGGACTAAAGAGCAGCTTTATGGTGGGGAGCGCAGTGAAAGGCAGGGCCGGGGCGGCAGGGCCGCGGGGCGGCCCGAGCGCCCGCGTCTCTACCGAGCTTCCGGGTGGCGTGTGCACTGCTGGCTCATGAGCCACACACGGAACAGCAAGGCTGTTTAGAATATGGGAAATAGTTTTAAATCTTTTATATTTATGTTCACTTTGCATGCTGTTTTATATTTTCGTATTGATAGGCTTTACAATTAAAATTGTAACAATGCATATTCTTTGTTTAACTACACCTCCCTCAAAATATTTCTGCTGCATTCAGTAAGGGGAGCAGAGAGATCCCCTAACTACATAATGGTAGGAGTGGAGGCAACCGGCAGGTACCCTTAGGCCCAATACAATTCACCGGCTGATGCCTCCAGGAAGTACTAAAGTGAGTACTATGAAAGATTTCACTGCTGCCTCCCACTAAAACGTAAGCTCCGCGAGGGCAGAGACTTTCTTATTTGATTTTTTTCCCCAGTACAGAAAAACATGGCTTGGTATACTATATGCATTGAGTGTTTGTTGAATGGTTGAATAAATTAATACACAGATGGCAAAATAATGCAATGCCTTCCCTCCACTAATATTTCTTCCATGCTTTTAATTCTTAGTTGTGCCGTTCTCTATAAAATTGTATTTAAATTCAATCTTTGCGATAATATCTCCTGCAATTGGGCAGCTCAGGATCCTCCCAGGGCTGATCATCAGTGATTTCCTCCCCACATTTCTATAAGGCAAAATGAAAATTAAAACTTAGCCTAGAGTCTGTTTTTCCATGAATATCTCAGCACATTGCCCTGAGTCAGGCCCACAGCTCAATTTTCCTAATATTTCTTAATTAAATTATATTATATTATAAGTGCAAAGCAGGTAAAAACAAGTTTAATTTATCATGGAATTCAGGATTCGGGCACATCTAATATTAAACGCAACAGTTTTACCTCTATTTCCCGTACTATCTACCATCTGTAGTGGTTAGTGTTATTAGTGGGAGAATACAGTACTCTTACCACTTGGAAAGAAAGACTTTTAAATAATTCTTTCTATCAAATCATGTGTACAGAAGGAGTCTAAAATCAATGACATTAAAATCTAATCTTAATCCATTCTTAATAGCCTACAAATTCTGTTTACCAAGAATAGCACTTGCCAAAAAGGAAAAAAGTAAGAGGACAGGAGCAAGTTTAAAGGACCTTTGTTCTTTTTATAGCACCACTTTCATGACAAGAAAATTTTCACTACATCTCAGCCTATTATTTCTTATATACTATTTCTCTTAACTTTTAGAAACAAAGCTTGGGTGATTGTGACTTTTCATGATTGCAATCATGTTACCTTTTCACTTTTAGATTCTGGCTACCAGGTGTCCTGTAGTGGCATGAAAAGGGATATTCCATCCCAGTGCAAGACAATCCAGTGTGTGTCCAATCTGGCTTAGTTCAGGCTTCATAGATGATCTTACCACAACTGGCCCTACCATTCTTTCATTATATGAAAACACAAGGCACTTTGTATTAAACTTCTTTTTTCTCTTTGCCGCAACTCTCAACCCAACAATAAACCCATTTTCCTATTTTGAAATATTTAGCTAACTTTATAGCATTATTTTTTATTTCTCCTCACTCCATATTTCTGGTTAACAGAAGCAAAATCTGGAAGGAGGCTTGAAAATTTCTGCCAATGGCCATGTCTGACTCAGGGGAAAGCAGGAATGAAATGTACAGAATGGTATAAATTCTTTTCCCCCAATTTAATATCTCCTCTGTGATTAGTCGAAAGTAATGTTGGCAAAAGCAGTAAAGCACCTTGGTTAAGAACATGAGTTATCCTACAGATCTGAAACCTTTGGTTCAAATCGCTAAGCAGTCGTGTGCCTTTGGGTTACCTCCTTATCCTCTCCTCTCGGTCTCTGCCTTCTCACATTTTAATGTGACAGAGACAAGAGAATAACCCTCAAGGGGTTACTGTGAAAATAAAATGTGATACCACCCATAGAGTACTCAGCTCTGTGCCTGGCATGTAATGGGAGTAAGTACACAATAAATATTAGCTAATTTTAGTCGTATGGCAGTAATGTAAGAATTCTATAAAAACAAGACAAACCAGCGAAGCAGTCATAAAATATTAAACAACACATCAAACCAGTTAGCACTGATAAGTGAGAGGTTAGTGCTATTTGTTGGCATAAAGCTCTGGTGTAAAAACCATTATTGTCTTATTTTAAAGAAAGATGGCTTGCTTGAAAATGTTGGCTTCTCTATGTATTAAAATCACAATCCCAATTTCAAGGAAGAAATGCACTTTCATGTAGGCATTTATAATCTATTAATAATGCTGACATCTAGCTGACTGTGTTTCTTTTGTGCTCAAAATGTTGAGGCTTCTCATTGGTTCTTGAGTAGTCACCAGGTTCAGTGACAGAATCAACACAGGGCCCACTTCCTAAGGAGACAGTGAATTAGATTTGGATAAGTACCATAGTTGACTGTGGCTAAAAAACACTCCAAGATTATTGCACTACACGTAATTTGCAAGACTGTTGCCACAGAAATCTGGAAATACAAATATGGTCGTGTATCTCAGAAACTTCCCTTCCATGCTATCACAGCCCGTCTGCCTGTCCCTCTGACTGACGCGCTCATACAACAGCACAATATACCAAGCACAGTTGTACTGGTTATCTCATAATTAAATTTAAACCGGGACACACAGGTCAATTAGCTTAAATGCTCACTGTGACAACCTCAACTAGATGTTTGGAGAACTCCACAGGAGAAACGCCTGTGCAGAGTTCTTTATCATAATGCTGGAGGACATAATCTGGTCACTTCACTGACTGACTAGGAAGCAGAGCCAGAGATGAGAAGTGACCAGTTCAAGGTCACACAACCTGTAAGTGGCATAGCTGCGATGATAACATGGTTTCCTATTGTCCAGTCTCAGAGAAGTATCATCCTCACTTTACACCACATCCTCCATGTATCAAGTAAAATATATTTATTCTTCTTATTAAGTAAAATATATACTACTTTAATAAACTATTTCTATTTAACATAAAAGTAATGGTGATGCCCTGGCTGGTGTAGCTCAGTGGATTGAGTGCCAGCCTGCAAACCAATGGGTTGCTGGTTCAATTCCCAGTCAGGGCACATGCCTGGGTTGCAGGCCAGGTCCCCAGTAGGGGGCGCATGAGAGGCAACCACGCATTGATGTTTCTCTCCCTCTCTTTCACACTCCTTTCTTCTCTCTCTCTAACAATAAATAAATAATATCTTTTTTAAAAACTGCAATGATGAAAAAACTGCAACTGCATAATAATGAGTATTAAAGTCCTTTTTCCTTATTGAGGTATAATTGACAAATACAATTGTAAGATATTTAAAGCGTACATTGTGATGATTCAATACACAATACACGGTGAAAGAATTCCTCCCATCTAGTTAATAGTTCATTAACACATCCATGTGTGGGTGTATATACATATACATGATAAGAACATTTAAGTTCCACTCTTAGCAAATTGCAATTATACTATATAGTGTCATCAACTATAGTCACCATGCTGTATATTAGAGCCTCAGAACTGACTCATCTTACAGATGAAAGTTTATGCCCTTTTATTAACCTCTCCCTATTTCCCCAATTGCCCAATCCCTGGCAATGACTTTTCTACTCTCTGTTTCTATGAGTTTGACTCTTTTTTAGATTCTACGTATCAGTGATTCTATGCAGTATTTGTCTCTCTTTTTCTGGTTTATTTCACCTAGCATAATGTCCTCAAGGTATATCCATGTAGTTACAAATGACAGGATTTTCTTCTTTCTCATGGATGAATAATATTTCATTCTGTATGTGTACATTCATATATTTTATCTACCCATCAACCGACCATTTATGTTGTTTCTGTATCTTGGCCATTATGAATAATGCTGCAAAAAAATATGGGAGTGCAGATATTTCTTTGACATCCTGTTTTCATTTCTTTTGGACATATACCCACAACTGGGATTGCTGGAACATATTATGGTAGTTCTGTCTTTAATTTCTTGAGGAATCTTAATGCCGTTTTCCATAGTGGCTGAACCAATTTACATTCCCACCAATGGTGAACAAAAGATTCCCGTTTCTCCTCATCCTCAGCAACAGTTCTTATTTCTTATCTTTTTCCCTCTTCACTTATTTTTTTATTGTTGTTCTATTACAGTTGTCCCAGCTTGGCCCCCTGGCTGTCCCCTGCCCTGCCCATGCCCGTCTTCCCACAGTTAATGCCCACACACAATGGAACACTACTCAGCACAAAGAAAGAAGGAGCTCCTACCTTCCATGACGGCATGGATGGAACTGGAGAGTATCATGCTAAGTGAAATAAGCCAGGCGGTGAAGGACAAATACCATATTTCTTATATTTTTGATAATAGGCATTCTAACAGGTATGAGGGCTATCTCATTGTGGTTATGATTTGCATTTACCTGATAATCCATGATGCTGAGCACTTCATGTATCTGTTGTCCATCTGTTTGTCTTTTTTGGAGAAATGTCTATTTAGACCTTCTGCCCATTTATAATTACACTGGGTTTTTTTGGTTGTTTTTGTTTTTGCTATTGAATTGTATGAGTTATTTATATATTGGATATTTTGGATATAAGCTCCTTATCAGATACATAATCTGTAAATAGCTTTTTCCACTTAGTATTTTGTCTTTTCATTCTGTTGATGGTTTCCTTTGCTAGGCAGAAACTTCTTAGTATGACATAAAATAAGTAAATAAGCTCAATTTATTTACTCTTGTTTCTGTTGCTTGTGCTTTTGGTGTCAGAGTTAAAAAATCATTGCCAAGACCTATGTCAAAGAGCTTACTGCCTATTTTATCTGAGGAGTTTTATGGTTTCAGGTTTTACATTCAAGTTTTTAATCCATTTTGAGATTTTTTTTGTGTACAGTAGAGTTTTATTCTTTTTCATGTGGCTGTTCTCTCAACGTCACCTTTTGGAGAGACTGTCCTTTCTCACTTTTGTCATAAATTAATTGACTATGTGTGTTTATTTATGCATATTTCTCGGCTCTCTGTTCTGTTCCATTGATTGGTTTTTGTGTCAATACCATACTGTTTTAATTACTATAGTTTTGTAATATAGTTGAAATCAGGGAGTATGATGCCTGCAGCTTCGTTTTTATTTCTCATAATTACTTTGGCTATTATTTTTTTGCTGTTCCACACAAATTTTAGGATTGTTTGTTCTATTTCTGTGAAAAGGGCCATTGGAATTTTTGTAAGGATTGTACTAAATCTGTAGACTTCTTTGGGTAATATGGACATTTTAACATATTGATTCAAAATATCTTTCCAGTCATTTGTGTCTTCTTCAGGTTTTTCATTAATGTCTTGTAGTTTTCAATATACAGTTCTTTCACCTCCTTGGTTAAATTTATTTCTAGGTATTTTACTCTTTTCAATATAATTGCCAATAGAACTGTTTTCTTTAATTCTCTTTCTGATAGTTCACTGTCAATGTACGAAAACATTTATTAGTTCTAACAGTTTTTGATGGTGTCTTTATGGTTTTCTATATACAATATCATATCACCTGCAAATTATTCCTCTACTGGTTACTTAGACCAACTAATTTCTTCTATTTTTATTCTCTCAAGCACTGAAATAAGTCGTGTCTAAAAAGAGCCTGATAAATTAACCTCCCCAAGTCCACATTCTTTAAGTATCTGCATAATATTTACATAGTATTTCTAGGGACTGACATTGTTATTAGTTAAAGTAGTGTTATCTGTTTTCTGAAAACTGGAAATCCACACATCAGCTAAACCTTGATTATCTTCTTTGATCTTCCCCAAAACAACACTTTACTTACCACAATGTTATTGATTAAATAAAAAGTCTGTAGAGGAAATGGAAGAGGCAATTTATATTGTTCAGCATATACTATTTTATGAAAACTATTATGAGTAGATATGTTCCTTATCCTCTCATCTCCATATAAGATATACACATGAAATCTACCAAACTATTTCACTAAACTTTTTATCATGCAGAGAAGAATATGCATGGCTTCAATACAAGGGTGCCTTGCATATATTTGAAGTGTATTTGTAGATAATTCTCCGTGGGTCTCTCACACACCGGCACACCTTATGAGAGAAATACTGACTACTACCTTTTCTTATGAACTATCATTTCAAGGATAACTGTATAATGAACACATTTATAAGACAGTAATAATGTCTCCCTTTAAAGCAACGGTTCTTGATCAAGAGTGATTTTGTCCCTCAGGAGACATTTGGAAATTCCTAGAGACATTTTTGATTGTCATGACTGAGGGTGCTACTGGCATCTAGGGGGCAAAGGCCAGGGAGCTGCTGAATAACCTACAATGTACAGGAGAGCCCTCCAAACAAAGGATGATCTGGCCAAAATGTCAACAGTGCTGACTTGAGAAACCACACTTCAGAGCAAAGAGTAGACATACTTACTTCCTATTATCAAATACTCAGGTTCCCTCAGCTCAAGGTCATCTCCTGTCATGTGTCCTAATGTTTGTGCAAGTGTCATATGGAAATGAAGGAGATACAGGTATGTGGATAGACAGATGCAGGAAGACAAAATTAGTGAATGGGACAATGAAAGAGCAAATGGCACAGCTTGGCTCTGATTGTACAGCATTTAGAATCAAAATCAAGATTTTCTGCAGTCACGCACACATGTGAAAGTAATGGCACTGGAATAAAGGTGGAAAGGATATTAGATATAATGATGTCTGTGAATCTCATGCATTGGATCAACTGGAGGTAAATGTCAAAATTATATTTCCATAGACTTCTCCCTACCCCCTAACTGTCCCTGCTCTTCTTAATCTTCTGATTCAGAACCTCTGGGTCCCTGGGCTCAGAAATTGGCAATTTCAACAAGTTATCCAGGTACCCTTGACCTCACAATGGCTGAAAATCAATAGAATTGTTTTCAGTTTTATATGCACATATGTTGAAGGCAGACCCTCAATTGTTTTACCCCTTGGCTGCACCATCCATTCTTGTTCAAAGTCCGCTCTTCCCCCTCTCCTGTGAAAAGGAAAAGGTACCCCCACCCTTTGCCAAGTTGTTCTTAACCTCCACCTGCTGAGGATCAATACCTCCCTGTCTCCTTCCTTGGTCCACGCCTTTAGTCAACACAAAAAGCCACTGAATTACACTTCTGTGGGCCTGGTAGTGTGGTTGACTTCATCATCCAGGCTGTTTTAAGTTACAGGCTGAAGTGGCAATATAAAAGTTGAATGCAGGGTAAAATTTCGAAAAAGCTAATATTTAAACATCAAATTTTACATGCACAGCTGGGTCCTTGATGAATGTCAGTCTATAATGGTCCTTATGCAAGAGGGAAAAAAAAGAACAAACTGACAGAGATAAAGAGTACCTCATAAACAATAAGCCGCTTTTAGTTTAAAGTGTAAAGTTAGGTACAAGAAAAGAATGCTTACTGAACAGAGCTAGGGTTCAAGGTCCCTTTGCTCTAATCCTTCTGAGTGCCCATGGTCACAACTGCCAGGAAGGTTTCATAATAAAAGAGCTGCTTCTAAGGCCTACCCATCTTTGCAGTACTAATTTTTACTGCTATTCAATTTAGATTGTTACGTCATTTTTACAACCATAAAAGTATAAGTTTCCTTTCCATTAATTTTGCTAACCATTTAAAGTGCTTTTCATTTAGATTTACTCTCATTTGGGGTTTTTTCTTTTGGTAGGCATTTTTAAGTATAACTTTTGGCATTTTTAGAACTGAAATGTCAGTTGCTACATTTTTTTAATGTAATGTTCTTTAAGAAATGAATTAAAGGTGATGTCCATCGAACAAAATGCTTACCGCTACTAAGTGTCCACCCCACCTTTTAAATGTTTACTGACACTTTCAGCCATTTTTTTCTTACTCCTCGGTGCAGAATATCAGTGATTGCCTGAGCAGCTGCTCTGTTTTCATCCTATAGACACATCAGTAATCCACCATGTTGTCCTCTCTACCTTGATTTCCTAAAAGTTCAAAGCCAAATTGGTGGGCTCCCTTTAGTACCCATAAAGAAAGTGTCAGTCACAAAAACTGTGAACTCACCTCACCCCTCATGTTCTTTTTTCATGTTTATTTTCTCTTTTGCTCAATTTACTTACTTGGTTCTATCATTTATTCTTTCAGAGTGGCTTAAATAATTTTTGGAACCAAGAAGAACATAAACAAGTGAGATTTGAGCATTGCAACAGTTCTCATTGAAACAAAGTTTTGTCCCATTATGCTCACCAACTCCTGGTTGACAAAAATCATCCTTAAAAATAAAAATGTCCCTTTGTGGATGCTTAGCCACTCGTTAAGGCATTCATGTTATTTGTTCAGTAACATACACTTGAAATTACCATTTGGTCCCCTTAGTAGCCCATGAACACACCGTCTTCCCAGAGACTAATCAGAAAACTCTCTTTCTTCCATCTGCTGCTTGTTGCCTGTCAGTACAACGAAGCATCCTAGGAAGGCCCCAGAGCCACAAACTTCTCCTTCCTTTCTTTTACTTGCGGCATCAGCAATTAGGAAGGCGCAAAACAAAAATAAACTAACAAAATCCCACTGTGCAGGCCTCCCGTGGGGCAGCATTGACTGTTTTCCCTACTCTTGGCTGCTTAGTGGTTCTCGGTATTACTTGCCTCTTAATGGCATATTTCTTTATATTTGTACAGATAAAGCAGGCTTGCTCTCAATTCTATTTGTTTGGCTTTCTGTTCTTGATCAAGCAATATGTTTTAAAAGAGTTTGTGCTCTTCGCTTAATATTATTCTTTCAAGAGCATTTCAACCTGGATGCAGAGCCCATATATGGGAAGGTATGTGCACAGATGATTTCATGAGGACAAATCGGTGCCCCCTTTTCAGGGAACTCCTTCAGATCAGCAATTCTCCCAGCAATATACAACTGTGGGGCTGTGACTTTTACCCAGGCTGCTAAGGAAAAAGTCTCTCTGGAGTGACGCAGGAGGCCCAGGAGGAAGTGCCAGCTAAATGTATTTGGTGACTCATATCCATTTGCTCTCCAGCTCACTTGCAGTTTGCTCATTAGCATCAGTGCTGGGGGCTAATGGATACTCAGTAGGAAGTGATTTTTCTTTGTAAATGTCTGGTGAAAAATGGAAATGAAAACCCTGTAAGGGCTCTCTTCCTGAGAAGGCTCTTCAAGGCCAATAGAGATTGTGTTTGGGAAGGTCTGGTTACAAGGTTCAGTTGTAAATTTGGTGTCCTTAGGACTCATTATCTTTGTCCTAAGATAGGTTTTCAATCACAAAAGCATAGTATGAAGAAAAAGTACAGCTAAGTCAGAGGTTGTGTTTATTTCTATTGTCTGTTTGTTTCTCTTAAATTATAAGAGGAAAATTTTTAACTACCACACATTCATTATGTATCCAAGCACCCAGTGGTGTGTTTATCAATGTTTGACAACTGTCTCTGGGGAAAGAGAAAAGGCCCTGAAATCCACCGCTTCCTAATTTCCGTGGTGCAAACACTCTTACCATGAATCATTTCAAGCTATGACATGAGTCACTGAATGCAGAAGGAGAGAAAACTGCAAACACTCAGCACCAGCTCCAATAGCGCGGGCCTCCTAAACACACGTCGGGGCCCATCTCTGTACAGAATGAAAACTCATCATCCATTTTCACAGAGGTCTGCCAAAAAACCAGAGTATGATTCTATCTAGCTAAAGGTCACATGTATACATATTTATATAATTTTCTCAAGTCTCTGTATTCTTATTCTCATTCCCGACACATTCAGCTCTCTTGGGTCCCTCTAGTTGTCTTAGGGGTAATTAGGAATAGATAATAGAAATGGTCAATTCAGTGAAGGTAAAAACTGGGGTGCCTTCTAAAATAAGGGAGGTTTTTAAAATTTATTTTTTGTCCAATAAGACCCTAGCACAATGGCATGAAACCAATGGCACACTAAGCACATGGAGTAGCTTATAGCTTGCTATTAAAGGGTTTTTTATATGTTTGCTTTTTTTATCCAAATGTTGAATGTTTTCGATGGTGATTATTTGTATGATAGTTATAAGAGGATATGCATAATTATTATATAAAAATAATTCTGGGAATATGCAGCAACTCTATGTCTTTATTTAACTTTGGAAAGTGAAGTGAAAATATTGCTACTTAAATGACTAAAATCCAATACCTGATCAATTTAATATCACGGTTGTGGATCCATTGTCAAAAAACACAAGATGGACCTTAGGAAAGCACCACCAAAACATTCTGTGTTAAAACTCTAGAATGCGAAACATGTTAAGACAAAAGGCAACTAGGAAGAAGGGCTGTGAGTCAGTCTAACAACATGCTCCTCAAGGGCTAGAATGGCGGGTTGGAGTAGGGACCCCGGGGGAGATGGAAGGTCGCTGTCCCACCTACTAGCTGCACGGACTTGGGCAAGGGGCTCATCTTCTCAGTGCTGCAGTTCCCTCCACTGATAAGTGGTGATAATAATACCTAACTCGCTGGGCTCATAAGGATTAAATCTGTCAGTATTTAAAATGTCTATAGAGGCACTTTATTAATAATACCAGTATTTGCTAAATAAACATAAAAAAATTGCCAAAGACTAAAATAATAAATGGATTTGGGATCTAATTTAACCTTCCAAAGGTGCTGATTTATAGAAGAAAGTGTAATAACTTACCTAGCCTCTCAGTATCACTCCTGCTCCCCTAACCACCCACATTAATGCTAAAGCAGCACACTGGCTTGCAAGTAAAACATTTAACAGTCCAGGTGAAAGAAGCTACATCTCCTATTTCAATTAACCTAGAGAACTTTCTCAACTGTGATCATTCAGGTTGCCTAAAGGATACCAATCTGATGAACACAAAGACGTTCATGGAACCATTAAACATCGCCACTTCCTCCTGTGTGATAGCAGTGGCAGGGGCAGCGGGACAGCGCGGATTCAGGCTCCAGGGAGTCCTGAGGTATTACTAGTCACACCAGGAACGTTACTGTAAGTATTTCACAAAGCCGTGAATCACAGCTCCTGTAAAAGATCAGATCCTTGAACTGGATTTAAGACAAGCTTTCTTTCTGCTCTGACCCCTAAGCGATTTCTGCTCTGTGTTTCAGCATGAGCACTGCACATCACTGCTATCAAAGGAGAGACGTGCCTATGTCTTCCATTACGTTTGAACTTTCTAATCCTCACCTGCCCTCTTTTGCTTTTTTCTAATCTCATACTGTTGACCTTCCCCCCAAGTTTCAAATTAAGTCTTGTCACTACCAAGTTCCACAGCTGCCTGGTCACTAAAATCACTGATAAGATTTTTAATACATATACACATACATATATTTACATATTGCTAATACCTCAGTCAGAATTTCCTTCCTGATCATGCATTTTGGGAGGACACTTGTGGAAACATATTCTCACAATGATTCTAACCATGGGCATGGCAGGCATGTGGCAAACTAACAAAAAGAGCAGTGGGAATCATTCTGGACAAGAAGGTATTTTCAAAGAAAATACGTCTTCTAAATTCCTGTTGCATTCCTTCAGTGGGTAGAAAAGAAAATAATTTAAAAAATAAAAATAAATAAATTCCTGTTGAACCACACTACATAAGCGGTCACTTTCTCTAACAAAATTTTCTCCCATATTAAGACTCCCAAAAGCACTAAGTATTTCCTGAAGTTAATCTGGTTTTACTGTTTATTTAGATTTTTTCACATTGATAAGAATTGAATACATATTTTTTCTATTCAGTTACTTATTTTTAATATGTAATAGGTCAAATGAACATGAGATAGCTAACCCTTAAGCCACATTGGATAACAAAACAGAACTTATGCAAAACACCTGGGAAATAGATACTTCCTACACTCTTTAGATGCATGTATTTTTCATTGTAATAATAATTACATCATACAAGCATATTTTCCTGATCATAGCAAATCGTCACTTCTGCCGGAAATAGGAACAACCACAAAGTCTGGGGCAGTCATTGCTCGAGTGCCCAGTATATGCCCTCTATCCCGCGTGTGTCATCTCATACAATCTCCCAACAACCTAAGGGGGTCAAGTTTTCCCAGGTGCAGATACTGACATTGCCTACCCATTGTCTGGTCCCACATTTTTCCTTACTAGCAGAACTCAAATTTTACTCCAAATGTCAATACATTCAGCAAAAATAAAGTGCCCTAGATTCCTTCCTAGCTGGGGACAACTTTGTGTCGCAGCTCTGGCTAATGAGATGGAGGTGGAAATCTACCGGGGGAGGCTAGTTTTCCTCATGAAAATTGACCTGGCCTGCCCCTTTTTGAACACCCTTCACTTCTTGCCTAGAATATGTGTAATATCCTAGATGGTGGCTCATAAAAATGAAAACTACACACTAAGGATGGTGGAGCAGACAAGTAGAAGAGGCCTAGAACAATGATAACATGAAGGAGCAGACACACCAACTCTGGCCTGCCTATTTCCAGACTCCCTGATAAATGAAAAAAAGCCAATCCCTTGTTTGTTCAAGCCACTGTAGTGAGAGTTCTGTTACATGCAGGCACACACAAAAACTTCTGTATCCCCTTTTTAGATATAAGAAAATACAAGCTTAAGAGTTCTAGTCTTAAGATAAACACCAAGGTGGCTCCTGAACTCACCTCTTTCCAAAGATCCACAGAATCGACAGCTATCCATGAAACATTTCTAACTGAAAGAAATCTAAAATCTAGCTTAGTGACTCCATATTGGGTGAACAGGAGAAAGCCCACATCAAAGCTGGAAGGAAAGGCTGAGACACGCTGTTGCCATGAACCAGATCCCCAACATGGCTTCGCCCTAAGGGGTGAAGGGTTTGGCCCCAACATGTAGCACCCCAATTTAAAGACTTTCACCTGAGGGACAGGTCCCCAAAACATGAGACCCATGAGACTATAGTGAAAAAAAGAAACAGTTCTTAACAGGCACTAGAGAACACATCATGGCTGTCTCCCAAGGGCTCAGCACAGAGAGAGCAGAAAAAAAATGCCCACCTCCCAGTCTTTCCCTAAAAATGGTCTATTTGCACACATTAAAAGCTGCTCCCTGAAGGTGAGGCTTCTAATGCAGCACACATCTCGTGGCTGATTACCACTTTCCCCAGAAACTAGGAAGGTCAGCAGAAGCCATCTCTGTGCTCCACTCCAGGTAAACTGTATCCCCCTAAAAGGAGCTTGTACATGTCTCGTGCCCTCAGAAGATACACCCCTTGATCACCTGGCTCTGAGGGCCAATGAAACTTGTGTTTGAAGTTCCTGCAGAGCTGTATTAAACAGAGAAACAGTTCTTAACTGGTTATATCCCCTGGGCTCAGAGGGAATGCACAGAAATGCCCCACTCCTGGTCTTCCCTAAAAGAGGCCTATTTGCATACTTCTAAAGATCTTGCTTGAGAGTCCAGCTTCCAATCAGCCTGCATCTAGGTGAACTGAGATCCCCACTTTGGGACAATGACAGGTGTTTGCACACCCTCCACAACTGGATTTAAGAAAGCAACTTGGACACTCACAAAGGTTTGAGAGGCAACCAAGATCTAGAATCGGGCTGACAAATAAGGTTTATCTCCTACATTTATCAAGACTGGAAGATGTATCTGTTGTATCTAATTCATAAAATCAACACAGAGAATCAAGGAAAATAAAGAAACAAAGGAATATGTTTCACAAAAATAAGATAAAGCTCCAGGAGCAGATGTTAATGAAATGAAGATAAATGATTTACCTAAAAAGGAGTTCAAAATAAGTCATAGATGCTCACTGAAGTCAGAAGAACAAAGTAAGAACTTTAACGAAGAGATAGAAAATGTTTAAAAAGTACGAAACACAAAACCCAGAGCTTAAGAATACAACTACACTGAAAACTTCAATAGAAGGACTCAACAACAGACTAGGTGAAGTAGAAAAGAATTGGCAAACTTAAAGAGCTGTGGAATTAATTCAGAAGAGGAAAAAAAAAAAGAAGAAGAAGAAATACAAGTTTAAAAACAGTAAGCTGTGGCCTCGCACTGCTGACAGCTGGCTCCAGGGAGATCTGGGATAAACTGTGCTGTGTGGCTCTAGGACAGGGAACATCTTTTCCTCCCACATCTGACCAGTGAGGAACCCTCCCTTCACACGGCCAAACTTGGTCCGTTTGAGCCTGATAAACTCTGCTGGTCTCACCCTGACAACTCCCTGAGATCCTGCCTCACCACAAAGGTATATGCACACCCAGTGAATGGCAGCAAAACTTGGTACACCCCAGGACATTTACTGAGTGGCCTCTGAACCAGCACTGGTACCAAGTTTTAACTTGTACTGATCTGGTGAACATCACTCATCTCTACCTGGTGACTCACTGACAGCCTAACTCATGCAACTAGAGTACCACCAGAGGCTCTGAGCCTAACAGGCACCCGGCAGGCAAAGGGAGGCATACATGGGTCTCAGGTGCCTCGGGATTTTGCTGACCGGCCCCTGGGCCCAGTACTGGTAAAAGTCAATCTTGCTGTGCAGGTTGGCCTGTCTACAAAACCCCAGGCCCAGCAGAAGCAGCCACAAACTGTGGTTTGCTTTGTAACTCCAAAAAGTTTGCCTAGGGCCAGTCACAGTCAGTGTCCAACACTGGTCTACACCAGAGTGCATCCCAAAAGGCCACGGAACCAACATGTGCAGTGGCCTCTTCAGACACCTTCAGAGCGGGATCCAATTAGGTTCACAAGCAGAATGTCCAAAGTGAGATCGTGTCAGGCACCAGAGCCTGCTGAGGCAAATTTTGCTTCGTGTGGTCGGGACCTGAACAGCAGCTTGTACATTGTGTTCAGGGTGGATCCTCAAAGTCAACAAGCCTGGGGCCGACCCCACGCATGAATGGGACAGTATCAATCAAGACTCAGTTACAAAAGAAAAAAAAAGGTCCCATATAAACCACACAAGGGACATTCTTGGAGCACTCAGCTCAGATAATCAAAGAGATTGTGAGTCATAGCAGATCTACCAAATACATAGAAACAAACACAAATAAGCAGCCAAAATGGGGAGATAAAGAAACATGCCCCAAAGGAACCAACAGGAGAAATCTCAGAAAAGGAGCTAAATATAATAAAGAAATTTATCAAATATAAAGTTCAAAAATATTATTATAGAGATGCTCAAGGAACTTAGTAAGAACTACAACAGCATGAAAAAGCACATAGAAACCATAAAAAAGAACCAGTCAGAAATGAAGAATACAGTAGCTGAAAAAAAGAATACACTAGAAGGAATAAACAGTAGGTTGGATGAAGCAGAGGATCAAATCAGTCATTTGGAAGACAAGGTAGCAGAAAACACCCAATTAGAGCAGAAAAAAAAACTTTAAAAAGCTGAGGATAACGTAAGAGACCTTTGGGATGGAATGAAGGGTACCATTAGAAGCAGAGAGAGAACAAGGGATCGAGAACCTATTTGAAGAAATAATGATTGCAAACTTCCTTACATGGTGAAGGAAAAAGACACACAAGTTCAGGAATCATAGTAAGTCCCAAACAAGATGGACCCAAAGAGACCCACACAAAGACACATGATAATTAAAATATCAAAGGTTAAAGACAAAGAGAGAATCTTAAAAGCCACAAGAGAAAGGCAACTACCTACAAGGGAGCTCCCATAAGACTATTACCTGATATCTCAACAGAAACTTTTCCGGCCTGAAGGGATTGGATTGAAGTATTCAAAGCAATGAAAGGAAAGAACTACAACCAAGAATACTTTACCCAGAAAGACTATCATTTAAAATTGAAGAAATAGCTTCCCATTAAAAAAAAAAAAAAAAGCTAAAGGAGTTTGTTACCACCAAACCAGTATTACAAGAAATGTTAAAGGGAGAAGAAGAAGAAGGAAGAAGGGAGAAGGGAGAAGGGAGAAGAAGGAGAAGGAGGAGGAGGAGGAGAAAGAGGAGAAAGAGGAGAAAGAGGAGGAGGAGGGAGGAGGAGGAGAAGGAGGAAGAAGAAGAAAAAGAAGGAGGAGGAAGAGGAGAAGAGGTAGAAGAAAGAAGGAAGAAGTCAGAAGAAGATGGAAGAGTAAGAAGGAGAAAGAAGAAGAAAGGAGGAGAAAAAAGAGGAATGTAGGTAAAAGAATAAAATGGCATTAAATATGTACCCACAAATAATCTCTTTAAATGTAAATGGCTTAAATGCTCCATTTGAAAGACATAGGTTAGCTGAATAAATAAGGAAAAAGACCCATATATAGACCTCAGAAAAAAACAGATATATGCAGACTAAAATAAAGGGATGAGGAAGGAGGGGGTGTAATGAGGATAAATGGTAATGGAAAATATACAATAAAAAAAGTGGGGATGATGGGATGGGGTGTAGGGCAGAGGGGATAAAGGGGAGGAAAAAATGAGAAAACTGTAATAGCATAATCAATAAAATATACAAAAAAGAAAAAACAAAAGAACTAAGGCTCCAGATCACACAGTTAGTATGTGGGGGAACCAGGACTCAAACCCAAGTGGGCATATTCCTGAGCCAGGCATTTATAAATAAATGAATGAGTGAATGAATATAAAGGGATGGAAAAATATATTTCATGCAAATGGATAGGGAAAAAAGCTGGGGTAGCAATATTTATATCTGACAAAATAAACTTTAAAATAAGGCTAGAATGAGAGACAAAAAAGGACACTACGTAATGAGGAAAGGAGTAGTCAAACAAGAGACTATAACCCTTGTAAATATATTTGCACCCAACATAACAGCACCTAAATATGTAAAGCAAATCTTGATGAACATAAAGGGAGAGACTGGCAATAATACGCTCATATTAGGGGATTTAACACCATATTGACATCAATGGGTAGATCTTTCAGACAGAAAATCAACAAAGAAATGGCAGCATTAAATGACATGCTAGATCAGATGCATTTAACTGGTATCTTAAGAGTATTTCACCCCAAAGCATATATTCTTTCTAACTACACATAGAACATTTTCTAGAATAGACCACTTGCTAGAACAAAAAATAAGTCTCAATAAATTTAAGAAGAGTGAAATCATATCAAGCATCTTCTCTGACCATAATGGTATGAAACTAGAAATGAACCACAAAAACAAAATAAAAAATTGAAAAACACACAAATTCATGGAGGCTAAATAATATGTTACTAAACAATGAATGGTTTAACAATGAGATCAAGGAAGAAATCAAAAGAGACTTTGAAACAAATGAAAATGAGAACACAACAACCTAAAGTCTGTGGGACACAGCAAAAGCAGTCCTAAGAGGGAAATTCATAGCATTACAAGCCTATTGCAGAAAACAAGAAATATCTCAAACAATCAACTTTACACTTTAAAACATCTTTAAAAAGAACAACAAGCAAAGTCCAAAGCAAGTAGAAGGACAGAAGTAATAAAGATCTCAGAACAAATAAACAAAATAAAATCTAAAAAAATAATACAAATGATCAATGAAACCAAAAGCTGGTTCTTTGAAAAAATAAACAAGATTGATAAAACTTTAACCAGGCTCATCAATTAAAAAAAGAGAGGACATAAATAAATAAAATCATAAATGAAAGGGAGAAGTATCAACTAACACCAAAGAAATACAAAGGATTGTAAGAAAATATTACAAACACTATATGCCAACAAATTGGACAACCCTGACAAAATGGATAATTCCTAGAAACATACAATCTTCCTAAACTAAATAAGAACAGAAGAATGTGAATAAAGAGCTTACAACTAGTAAAACTGAAGCAGTAATCAAAAAACTACAATAAACAAAAGTCCTGAACTGGATGGCTTCACAGGTAAATTTTAGCAATTATTCAAAGAATTAACACCTATACTTCTCAAACTACTCCAAAAAGTTAAAGAGGAAGGAAAATTCCCAAACTCATTTTAAGAGGCCAGCATTATTCTATTTCCAAAACTAGATAAGGACACTACAAAGAAAGAAAATTATAGGCCATTTTTTCTGAATAGACATTTCTCCAAAGAGGACACACAGATGGTCAACAGACATGTGAACTGATACTCAACATCATTAATTATCACAGAAATGCAAATTAAAACCACAATGAGACATCACCTCACACCTGTCAAAATGGCTATCATCAATAAATCAACAAACAAGGTTTGGCAAGGATGTGGAGAAAAGGGAACCCTCATGCACTGTTGATGGGATTACAGATTGGTACAGCCACTGTGGAAGGAAGTATGGAGTTACCTCAAAAAAATACAAATGGAACTGCCTCACAACCCAGTGATTACACTTCTGGGAATTTATCCAAAAAAAAAAAAAAACTTGAAACACTAATTCAAAAGAATATATGCACCCCTATGTTCATTGCGGTATTATTTACAATAGCCAAGATTTGGAAGCAGCTCAAGTGACTTGGAGCGGTGAGCACACAATACAATATACGGAGGATGTGTTATAGAATTGTACCCCTGAAACCTATATAATTTTATTAACCAGTGTCACCCCAATAAATTCAATTTAGAAAAAGAAAACAGTAAGCAGCAAAGCCAAAGTCACAGAGCTCCAAGATTTGCACTTAGCTTTCCTTGATGCAGAGCCCATGCTCTTTCCACTCTTCCACACTGATTTTATAGACACACAAACATTCCATGTTAACTCTGGAAAAGATCTTATGGAGCATAAACCATAAATTCTCATTTTAATCATGAGGCACCTGAGGCCCAGAACAGTCAGATGATCTGTCCCCCTAAAATATGATCAAGAACGAAATAAAACAATCTAATGCTCTCACCAATGAATATACTCAGAAATCACTAGTATAAAGCAGATGGAAAATTAACTTGAAGCCAAAATCAAATGCCTTGGATTAAGGAAAAGAAAGTGAGATTAAGAATCTTGAAGAACACAAGAAAAAAAAAAAAGCAAGTTCATTACAACAGATTGTGTTGGCAATGACGAGGTGTGTTGTTACAAGAAGCAGATTTGGTATCACAGAGAAGGATCTGAGGATTTCCAGGAAACAGAAAAGCTGCGCTGTAACTGAGGAGCACAGCCGCTGAATGACCCAAGGGTGGGTCTGGCCAGGAAGGTCCTGTTATGAATTTCACTTGTATGTTCTTACACTGGCAAAGCCAAAGAAAAATTAGTTTCTAAAATGAAAAAAGTCAGCATTTACTACATACCTTTTGAATGCCTGTAGTCCAGGGCTCCTTTCGTGCTTCACAACCACATCACTATACCCACCCAACAGGAAAAAAGCAGGTTGTTAGGTAATGTATACAATAGTGTACACACATATGTAAACATTCATGCATGCACACATGCATATACATAGAGACAGATGGAGGGAAAAAAGGAAAAAGTGATCTATAAAAATGTCAAGTTATAGCTGGAAGGTAGGATCACGGCTGGTATTTTTAATATGTCTCATTGCTTTTCTATATCTTCTAAATTTCTGCACTGAATATATACTACACTTATAATAGAAGAGTAAATAAAAACATTTAAATATCCATTTGATGACTATATGGTACTAAAGTTACAACATAAATGGACCAATTATCCTTGGGAGTCTTGCAATATATTTTAATATTCAATATCAGTCTAATTTTTACAACAAACGGGTACATACAATGTCTGATAAAATGATTCAAAATCAGTTACATTATACTTGTTCACCACCATTTTGATAGTATAAGAAATGAAAAATGTATCAGACGTGGTCAAAGATTCTTTCTTTAAAAATCAGATCATTGTTATTTTAATTTTCAAGACTGAGGTAAATTACAACCATATTTTATATTTGAACATATAAATGTGCACCAAAATTTTAAAGACCACCTACTCTCACTTAAAATAAAAGCTGGTTTAACTCATCAGTGTAATTATTGAGCATGAAAATCATTCATTGGCAGGTATTTGTTCTAGAAAAATGCATTTGAATTTATAATCTCTAATGTTGGGGAGGAAGTAATCATGGTATATCCTAAAAAGAATTTTGTCTCAAAATACCAAAAAAAACTATTTCACATAACCAGTTTTGAACATTTATTTTTTAAAAATATTTGTTATTGAGAAAATAAATAGGCAATGGCAATACAAGTATTAAGTGAAAAAGATCACATTCAATTCATAGATTCAGAGATTCAACGATATTTTATTTTCAATCAAGAGGCATAAAATATAAGAAAAAGACAATAACTTAAACTTTTAAAAACTCCTGAAGCAAGGAAAAATATGCAATAGTAGGCAGTTTTCCTTTCGTAGTGTCCAGATATCCTCCTCATTGAGGCAATCCCAAAGTAACTAAAGAATCCAAAGTGGTAAGACACTCCTTTTCTCAACTCCTAGGCTTGACAAATCAAACGCACAAACTTGGAACTCGACTTTGCTGCAGGTGACTCACAGCCTTTACCCAGTCTGCATCATTTGTGGTGCCTGGTGCTGAATTGAAATTCCTGTGTCATGATGATGAATTTCCCTGGGGAGCAGGGTCCAGAGGTGGCAGCAGTAAGTGGCCATTAGTGATGGCGCCAGTATTCGCATCACAGACAGGCTACTCCCATGGCCACATTCTTGGCTGGTTTTGTGTCCCTTGGTTCCTGCCCATTTTCCAAGTCTAATTTTTCGGGGTCCCCATTGACTCAGTGAACTACTCAACAAATATTCTCCTTTTAAGAAAATGCTCATGCATTTCAACTGGCCTGGTCAAGACTGAACAGATGACAGTGAGATATATATGACCAATAACCCAACTTGTATTAGGTAAAGTAAAAGCGTTTGAACGGGGTGAAAGAGGTTATAAGCAACAACAACAACAACAAAAAACCAAATATGTAAAGTATATATTGATTGCAGCAACCACGGCAGTATAGTTTGGTAAACACCTGTCACTTTCAAAGCCCAGCAAGCAACACACTTTCTATCTGGTGTCAATCCTAAAATGAATGGGAATCAAGGCTTCAGCTACCAATATGGAAGCTAAAGAGGTTTCCTTCAGATCCCAGAAATCAGCACGTAGGCTCAGCCAATCAGGTACTTCCAGCTAGGCCTTGGAATATAGAGGTCATGACCTAAAGCCTCAGAAACAGTTATAGATTACACATGATGAGTTTGGCACAATTGAAAGTATATCCATGGGCAGCAAGTGTCCAGGAACAGCAGAGTTAAGTCATGGCAGCCGCTCTCCATTGTAACAGCATAGCATCGCTGTGGAATGATCGTCAGTGCTATTGGCCTCCCTTGGTGCCTGCCAGCTTCCTAAGCCTCGTGCTCCAGAGCCCCATTGCTTTTATGGGCTATCCAATTTACTTCCAACAAAATTCCTTTCCCATCTTACTTAGACAGCTGTTTTGGTTGCTTGCAACCAAATACACTGATTGTTAAAGAGCCAAAGACCCAAAACTCCAAATCTTAGCACGTATATTTTCCATAAATGCTAAGTTCATGGGTGTTCCGATCGTGGGTATATTTTCCATAAATGTTAAGTGCGTGGCTCGTGGCTACCATACTGGACAGCAGAGTAGTAGATCAGGTTGGCTTTCTAAGTCACTGCAAGGATTGAAATTTAATCAAAGTAGAGTGAAAACCCATTGGGTAGTTTTCAATGAGAAGATAATAAAATGTGAATTATCTGCTGGTAATGTATGGATTCTTTTTTTTCTAACACTGAAACAGAATAAAAATATGGAAGAAAATACTTTGGCATGATATATGAACCTGACATTTCCCCTCCAGTTATAATCAATTATACTATACCACTTATTGGGAATTATAGAATATATGGAAACCAATCATTTCTGACCATCCCTACCACTCTGTTCTAGTCCAGCCACCATCACCTCTTTTCTGGGTCAGAGATGTCCCTCCCTGCCCCTCTCTTGCCCTTCTTCAGCCTATTCTCAACCCAGATGCCAGGATAATCTTATTAAGACCTAAAGCAGATCATAAAAAACCTCCGTAACTCCCCATCTCCCTCTCTACATGTCCTACTAAGGCCCTATCTACCGTGGCCTCCTGTTACATCTTTCTGTGACTTCATCTCATACTAGTTGCTGACTCGCTTACTCTTCCTCAGCCTCTCTGACCTTCTGGATGTTGTGAAAACACACCAGGCATTGTCCTGATTCAGGCAGGACTTTGCCCTTTTTCTTTTCTCTTCCCTATAAATGTGCCTCTGACCCTCACCTCCTGTTCTTTTCTCATTTATGTGAACTGTTCTTTTTGCTTTCATTGAAAGAAAAGAAGACAGAGTCTGAAAAATACTAATGAGTTACCTTTAGTTGTCTTCGATTATGGCAGCCCCCGATCAAGTATGTAAAAGTGAACCTAGATAACCACTATTTACCTCAAGGAAAAGAATTTAAGAAGCAGAGAAGGTCAGCGCCTCAAGTATAAATGCTCTAGTCACTATCAACCATTCCTATCTAGATAACTGAATGAACTTTTCTTCATAAATCTGAGGATGTCAGTATACAATTGACCCTTGAATAATGCTGGGGTTAGGGATGCTGACCTCCTGAGAAGCAGGAGATCTATGGGTAACTTTGACTCCCTAAAAACCTTACTACTAACATCTGCTGACCAGAAGCCTTACCAATCGCATAAACAGTCAAATAACACATATTTTGTAAGTTATATAAAGTAAGCTAGAAATTGTCATTGAGAAAATCATAAGAAAGAGGAAAATACACTTATAGTAATGCACGTATTTATTGAAAAATCCACGTAGAAGTGGATTGCACAGCTCAGACCCATGGTGCTCAAGGGTCAAACATAGTTTCTTTTCTATTTTCACCCGAATCTGTTAAAATGCAGGTAAACAATTTTTAAGGGATTTAAATTTGTATTTGATTCATGGCATTTTGTTGCACAATTAATTTTTCAGGAAGACTGAAAACAAAAAAAGGTTTAATCATGTGCCCTGCTTCCCTGCCAAAGTAGTAGGACATACATGTTGGGTAATTTTTTCCAAGTGTGAGGATGGATTTGCACTTTTGCTTTGCTTTCAACTAACAGTATGCATTAGTAAGGAGGTAGGCTGAGGTTAACAGTGCAAGCATGACTACGTAAATTGGCCCACCCAGGAAATGAATCCATAAATGTGGTTTCATTTATATTGTGCTTTAAACAACTGAATTAAGCAACCACAGCTAATTAAAGATCTAAACCTCTCTACCACTCACACACCTGTGTCCTACAAGTCAGTCCTTTCATTGCCTCTCTTTATCATTGAAACACTTCTGGTTTAAGAACGGGCTTCATTAGCAGTCAACACCATAAGACAATCATAAAAACTACATTACATATATTGTCCTTGCCGTTTTTACTCAGCAGAACAAGAGCACACTACGAAAATTGTTGTCTTCCCAAACTGACAATATCATGAAGAATAGAAAGATCAAAATTAACATTAATTTTAACACAATCGGATTGGTTTAAAGAAGCAGTATAGTGTAACAGAAAGGCAAACTAGGGTTCAGAACTTTGGGGGTTCAATTTCTGGCTTTGCCTCTTACTGTCATGTGATTCCTGGTCAACTAGGCTGCTCTCAGTCATAATTTATTTATCTGACAAAATGGAGTAATGAGAACTAATAGGTCTGATGGATGTTAAGTGCCTGGCATATAGTAACCAGTCAATGCATTTTATTGTTGCAAACACATTACTCTGATACCTTTTTACAAGGACAGGTTAAATAAATAAAGAAAGGAGGAAGGGAAACCAGCAAGGAGGTTGCTGAAATAATTCTGATCTCAAAAACAGATCTGAGGGACATCCAGGAGACATACTCAATAGCTGGCATGTGGACACGAGGAGTGGCAAACGTAGTGAAATGCAGGGAAGGGGTGAACAAGAAAGAAAATCCCTAAGTCGCTTTCATGAAGACTATATTCTAGAGAATCCTGGAAGAGGGAACGGCAATAAAGCCAGTAAAATTTAAATGAAGTGTTGTCTTTATGCCCAAATTCAGTGCTCCCAGATTCTGGATTCTAAACTCCCGGAAACTAGATTTATTGTAAGAAATATGTAAATCTATATGAACTCCAAGATAGCCTTGTAAATAAATAAATATCATTCCCCTCATATATATTACCACTATTTTTATAATCCACATCAATGCCGTAGTGATTAATACATTACGATTTCTTACAAAGATATTTCTAAAAAGTAACTTTTTGTTATTACTTACATGTTTCAATTGTCCAATATCATACCATGTTTTAGCAAGTGGGCCAGAATGTAATCGTCTCTGTATTTCCTTTAAGGGTCCTGAATCAGAGCACAGAGAAGAAACTGAAGGCACCATGCTGCAGCTACCTGACAAGCAGGGCGATGACGACGATGACGGTGATGAAAATAACAGCTAACTTCTTAAAACAGCTTCTGCGTGTGGCTGAAGGTCAGAATGTAGGGAGGCAAAAGTGGGGGAAGTGGAGGCAGTGTCTAAATGACAAGATGTTCGGAAACACCTGAGGGATGAGCTCAGGCACCCTGTCTCAGCCTCGGTGGGTGGGGGAGGGAAATGGTGAGGAACAGGAAAGAGAAGAGGGAAAAGAAATGAATGCCAGATACAAGAAGTAAAATGATCTGACAAATGAGAGCATGGGAAGTTCTGTCTCCCTGGTGGGGACCCAGGAAGATACAGGAAGACAGGTGGCAGGGCCCCTTCTAAGGGTACTCAGCAATTAGGTCTCCTAATTCCCATTCTTGGCACACAGTGCCCTGCTTTACTGGGGAGAGGAGGTGACTACCTGTGGGGGGTTGGATTTGCAGAAAGATGATTCCAGTCTCCAGACTTCTCTCCTATGAAGCCCATTTAAAGGGTTTAAAATTAGGGGAGATGAAAATATTTGAAAACTGAATTGTGAAAATAGTTGCACAACTTCACACATTTACTAAAAGTCATTGAATTTACCAGAGATGAACATAATAATATATGTCTTATTTCAAGAAAACTCTTTTAAAAAGAAGAAAAAGAGGAGTCCCTGTGCTTGAAAATAATACTAATTATGCATACTCAGCTCTTGGTAACCACCTTCCAATTTCAGAAATTTTTCTGATTCTTTGAGATTTTAAAAATATAACCGCAATGAGAGGAAGCGAGCAGAAAGCCATGGAATATTCTGCTGTATCCAAACAATGTCATTTATGTTTGGTAATTGTTTTTCTTTGCATCAATTACTTCAGTTGCCGTGACTGTTCCCATAAATATCTGTACACAGCCGGGCATAATTCTGCAGTGCTTATTGACCTGGTACAGACTCTCTTCAACCCAAGGACTTCCAACAAACACTTGAGTGGAGATTCCTCCAGGTAACTGCAATAAAATCTGCGTTCCCTGTGAAAGGACTTAGCTTGATGGGCTAAGAGGAGACTAACACTAATCTAGAAACAGAAGGAAATGCTAAATAGAGAGATGAGTTGCAAACATCGCCTTCTTGTCATTTTGACAACAGCCAGGATATTACTCATTGGATCTGTATTTTCAGTTGGGTTGCACATAGCAAGGCTAGTATTATCCAAGTCAGAAAAGATATGAGAAAATAATTACTACCAACTCATCTTTCGCCACCAAAGCAGAAATCAGATTTTTAAAAAATTCAACAATTACTTAAATACAATGACAGTTATATTTATCTTATTTTTTTTTCCTGGGAGCCCAGAACAAGGGTACTTCTGGCCCGGTTAAGTCAATTAGAGCATACATTCCCATCCCTTACCCAGCCCACCCCACCACTGCAATTACCACTACCACCTTACACACACACAGACACTGCACACAAATTTTTGTTTATAAATACTTTGGTGGAGTCTTTAGTATTTGGGAGAAACTTTTACCACATGCTATGCATTTTCAGCTCTACAGCTCTGCATTTCAAAATCAAGGACAATAGTTGTAGAATTCTGTTCTTGCTGAAAATAGCACAGGTGAATTTGAAACAAGATCCAACTGCTGCACAGAGGTCTAAGAGGCCCCAATTTCGCAGAAAACTTAGAGGACAAAGAGGCAGGGGGCCAGGCTTAAATCTAGCTCAGTTACAACTGCCGCCTCCCCTGAGGCTGGTCACTTTGGCCCTCTGGGCCTCTCATTCCTGGTACAAAACGAGAGGTCAACACTGAATATCTATAGTGTCTTGCAGCTATTGAATTCAGTGCTTCTCTGAGCTGCCTCCTCGTTCTTGAAGGTCCTGGCATATTTTACATTTTCCCAAGCAAGAGACAGCACCATTCTGATCCTGAGAAAGTGCCTAGGTCTCCCCTGAAGAATACAAGTGTAGATCCTTTCTTCTTTTGCCTTACCCTGTGATGAAAACCTAATTTAAACACTTGTTTTGCCAAAAAAAGTTGTGTGGAAAATATATATGAAACTGTGAGTAGAACGTGACTATATGTATAGCCATATCAAAACTCCTGTTGATTCAATAAAACTATTGAAATACCTGAAATACTTATTGAAGGGAAAATTGGAATCAATGACCCATTCAGTAAAATGTTAGTTGAAGAGATTACAACAGAGCAATAATTACCAGTGTTTTCCACAAGGTGTTAAATATGTTCTTGTATTTTAAAAAGGTGGAGGGAGGGGTAGTTATTGTGGTCAGATTAGTTTGGGACTAGCTGGGTTGAATGAGTTAAACAGTTTTTTGCAGGGCTGTCCCCCTGTGCCACCTCTGACAGTAGTATGAAGCCGTTTCTAAACTCACCAACCATGGAAACCTTCTTCCCCAGAACATCTCATGGGACCACTATGAAGGAAAGACCTTTTAAGATATACTAAAATAAATTGGGAAAAAAATACATTGACAAAACATGTAAATCTGCTTTCTGATATTCACTAATGAGCTGATATCTTTAAGAGACACATCTAAATTTGATGTCCACTTGAAAGCTTATTCATCCAGGAAGAAAGTCATTTGTTTCAAACTGACATTTGTCAAATGTCTCAATGGTTCTAAAAATCCCTGCTATTATATTTCATATAAATATGTTATGGGTACCTTTTGAAAGTAGGCTTTAATAGTTATGGATGAAAGAGCTGAATAGAAATGAGAGAAAAATGATTTTTAAAATGATCTATGTTTGTCTTCCATGGAATTTTTTCCATCTTTTTAAAAAGAAGTTTCTTGGCCAATTCTGGCATCTCTCAGGAAACTACAAGCCAGGGTAAACCAGGAGCCTGCTATAACACTTCATTCTTATGCATCATTTAAATGGCATGTATGCTTCATGCGATTCCAATAACACTAGGCATACTGAGAACGGGGGTTATATTAGGACCCCATAAATAATGCTTCATCTTGTCGTTTAGGCTTGACAAATAAAGAAACCTTGTGTAAGAGAGAAGGTACATTTTAGAATAAGGTGTTTTACCTTGTAAATATATTTAAGAAGACTTCAAGCCTACAACCACAAAGAGGAGTAAAAGTCTATCAAAAAGACCCTTAATTTTAAAATTGAGATTGATATTTTTGCAAAAACAGTGGTTGAGAGGGCAGACCATGACCCATAAGCGTATGAAGTATGCAAAGTGTATTAAGTACTAATAGAAAACAGCCTTCTCTTTTTCTAAGAACCCAACTGAAGGGAAAGGCTTAAAGAGATACAATAGATTTTACTGGGGTATTTTATGTAAGTAAGTGTATCGATTTAAGCCTAAACAACATTCACCTGTGTCTAGTAGGACTCTAAGGTGTGTCTGCTAGGGAGTATTACACAGTACACTGACTCTCCTGGGTAAAACTTACAGAAAAAAGAACGAAGGCAAGCGTGTTTGGCTCAAGGATGATGTGCCAAAATCAAAGGGAAGATATAACTGTGAGGAGAGCACAATGTCGGTCACTCAGGGTGCCCACGAGCTTGCAGACTTATAGCCAAGTGCCAGAACATGAAAGAATCCACTAAAGAACAAGTGAAAACAAGAACTGCTGGGACAGATAGGGAGCATACTGGCAACTGCAGCATTGGAGCTAGTGCCATCCCCCCAGAGTAAGAGATATTGGCAGCTGATGCTATGACAGATTCATCAACACACACAGCTACGGACACTGGAGGCCTGGGCACAGGCACTGTAACTTCTAGAATCATTTCCAGTTTTGCACTGGCAGCAAAGTTGCTGTTTTTGATACCAAAAAACAGTAGGCGTGCTATATGGAGTCAAGGTTAGAAAGAAAATAGAATGTAGGGTCTACTGGGCAGTTAGAAGGGTAAGTTTGCTGATTGTAGGTGATGATCATCTTAAGAATGCTATAACTGTTTAATAGCCATGTAAGAGTGGTCTTACATAGTCAATAAGAGCAGTGTCAGCAAAATACAAATGCGCAACAATCAAAATGTTTTAATTTTTCCCTTTGCTGGTGTGACCCGAGAATCAAGAATTACATAAGAAAGGATTGCATAATATTGAAATTACTTGTATTGGAATAGAGTCTTGGTTGGCTGTGGTAGTCTTTGTAAACAATGGAAAATCACATTTAATTGAATTGGCTTAACTGATCCATTGTGAAACGTTGTGAATTTGATAACCTATTAAGGTCAACTCCCTAATCACCACGAATGTCCTAATGAACACTGATTTTTTTTTTCACCTTATTCCCAAAGGTACAGCGCTTTGCCTTAGTCCTATTTAAGTTTTATTATTTCCAAATGATATAGAGTATAATAAAAATACATTAAAAATAGCCATCATGGTAACCTATTTGTGTATTTTTAATATCAAAGATAATGCTTATAAAGATAGCTCATATTTTAATACCATGCTAGGTATTTTCAAAGTCCCTTCATTTTATCATGTTATTCTGTAAGAAGAAGTAAGCTATTTGGCAGATAAGGAAACAAATTTGTTTAACTGACCAAAGTCAAGCAATCACTAAGTAATGGACTTAGGTCTAGAACTGACATGCCTGGACTGCGAGTCCAAGCCAACTCACTGAACCGTACCAGTCCGACCCCTCTCCGGCACCTTCCCCCAAACTTTGAATCACTTTAACAAGCTTGAATGTTATCCACCCCTACTTCACCAAAAAAAATGTAAAGCAATGGGCTTCTTTAAGCTACATTACTAAGGAGCACTAGGCAGTGAAATCTCCCTAGGAGTTTAAATTATTTTAAAGTAAAAGGTGCCTTTCAATTTTGAGTTTTCAAACTTTTCTTTACTAGTGTCTTTAATGAAATGAATGCCGACATTGGCTTATTGGTTTCCCTTCTGGACATTCTTACAAAACTCTCAGGGAAGCGTTCTTCCCAAGGCCTAATGCTGTTCTTTCCATGAGTTGCACAACCTAACTACCCAGGGGGAAGACAGAGAAGGCGCCCCCATGGAGGTCCAGTTACCCTGAGACCGTATGCCTCCAGCACAAGGAATGACCACAGTCTAACGAAAACTAACGCACTAAAGGATAGGAAGAGACAATAGGGTGGGCGGGGGGGGGGGTGAGACTTTCACAATAGCTAGAAAGTTTGTTTCTTCCTTGAGGAGGCAAATATTAAAGTTATTTCTGCTGTTGGTCAGTCATACAGATGCAAACACATGCACACACACAAACTTCTCCAGTCTACTCCTCCATAAAATTATCTCATTAGCCTCAGTCAGGGGAATCTCTGTATGACTCGTTTTTGAAAATCAACTCAACTAACTAAATCTAACATAATTCTACCCACAGTCAAAAATTGTGAGAACAACAAAGATGCCAACCATGCCCTGACACCTGGAAATCCCCAAGAGCATGTATTACGTTTCATTGGTGTGAGCTTATACATCCCCAACACAAAAGAAACCACGCAGATGTTCTTATTTATAACTATCTTCCCTTTAAAAGTGAAATGTACTCTAATGCTTCCTGTTCCTGATATTCTTCAGCAGATGAATGAAATGATTCATGTTAAGTTCATATTAACTTTGCATCATCACAGATTTTTCTTCTTTTTTGCTTCTTTACTTCCCTTGTGGCTGTACGTTAATATAACTTCATTAAATTCAACAGGCAGTTTTGGAAATAAGATATTATACATTCAATGAGCCCTCATATTGAACTCATAAAAAGAATGCAAGAAATGACATTCTTAAATCTTTGCAATAAATTCTATAAGCCACACACAAGTCTTTGACCATCTGTGTGATTATACTTGACAGAGTTGTCTAAACCAAAATGTCCAGGATAACGAGAAGCTCTTTTGGATGATAATGTTTTAAAAGACATTTTACATTGGAATGTAGACACATATTACATAGAGTAAATTTACTGCATATGTATATCTAGATATATTTAAAAAGATTTTCTTCAGAGGGACCGTCTCTTTGTTATTTTTCTAATCCTATAGAAAATACAATTTTATTTTGATGTAGTAAAACCTCCATTATAGATATGTAAGAAAATCTATTGCAAGGCTTTAGATAACACAAAACATAGCAGGAATTCATTAATATCATCTATCCTAAGTAATAGCTAAAAAGCTAATTCTTTTATTCATTCAAAATTCCTGAGTTTTCACCTAGTAGCTTTCAAGGTTTTCATGGGACTCAGAATTATAGAAAGAAGTCCTACAAATAGAATCGATTAGAACTGACTTCACAGGTAGGTGGTAATTATACAGTAAAATTTCTTCCTTGGTATTAGGGGAAATAGGTATTTAAAATATTGCCTAGGCTCTGGACGGTAACTGTCATGGAAAGTCCCTAAGCAGAAACAGGGATTTAGATATCTCTTTTACTCCCTCTGCTGGTTGGTTTTATAAAATAAAGAATGGGTGCTTTGATCTCTTTCCAGAAATGCTGAGACATTTTAATATTCCCAGACTTTCAGAATTTGAGTGTCAAGACTTGTCTATTTTGTTCGTTATAATTGAGTTGTTGAATCTTTGCTTTCCTAAATTATAAATGAATCTGAAGTATTAGATAAGAAGAGATGCCATGAAAATGGAAGTTCCATTAGATTAATCATTCAGAAGTTATTAAGCATGACACAAAAGGGAATATATGACATCCTCACCTTAAAATAATATGATCTCAAGGGGAGTCAAAACACTTACATAGAAAATTACTTAAGACTAAGGCAGTATATAGTTAAAGACTAAATTGTATGGCATTGACTACATGTTGTACACTACAGGGAGTACAAAAATTAGAGACTGGAGTTGCCAGGATTCAAAATGACTGATAAAGAAAACTAGCTAGTGCATGACAGAAATGGTCACTGAGGGAACAAGATACACTATCATCAATAATTTGATCTTTTGATTTCTACACCCAAATACAACTTTCTTCTTATACATATAATTGCAACCGATAGCAATAGCAACTGGTGACATAAAGAAAATATTTATATTCCAAATGAAAACAGGTGAATCCTTTTCCTAGGAGACCCACAATAGTTTGGTCACCATACCTATCTCTGAGAATGTTTAGCCCTTCTTTATCTAGTTCAGTCACAAATCAGTTTGGATGCCCTGCTACTTATGGATTAAATGATAAATTTAATCACTAATGCGATACTCTGTAAAATACTAGAAAATGACTAGAAGAAAGATATATTTGAGACTGCTGGAGACAAATCATGCTTTATTTAAGAGCTCTGAGTCTATGATCTGATTCATGTTCGGTAAGTGTGGGAAGGACCATGAATTTCCATTGTGGTGGGCCACTAACATCGCTGCCAAATGAAGGAATTTTTTAAGTCAGACCTCAGTGGGATATCATCAATTTCAGTTCTAGAATCCCCATAATCAATTAACAACTTCCAAAGTTTTCTGCACGTCAAAGTTTATTATTATCGCCCTCACCCTATGCATTACTATGGGAACCATACCACCTTGCCTGGCTAATTCAGTGCTGCTACTCGGCCTCGGTCAATATCGAATGCCAACGCATGGAGCGGTACCATCCCCACCTAAAGGTAAGAGACAATGAAGTCTTTTACAAAAATGCTGCACTCCCCTTGCCAATGAATTTCTTAATGTCTAGTGAAGGAAAGTGTCTTTTTAATAGCCTCTTGAGGAATAAAATTGGAGGATGCCAAATCTCCCTAAATTCTTTAGATTATCTTTCTACAAAATACCAACTTATTTTGGCATTTTAACTTCATTTGGCCCATTCCACTGATGAGTCCTGGTTTGGGGCAATCAGCCAAATAATCAATTAGAATCATTTTCAGGAGCTCAAGCTAGTACATCAATTCTACCTAGTTATTTATTTCTGCATTTTTTAACGTATTTATTCATTTGTTCAACGAGTATTTTTTTTTCACTAGGTATTGAAAATATTCTATGCACTGGAAATACAGCATAGGATAAAGCAAATAAAACTCCCTGGTTTATCAGAGTCTACATTCGACAGGGGAGAGGGAGAAGACAATGAACAAACATTTAAAAGATATAGTGCATTGAAAGATGATTAGGTTAGCACTCTAGGAAAAAAAACGGCAGATCAAGAGAGACTGGGAGTACCGGAGTGTGTAAGTAGGGGGATCGGGTTAGGCAACTCAGAATACAACCTGAGCAAGACTTGGAGAAGGTGAAGACGCGGACGACGCAAGCGTCTGAGGGAAGAGCTGGGCGGGCAGCGCCGCAGGCAGCGCGAGGGCTCTGAGGCTTGTTTGAGAACAGAGAGGAGGCCAAAAGCACTAGAACAGAAAGGGCATGTGAAAAAATAATTGTTAGCGTTCCGCTTTAGATAAACTCACAGCTTTCGAAATAAAAGTTAACACAAGTACCCTTTTCCACACTCCCCCAAGACAGTTGCGGGTTTGTTATTATAACGTGCTGAAACTTCCCGTTTTGTATTAGCAAATAATACATAGCAACCATTTATCACTGGGTCTCTAAAGCATATAGGCTACATTAGCAAGAATAATTCAAAGTTCTTTCCATCTTAGTCAACTCACAGCAAGTCTATCGGTTGTCTGTTATGATACCCTCTAATCACCACAAACTACAAGCGGATTATCATTGTGAACTGGGTGTGTATTATGAAGTCAGAATTTAATGCGAAGTCTTAAGCATCTTGATCGAGGGCAATTAAGATTTCTTTTCAAATAAAGCAATAAACTTTAGAGAGCTTATAAAAAGGCCTAGCAACATCTTCCTACTTGTCAATAAACATATTTTTTGTAGTTTGGCTTTTCTATTTTTAACTGTCATGCTTTAAGGAAAACATCCAAGTTATAGTTTTTGAGTGGGGAAAGTACTGATTTTCCTCTGGGCAAATAACTTAATTTAAATCTATATGCTAAGTACCTTGTTAGTTTAACAAATTAAACATATAGACTGATTTTGTGTTTAAAAACTTTCGGATTCACCTCAGTTATCAAAACAGATAATATTTTGTGGAAATAATAAATAGATTATAACAAGGAATAAGCATATAATACTAATACCTCCAATAACTCCTTTTTTATACAGCGAAGCCTCACTGAAAAATGCCGAAGCTGCAACCTCATGTTAATGGATGATGTTGCAAAGAAATTACTTTTTCAATAAAGTGTTTTCTAAGATAACCTGCTAATTTAGGACTAATTATTTACATGCAGAAATTTTTAAATAAATCAAGATGGAAATAATATAACTTCTTATACCCCATCTCACTTGAAAAGTTAATTAGAATCTAGTATGTGCTTGCTATGTACCTATCCTTATCATTGCACTAAATTATTTGTAAACATAATCTCCGTCCTCAAAATAACAATCCTATAGGGCAGGTATTACTATTCCCATTACACAGATAAGAAAACTGAGGCTTCAAGGTAGATGGATCTTCCTGAGATCATACATACAGTAAGTGGCAGAATCCTCTGACCCTACTTTACCACACCCCAAGCTTCCCCTAATGCCCTCTACCTCCTGGCACCAACAGCATTTCCTGGAGTGCCTTTATCACTTTCCCTTATCGCCTTCCTACATTCCCTATATTTTTTTTCAGGTTACTGCTGATGAAGTCACGTCCACAGCAGAAAGCTATTCTGTCACATCGCAAGCACCAAATTGGCCTACACTATATTAAGGAATTTAACAAGCAAATAAAGTCATACTCAATGTTAAAACAGTATAATTTTCTTCATAGTCATGTTTGTTTTTAACAGAACATGAAGCAGACACAGAGTCATAGAGGTATATGGGAAGCACATTTTTGTTTCAAATATGAAAGAAAATTTGTGTTCATATCATAAATATATTAAGGTTTTGGCTGTAAGAAATACCTAAGAGGTTTTCCATAATTTTCTAGTATTTACATATTGCTTTAGTGTTAATTATATTTTCACTAGTGCTATTTCTAAAAAGACTGTTTCTTAGTCTTCAAGTATCATTATGGTTATATTATTAAAATTTGGACTTATAATTACATAACTTTTAGATAATTACTTCCAAATAATATACATATGGTTAATTATTTTTAAGAGGTCTGCCTTAAACTGCAAGTCCTTAATATATAATATAAATGAATTAAATAATTTCAAACTTCCCAAAATCTTAAAGGAGTAATTTCACATAGTCCTATAATTTTATTATATGCCAAAGAAACCTGTTCTGGTGACCTCATCTCATTTCAGGGAAATTTTATCACCAAAATCACCTTTATAAAAGGTAAACCACCCAAAGAGTTTTCTATTCCCTTTATACATGGAAAGCAGGTTCTCTCCAGAAACAAAACCAAATGTATTTTTAGGTGAAAAATAATACATTTTTTAAAAGTTATTCAAAAAATTTTAATCTCTTTATTAAGTGTGTTCCATTCTCACTTTATGAAATCCCAAGCAGATCTCAAAACAGGAATCGCCTCCTGGTTTAACAACCCTGTTTAGAATCTTCAAATTTCCCTCTTGGGAGGATATAAGAGGTCCCAAATTAAAGGTAGAGCCCTACAAGCTCCCTCACAGAGGTTTATTCTTCTTCTTCAGCTACATCTGTAAAGAACTCAGGATAAAAATAGACTAGGATATAATATTAGCTGATGAAAAGCACCTGGGGGCCACCAGCTGCACATGAGCCAGAGTCACGCAGGTGCTAAAAGCAAGGTCACGATTGTCCTCACAGTGCCTGACAGGTATCCAGCACAGCATGCAAGTCCCCACTTGGGCTTCCTAAAACGTCTGAAAATTAGACAAGCGTTTTCATCTCCATTTCCCCATGAGGAAACTGAGCTAGAGGGGTTGGAGTGGTTTGTCTGATGTTTCTGGCAGTGCCAAGGCATGATTCTACGTCTTCAGTTCCTGGTAGACATTATGCCATTGCACTGGATGTCTTCTCTGAGGGGGTAAACAAAAAGATAAGCAGGTGCATCAAATAATTCTTTCTCTGGCTGGGTAATGTGTTATTTCCACAGAGACATGAGCCCGTATGACAGTATAGATTATCCTCAACTTATGATGGGTTTATGTCCTGATAAACTCACTGTAAATTGAAGATATCAAAGTCCAAATGTATTTAATACAGCTTACCTACCAAACATCGCAGCTTAGCCTAGCCCACCTTAAATGTCCTCAGAACACTTACATTAGCCTACATTTGGGCAAAATCATCTCACTGCCACTATCCAGCATCACAAGAGAGTATCACACAATATCCTGCTTGCCTAGGAAAAGTTAAAAATTCAAAATTTGAAGTATGGTTCCTACTGAATAATTATTGTTTTTTGGATTTTGCACCATGACAAAGTCAAAAAATCATAAGTCAAAACCATCATATGTTGGGACCATCTGAAATAGTTAAATTATCGCTAAGCTTATAGAACTACTATAAGAAGGGGCCTTTGAGGGGAGAAATAATGAGTATTTATGTGAATATTTGAAGGCATGCTTTTAGGTCACATACTTGATACAATTGTTCTGTCTTCCTGATGAATTGATGTTTTTATGATTATGAAATGTTCCATTTTATCTCTGATCCCTATCTACATCATTGCCAGGTTTCTATAATCTATATTAAAATGGTATACTTTTTCCATCCTTTTACTTTCAATTTAGTTGTGTCCTTATTTTCAAAGTGTGTCTCTTATAAATATTATGTTATTTGCATCTTATCTTCATATACTATCTCCAGAATATAATTTTTCTATCTTTTAATTGGAGAGTTTAGTTCACTTACATTTAATGTAATTACTAACATAATTAGGATTAAGTCTTTGAGCCTTAAGTCTTAAGTCTATACAAATTATAAACCTTATAATATGTTGTAATTATACTTGCTTTAAATAATCAATAGTCTTTTAAAGAAACATTTTAGATAGTCTTCGTTTACCATATATTTATCTTTTTCAGTGTACTTTATTCCTTCTAACAGATCTGACTAACAGTCAGGACCATTTTCTTTCAGCCGAAACATCTCCCTTTAGTATTATTCACAGCATAAACTGCATGTGATGATTTTCTCAGCTTTTGGGTATCTCAAAAAAAGTCTTAAGTCAATCTTAATTTTTGAAGAATCTTTTTGCTGGATACAGAATTCCAGATTAATAGTGAGGGTTTTTTTTTTCCTTTTTTACCACTTTAAAGATGTTTGATTGTTTTCTGGCTTACATTGTTTCTGATTATAAATTATCCTTATTCTTATCATTGTTCATCTGAATGTACTGTGTTTTTCCTCATGTTCCTTTTGTATTTTTCTCTTTAGCTTTGGGTTCCAGCATGGTCACTATGATGAGTCTCTGTGTGGATTTTTTTGTATTTATCCCTCCGGTGGTGCACTGAACTTCTTGATTCTGTGAAGTAATGTTTTTAATCAACCTGAAAAATTCTTGGCCATTATTTCTCAAATATTTCATGCACCCCTATCTCTATCTGGACTCTAAAATCATATATGACAGGCTATTTGAACTTGTCTCATTGCAGTTTAATTTGAATAATTATTGACATGTTTTTTAGTTCACTAAATTTTGGTTCTGCTCTGCCCAATTAAGCCCACTAAATACTATTTTAATTTCATATAATTGTGTTTTTGATCCTAAAATTTACATATGGTTCTTTTAAGTTTCTTTTTTTGTCATTGACATCTTTTCATCCATTTTGTCCACCCGTTCCTCTAAATGTTGAACATATTGAAAATAGTTATTTTAAAGTCCTTTTCTACTAATTTTTACACCTCTTTGAGTGTGCGTGTTTTTTATTTTTATTATGAACTGGCTTCTTTTCATGTCTCAGTTTTTATTGTACATCAGTCAGTCACTGTGTATGAAACAAGAACCAAGGCTAAGATAGGCAATATTTTTCCATAAAAACTGCTTCTCTTTTCCACACCAGACATTGATAGCAAGGGACTGACTTCTTAAATCTAATAAATTAAACAGTGTTGGGGCTGGTTTTCTACTTCAGCTGGTTTTTTTCACTTCTAGTTTCAAGTGTCTTAAGGGTTGAATCAAATATGTCCTTCCATAGCGGGTTGGGACCTAAATACCTCACAAACCCCTTTTTTTTCCCAGCCCAGCTCCTAGGTTCCCATGCAGCCATTTAGTCAGCAGAACTCCTGTAGAATAGTCCTGGGAGGTGGGGTGGATGTGCTCTGCGCTTGTACCTTGACCAGATTCCAATCTGCTATGACACCACACTCAGAGCCGTTAAAAGTTCAATTGGATTCGAAATGCTTTGATGGCTTTAAAGAAAATACCTTTTTTGGTTTATCCAGTTTAAATTTCTCCTCATTGTTATGTCAAGAGCGCTGATGCTCTGTGGCCTCCTACATTCTAACTGGGATCAGAACCAACAGTGAGACATGTGAAGGACACTTACCCAGGTCCGAGGCGACCGCAAAGGACCTACAGCTTAGTCAGGAATTGTCGCTTAGATGTATGTACACTTTTCTCATTAAATGGATTGACTGAACAATGAGAAATCTAGACTACACATAAGTAATATCTCGCATGACATCACCAAAAGAGGTCCTAGCTATTCTATTCTTTAAATTATGCAGAGAGAAAAATCGTTTTTGGTCTTGAATTTTCCAGATGTTCCACTATTTTGAAATGGAGGGGATGTGATGGCCACTTCAGGTCTTTTTCGGTCCAAAGGTTCTAAAATTGATGATTCTTCTATTTCATCCAAAGCCCTGCTAAATGGTGTATAAATGGGGAATAATGAGGTGTCAAGAGAAGCAGAATAGAAAAATAAGATGATGAGAATTACAAATTACTTTTAAATAACAGAGGAGGAAAAATAAGATGATAATAGTCATCATAATACACATTTATTGAACAATTACTGCACTCAGGGGACTGTGCATGCTTTATAAACATTTTATTTATTTTACTGAGTAGGTAATGGAGGTTCAAAGAAATTAAGTAATGTGCCCAAACATGCAATAGGGAACGACTGGGCCAGGATTTGAACTGAAGCCTGTCTGAGGCAAAAGTATATATTTTCACTTTATACCTACTGCCTTCCTAAAAAGTAAATGAATATTTATAGATATTAGTTCTAGCATTTACTATCAATGGTGTGGATTTAGAGGGTAATGTTATGCAAGACATCATTTCAGTAAAAGCAAAGATCCCATCTGGTGTCTGATAGATCTATACTAGTTTTACAATATTAGATTACATTTTTATATTTTGTAAAAACTATTCTCCTAAGACTTAGTAACAATTTGTGCTATTATTTATTTTTGTTAATATTTAAACTTTTAAAGAAAATATTTTTCCCAATGATTCACAGCTTTATGAAGAAATCATAGCCTAGATCATATGAATTTTACATGCACATCAAGGAGAAATAAAGAAAACAGAAAAAATATATATCGGACTCTAAATATCAAGGGGAAAAAAATCCCTTAAGAAGTTAACCTATACTGGTAATTATACGAAGGAACAGTTTAGGCCAGTGACAGGCAACTCATTTAACAGAACCACTTTTTTTTTTCTCTCTCCTTATCTTTCTCATCCACTCATCCATAACAATTCTAATCACCGTCCTTGCAGTTAATTTTTGTTCATTCTCTCCCTCTTCCTCTCTCTCTCCCTCTCTCCATGGTAATGATATTTCTTTTCTTCAGTCTGTTGCCTCCCTTTCTTATCTATTCTTCATTTCAGGTTCATTATTCTTTACATGACTTCATAGTTTCCCAAGCCCTCTCCAAATCTTTCTTACAAGTGTTTAGATCCTTGACCTTTGAGGTATCCATCAATCCCTAACTGTCTGGTAATACGCAGCATTTAAATCAAACATGACTTAGTAACCACATACACGTTGAAACCTGTTCATGAGAGCAGATGAAATGGAAGAAAAAGAAACATGTGCAGAAATCTAGGAGGAGCTACAACCCTTGAGAAAATAAAATTTTCATGTGCCAATCCATTACTCACAGCAACTTCTTCACACAACCTGTAAATTATTGTCAAAGGATTTTACTTTATTTCCCTTGGAGATAAACATTCTAAATTGTTCAGACATGATTTACTAAGGCTACTCAATTTTTATCTGAATTCATTAAATGAATAGCTTGTCAGTCAAATCATCATTATCATTTCTTTCCATAATCACCAAAGTAAAAGTCTGAAGTTTCCTGGATAAAAGTGGAAAGAATAGAAACAAAATACCAGGTAGTACTGGCCTAATAACGGTGTAAGATAAAACAAAATATTTTTGCCATAAATAATAATAATAATACTTAAATACAGTCTCCTTAAATCAGTTATTAGCATCCTTTTTTCCCCCTTTCAGAACAAATGAACCTTCCCAAAACTAACTATAATGAGATTATCAAATACCTATAGCAAAGAGGCAGTGGAACAAAATAGTCAAAGAAGCAGTAGTTCATAAATGACTGGCTGATTGCTGATTAAGGAAAAATAAAAGGTGTTGGTATTCTATTTAATATGGTAGTTATAGATAAGTACAAAGATAAGAAAACATATTACTCTAAAGCCCCAAAATAACATTTATCACAACTTAGATACATCCTGAAGGGACAGTGTAGTTAAAAGCCAAGAAGTGTTCTTCTGTTAGATCTGGAAAGTGTGCTATTCATTTAAGAATGCAACTCAGAATCTATACATAATTGCTTCTTAAAAGTACAGGCAGTGCCCTGGCTGGGTAGCTCAGTTTGTTAGAGCGCCATCCCCATACATCAAGGCTGCTGGTTCAATCCCTGGAGACACATACAAAAACCAACCAATGAACGCATAAATAGGTGGAATGGCAGATTGATGTTTCTCTCCCTCTCTCTCTCTCTCTCTGTCCAAACACCAATACATTAAAAAAAAAAAAAAAAGTTTTAAGAGGTAATTAACACTGTAAGATTTGTGGAACTCAAAATAGATATAAGCTTGGTCAAGTAACAGCACAGCAAATGTTTCCCTGGAACATCAAATCATCTTAGCTCTGTCTCAAAGTTTCCCTAAACTCTCTTGGTTTATAATCTAAATTGTCTGCCTCAAAACATGTGAACAGTAAAAGTTCACACTATTAGATGTTTTTAAAAATTGAGGTCATTGGAATATTTGCAATCAAATACCAGCAGTCACATATCCAAAAATAAACTAGTAACAGAAAGGGAGAAATAAAACAGCCAAAACAGACCCACAGAATCCACCTTCTAAAACCCTGAAGGCCTCTTAGGAAGGGAACCACTTGGCATGGATTTGCTAAGACTTTAAGCACCTCTACAACAGACTTTTAGGCCGTAGCTTCAGGGGCCAGTTTTGAAAGTGACACTCTCAGAACAGAAAGAAAAGTCAGGTGCCGGTAAACAGCCAGTCAGGAATAGAAGAAAGAGAGAAAGACCACACAAAGAACACAAAGAATACAAGCAACGAGCTGGAGTCCACTCAAGTGGCAAACTAAATTATTTCACAGACGTTTTCTTGTTTTGTTCTTGGAACACACTGGATTACCTCCACATTAACATGTATGTTAAAGCTATAAAATTCTCTTGGGAGACTCAATTTAGAAAGGAGAATACTAGAGAAGCCAGGTACCCTAGATGCCGGAGGATCTCGTGAAGAGCAATGGGGCGCTACAGATGGGAAAATTAGTTCATGATCAGGAACTCAGGGTTATTGAAGGCAAGTGAAATCATCCATTTCACTTCTTTTATAGGACAGTTCTTACATGTAGTATTCAAACGGCCTCTAACAATTCCCGAAAGATCCATTTCTTCTCAGAAAGGGTTTAGGTCTATGTCACAGTCACCGTAAATTCCTAGATACTAGAACCCACTTCCATCTCCCATGAGGCTATTTTCCTAGGTAACTGGAGGTCCTTACAAAACACACACATGAATTTATTGTAGCACACTGACTGTGTCATAATGTTAATTTGTATATACTGCTTGAGTTTTCTGTTTGTAATGGCATCTTTTGTTGAACTTCTTTAGCATAAAAAGGTAGATTAAAAATTAGTATGCACTCATCGTCATTATTCTTAAAGAAAATGCAAATCAAAACCACAATGAGATATTACCCAGGATGACTATAATTTTTTTAAGTGTAAAATAACAAGAGTTGGGGAGATGGTAGACAAATTAGAACCCTCCTGCATTGTTGGTGGGAATATAAAATGGTGTGGCCACTGTGAAATCTGACAGTTCCTCAAAAAGTTAAGATAGAGTTACCATACAATCCAGCGATTCTAGAACCAGGCGTATGCCAAGAAGAATTGAAAAAATGTCCACACAAAAACTTGTAGCAATAGTATTTATGACTGCAAAAAGTTGAAACAACTCAAATGTCCATCAGCTGATGAACAACCAAAATGTAGTACATATAATGAAATATTACTCAGCCATAAAAAGTAATGAAGTACTGATACATGCTACAACATGAATACACCTTGAAACTCTTGTATTATGCTAAATTAAAGATTAGATACAAAAGGAAACATATGGTATGGTTCCATTTAAATAAAATGTTCAGATTAGGGAACTCCATAGAGACAGAAAGTAAATTCATGGTTGCTATTCATGGGGGAGGGGAAAATTAGGAATAGGGTTTTTTCCAAGTGGTAAAAACATTTTAGAATTAGTGGTGATAGTTGCACAATATCACTTATATGTTGAAATCCAAGGTAGGCTACATTTTAAAATGGTTAAAATGGTGAACTCTCTGTCGTGTGAATTTTATCTCAATAAAAGAAGTCAGGATATGCACATTTTGTTTCCATGCTATCACTTTCTGATCCACTGTGTTAAAATGCCTCCACAGATGATTAGATGAACTCAAAAAGTGCATAAATATTCAACTCTCAGATCCGACCGCCAGTATTTCTTTTGAATACTTCATAATGTTTGAATTCTTAAATGAATACATGTTATTTTACTCAACCTTATAAAATATTTAAAGGAAGGTAAGACTTTAATGTAGAACATCGCACTTACACGATAATGATCCACCACGCCCCTTAGATTCCTTCTGGCAGAGAGCAAACATTTTCTCTAATGGCCCACATAATCTTAGAAAACAGAGGGGAAAAAAGATAAAAATTACAGCCCAATCTCATATAGGTCTAATACAGCTGATCAATATTAATTGTCCCTTCTCTGCAATATATTTTAAAGGAAAGCAACTCAGAGCAGCTGAGTGTATTCTAAGTAGAAAACTCCAATTCTCTTTCTTTAAACAAGTACTTTGTTTCCCTTAAATTTTAAATTGCCTTTCAATTTTTTTCAAGGGATCTTATCATTAGATTTTTTTAAATCTTACTAAGACAAAGAACTAAACATTAAAACATTATCTCAGGGTTAAGAGAGTATTTTGCTAAGAGTTTAACGTTTAGTAAAAAGAATAATAGTGATTACTAAACAATTCGCTAACAAAGGCCAAAATGAAACCCCATCACCTAAGCAATGTCTGGGCTTTCAAATCAAAATCGCTCTTCCGGTCAGAGTGGCAGCAGAATGACAGGAGAGTACTTGCCCCGACGCTTCCTGTGCTGCCCTGAAGGGCCTGGACACAGAGAGAGGCAGGGGATGAGGGCGGATGCGGGCACTCACGGCGCAGAGATCCATCGAGGCCGTCCCGTCGCTGCGCTTTTGGCTTTTGGGAGAAATAGTCGGTACTTGTCCAGCACACACTCCTGACCCTGCTTTTCACGCCAGCTTCTACCCTGGTGCAGTTACACCGGTAATGGAGGGAGGGGAGGTGACACCTTTCTCCGTATTGACTGAACCTGAGAAACAGGGGTGAGGAAAAGCAAAGAGAAGGAAATAGAAGTGAGCAGAAGAGAAGGCCACTTCCAGAGGGCAGTGGGGATTTAGTAACCATTTTTTCAGTCAGGGTTACCCCTCTAACACCATTTGAATAAGTGTCAGTAGGACAGAGTTCTTGATATGGGCACCCAGCATTCCATCCTTTCCTTTGGGCACCAGTGGGCAGTACCTCACCCTTTCCTCTCCTGAGCACGCTGATTCTTCCTCATTTCATGTGGTTCAGCTGGAGCTGTCAGTGATACTAAATCACCCTCCTTACCCTCACAAAATAAAATAAAATGTGCTCTTTCTCTCACACACACAGACACTTATGTAGAGGTGGGCACATGAACTGAGATCAGCTGATTAGATGCCTGTTTGGGATTTTAACTCTAAAGGGGAAACCCCTGGTGGCAGAAAGCAACAGCCAAAGACTTGGGCCTCAAGTGTCTGAGACTGGGGTCCCTGCGGTTTCCAAAGTTGCCTCTGCTGAGGCCCATTTTCCAAGTCTTTTAATGCTCTGAACGATCCACTGGATCCCCAGTCTCTGCCTTTCCCTTTCTTAGCTTAATCAGAGTCAGTTCCCTTTGCTTACAGCAAATAGCCTTAAGTGATGTGGCAGGGCTCACAGTCAGAGCACTGTGAGGCAAATATAACTTGTAGAAATGCCCTTGGACTTGGGGAAGAAGGGACAGTAGTGGTAAAAGCTCCCAGTCCTGGTTTAACCCTGAGGCCCATATTTCACAACTACAAAATAAGGAGTTGAGCTTCGGGATGTTTTTTCCAGCTCAAATATTCTAGAGTTTAATTCATGAGCGGGAATCGAGTGGGAGGATAGGCATGCAGCACCCCCTGACACACTTACTTTGCCAACACGGCTTCAGAGGACTAGAGGGGACTTTTTCGAAAAAAACTGTAGGGACCCTTTAGCACTGCAGCCCTCTACCACTGTGAGCAATCAGCTATCAGCTCTCAGTCCCTCAAGAGCTTTTGCCAACGGGACCTGATGCCAGAGTTCAAAAGCCGCGTCCATGCTGACTGAAGCTGCTGCCAATAAGGGCTGCTGCCTTGAACCCGCGTGGGGGTCCTGCCAACACCTGCCCTTTCTAGAAAGGTGTCAGGCGGTGGTGACCTTCTGGTTCTCGGGCATCCAGCCCATACCACTTTACTATGAATAACTCCTAGAATCGGAGGGAGAGAAGAGTTTGCCAGCTTTTGCATATATTTCTTGAGGAGAATGAACCTACATTTCCTACCAGAAAGCCTTGTCAGTCTACTCTCAGAAGATGTGTGTAAGGGAAAGCAGATGGACCTGTGAAAATTTCTAGGCTCTAGGATTCAGTGTGCAGTGTCTAGGTATCTTCTCTCAGGTGGCTCTCAATGTGGAACTATAGGACAGCTGTGCCAAGAAGCACAAGAGAAAAGCCAGCGATGGTGGAAGCTATCCCACTTCCTAAAGAAGAGCCTGCTTAAATGAAAGTATTTCTCCCAGTGATAATGATTCAACAAATAATAATTTCAAACAAGTAGTTGGGACTACTTGCTCCAACAAATAGTAGTAGTCCCAAGGAACTCTTAACTTCTAAAAAACATATAGTGGAAATAAATGGAATGATGACCATGTGGGTGGAAAGATTCTGCAGAGTAAAAGATGTTTTTGAAAACAAGACTTCCCAAGTTAATGGGGATGTCCACAAGTTGGAGCCAAAAGAAAACATTTCACTAAATTTTTTAAATCTCTCTTATACATTCCTCTCTTCCATTGTTAAATTACACCAAAGCCCCAAATATGTACCACAAATGAACAGAAGTCTCATTAACAAGCCAAAGGTATTAAAGCAGTTTCTCCTCAAATTTAAACGTGATATTATATGTGGGACCAGAAGAACAGGTGTACGTAAAGCTCGTCAATGACTGCAGAGTCAAGCTGAAAAGACAAAATGCACACAGGCAGGCAAGACATGGTAAAACAGCGAACGAGAGAGAAGAAAAACAGAACAGGTCAGTATCTCCTCTTTACTCTCAGGGGCTGAAAATGGGTCAGAAGGAATGAAAGATGGATATTTGTAAGTATAACTCACAAATCAACACTAAAGGATTTCTGAATACAGGAGGGAAAGCTCCTAGATATTACTAATCCTGAGTGTTATATTTTACCACCTAGTTTCAAGTTACAGGAGTTCTTCCAAGTGGAGGCAGCACAGGAGAGAAGGTATTTTGCTGTAAGCAGTAACCACAGTATGATCTAACAAGTATAATAGACCTTCTGTATGAAACAGACCCAGGAAGTAACTCATAGGAATTGAATCAGTATCATTTCAGAAACTGTGCTCTGTGTAAACTAGTTCATTCAGGGGTGTCCAACCTGTGGCCTGCGATGGCTATGAATGTGGCCCAACACAAAATCGTAAATTTACTTAAAACATTATGAGATTTTTTTTTTGTGATTACATGGCATAGTGTATTTAATGAGTGGCCCAAGACAACTCTTCTCTAGCAGTGTGGCCCAGAGATGCCAAAAGGTTGGACACCCCTGAACATTAATAGGTGTTTCACAAACAGCCCTTCCACAATCAAATAATTTGGAGACATTTCACTTTATGGAGATGTTCAATGAATCTTGGCATCTTAAATACTCTTGGAAGCCTTGTATTCAAATAGCCTGTTTATCCTTATATAAATTAGTTTTTCTAAAAATTATTTGATCATAGAACCATTTTTTAAATTTAAATATTATTTAAATCTTTTGAGATAGTGTCCCAAAGAATGTATTTTAGGAGCTATATAGAGCCACTTAAATTAATAAACTTACAGAAGGCCAAATTTTTAACTGTAGACATCTTTTTCAGTTTGTTCATGATACCAAATACAAGAAATTCCAACTTCAGTCTGAGCTTTAGTGAATTAGTTTAAAATATGGCATCTTTTCAGAAACAAAGTTTTAAGTCTGTTTCAGCCACTCATTGGCTTTGAAAAATTACACAACTTTACTTAAATAAATTTCAGTCTTTAAGACTGAGAATTAAGATGTGTATAAATCATTTAGCACTATATACACCACATAAGTATTCAAAAATGATATCTATTATGATAAGGAAATCAGTGGATAACAACAAAGTAGGTTCATAAATAAAGAGAAAGACCTAGATAGAATTCTCTAAGAAATCCCATTTTCATTAGTGCCTCAGTGAAGAAGAATTAGTGTTTAATGACAGACCTATAGGCATGCATGACTGTGTGTGATTTATATGTGTTCATTCATTTACATAACACTTTATTCTGCAATTTTTTCAATTAATTATGTGTTCCTCAAACAGATCAAGTTTTCTCATGAGTTAACAGTTCTGTATTCATTTCTCTTTGTCTGGAATGTCTTCTCCCAGGAGTGCTTATGGCTAACTCCCTAAGCCCCATAAGATCCTTTACTTGTGAGGAACCTCACCTTTGAGATCTTATACTATTGCCTTAGCGACAGTCCCCGCTCACCTACCCAAAACAGTAATCTCTGCTATTTTTCTCCACAAGCACCTAACACCACCTGACAAACTATGCATATACTTGTTATTTGTTTATTGTGTGATTTCTCTACAAGAATATAAGGTCTATGAGGCCTTGTCTATTTTGTTCATTCCTATGTCTTCATCTCCTTGAGTAGTTCCTGACCCATGTGGGTATTCATAAACATTTGATTAAGCAGTTTGAAGATACATATCTTCTCCTCTTCTCATAAGTCTTCTAGAGGCAAAAGTAAAAACTAAATGCCATTTTTAAAGTCACATTATTATGTTGCCTCTTCTCTAAAAAAATATTTTAAAGAGTCAAGATAAAATTCAAAGCCTTATCTTAAAATTCAAATCTACAACATAAATATACGTATTTAACCCTTATAAGTCACAAGTTATCCTTTATGCTCTCTCTCCGTGCATTGCACAAAGCATACATCATTAATTAATTCAAAAACAGTTTCCTGGATTATATATGCTCACCCTAACAAATTCTCCTAAAGTCTTTAAATTTTTAAAAGAATAGTAATATGGGGTTTGTCTTTAAAACCATTGATAATATTTGGATATCCTGGATTAAATAAAATAAAATATATTAAAATTTAAAAAAAATAAGCTCTTCTTCATCCCATTAAACCCCCAACTGTACGAGCTAGGCAAAAAAATATCTATAAACAACCTGTCCAATGAACGTGTTTTATTACATATCCCTCTTATCTACAGAAGTTTGATCCCAGCTTAACATCTCATCTGGCCTTCATCTATCCTCTTTGTAGCCATTCTTGGGCATCTCCTTGGCATTTCCCTTTTACATTCTCATGTCTATTGCTCACAAAAACCTCACAATACCCCAGGCTCCCTCTCATCTCTCTACGACAACAGCACCACAGGTACTAAATACACAAAGTTACCTAGATTTTCAAGGTTCCTTGCAAATATAACGGCAACCGTTTACAGTATTCTAGTTCTAGAATGCATAATTTTAATATGGCATAGTTTATCTGTGTGCTTTGGCACACAAGAAAATTCTACTTTAAATTTTTATAGCCTAAGTCAAGATTTCTTCTAAAAAAGCCATTCTATGCAAGTGTGTATATATGTGTGTGTAACAAAGAAATTCTTAAAATAACTTCAGCCTTCCTGACATTTGTAACACTCACTTATCTTGCAGTCCTGAAGATCATCCTTGAAGATTCATATGCCCATGTGATCAATGGCTTCAATTGTTTTTATTAATAGGACATTTTTGTTCTCACATAAATCAAATGTGGAATTTAATGTTTGCTTTAATTATAGCAATGAAGATTTATAGTGTTATTCAGAGAAATGCAAGTGCTGGGTCAGTTTCTGCTCTTAATTTTCTCTAATAAATATTTATTGAGCACATGTTATAGGTATGCATATGAGCAAAATACTCATTTATTGTACATGAAAACTTATATGACCATACATATGACTCTGCTATTAAGAAATGTTATTGATCTTTATGACACATTACTACTGAAGAGAGGCTTGGGAATATTTAATGCTTGGCATATTAAGAGATATTAGAAATGTCCCTCTGGCTGAAAGGTTAATGTTTATGTGTAACACAGGAATTTCAAACACAATTATTCTAACTGACATGAATCCTTAGTTACCCATTCAGTCGCCAATCCCAGCTCCCAGAGTCTAGAGATGATAGAAATTCATCTTCCTGGGCTTCTTTGCAACTCAAGGTGACCATGAGACATAATTCTGGAAAATACAAAAAAAAATTCAAATTGTTTTTAGGCAATATTTAAGTAAAGAGACCTATACACAGAGTGATAAGTCTCTTTTGATATTTCCCCCTTCCCACTCTTTCTGCCCTAGAGGCCAGCACATTAGGACTCATGCCATGAGTTACAGCAGCCTTCTGTGGCCATGACCAACGTCCTGAGCAAAGGCTGAGACTGCCTGGGTTCTCGATGGAATCGCTGAGCCAGTGAACTACCCCTATACTGGCTACCTCTGGGCTGCTGCTTCATCAAAGTAAACACCCTAATGTTTGAAAACACCCTCGGTTTTCTATTACCTGTGGTCAAAAGAAATCTTTCTCATTTACTGGACATCCATTTTCAGAAATCATTTTTCCTACCAAAGAGAAGGAATTATAAATTCTACATTCACATAGTGAACCAGAGAAAGGAAACCACCAAATATATTGACATATATATTACATTTAAGTTCATTTATAACAAAACTAATCCAGTTATTGTTTATTTTTAAGACTTGAGCATATTAAATAAATCCATTAACTCATCCCAAGTTCAAGAACCATTGGTTATAGTTTTACTTTGCATGGACTGGGTTCTACCTAAGGAAGGCTGCCCAAATTTTGCTGAATGTAGCAAATATCTTCCCTCTACCCAAATTAACATATAAATATTAAATACATATATTATAAATATATTTTAAATATATAAATATGGCGATTTTCCTTACACATGTTCACTCAGAATAGCTCTACCTGGACCAAGAAGCAAGGTGCAGACTCATGGTAGCTACCTGGGCACTTCATGAAAAGCCTGTGAAGGGAAGTGTGAGATACTGCCCTCAGCCCACAAAACTACAGTTCCAGTCCTTTACCATAAGATTCAGAAAAAATGGATGCTACTTATTTTGGAAACATTCCATGGAAGAAAGGAGAGCTGCTAACATATGATGACCCAGCCCACAATGCATCTATTTCTTTGGTGTACTGAAGCCTTAAACAAGGATGGATTCTGGACTTTGTAAAATGAAACTAGTTTTGCTGTGGTGTCACCCTTGTGTCCCACAATGCCTCTCATTCTCCTTCCCACTGCATCTCAGAGTTTGAATTTTTACATAGCAAAATTCAGGACATGGAAACACTGGATGAACATTGCAGAGCATTAAGAGGGACCCAGATAGGGTCTGACTTCTTCTAAGATTACTGACATTTTTCTAACTGAATAGAGACTATTCAATATCCTTCCTTGGGTATAATGGGCTAATTTATAACACATACCAGCCTGGTCCAGTACTAGAAAAGAAAGAGCAATGACAGAATTTTGTTCTTTCAGAGGTCTGAGGATTTTTCCATGCCGAATACAAAAGATCTCTTAAATTCAGGGCATTCTGCATGATGTTTCTATTTATGTATGCTCAATTTCAATATGTATTTTAGAAATCTGAAAATAAAGCTAGGGCTTTTGTTGTGACTTTTTTGTGTCCAAAGTTATTTATGTTATTGAAGTCATATCTGAATTTACTTGGTGCATTTTCTATTGATAAAATGGGTTATTCTTCCCTTTGCTCTGATCTTCTGGACTTTAATTAATATATTAAGGAAATAAAATGTCAGGTTTTTTTACTAGGAAATATGCTCACACCTGTGTTCCAAACATGAAAATTTGAAAGCATTGGACTGAATGACAAGCTGTTGTACGTGAACCTGGGCGCATTAATGATAATTAGCATACACCGTAAACGGATCTCGCGCCAGGCACTTGCCAGGCTGCCTCACACAGGACAGACTCATGCTTTATACAGGGCCTTTGTCTCCACTGGTATTTTCATATGATGACTGAAAGGCAGGTATTATTTCTCTTTCATTTACACACTGAAAAATTGTGGCAAAGTTCATGGTTCATTTATGCAAAAATTAAACAGCTTCATGTTTCAAGGAAGTCAGGAGGCAGGATGAAGTCCAATGTCATTGCATGCTTCTAATGTTTTGTCATAAAATATTTTCTCATTAGAACACATTATATTTGCCAAGCATTAGAGTTCTCACGCCTTTTCATACAGCATCTCGTTTGAATCTCACAATTGCTCTGTGCTGAGTGTACATGTCTGTCTTTCATGTGGAACACTAATATTTTGGATCATCTCCCAAAAGTAAATATAAACCCATGTTTAAGATTTTTTTTAAAAAGATACTAAAAGATGTTAAAACGACTGATTCAAATTAACATAGACTCGACTCTGGCTTACCAGAGTAGGCACCATATTCTTTTTCTCTTAGCACATCACACAGAAAAGTTGACCCTTCCTTTTCTATAAAAATTTAGATATAAATTGCTCTCATATCTTAAAATTGCCAAGAAATTTTCACTAGACACCAATATCCCTCTACTCTCTCTTTATAACCTAAAACTATAAACAGCCTAAAACTGACTTTCTAGCCAGCACACCAGAACTCACTCTAAAATTATCCTTCAAAGCAGTCATTTTGAGAATCTTAACCCTATTATAAGCATACTAATCAACACATTTACAATTTTTACAAATTTGCCTTTTCATGGGCCAATAATTCTTTGCTTGGTTCAGTTATTAAAATTTTTATTTACTTTGTTATTTTTTCTAAAAAAAAGACAAACTAATGAACCATTTCTCTTAATTGTTAAGGCAGAATTCAAGAAATTTTTGCACCTAAATTTTGAGTTATATATAGAATAATTGACATCCATCCCTTCAATATACTATTTAATGATTTTTATTAAATGAAATAACATCTATAAAATGCCTAAGGGTCTACTTATCATTTAGAAAGCAATCAGTCAACATTGGCTTTCACTTTTAATATTATGGTTTAGATTGCTGATATTTTTTCTGAAGTTTTTATAGTCTGCCAACATAGACAGTATCAAAAGTGCTTAATTTAAGGAAAAAGGACCTTTGCTAAGAGGTTTGCCGTTGCACGTTATCTGCCATTTGAGTAAAGTCTGGCATTATTCATGCATCAGACGCTAGATGAAGCTAGTGAAGGTGAATGCCCAGGGCTCTGGATTTTAACAGCCTCTGTCTATTCCCAACCGGAGTATGAAATGTACTGAATGTGCCCCCCAAACCCATATGTTGAAACCTTAACCCCAAATGTAATAGTATTCAGAGGTAACTACAATGGGATTAGAGTCCTAATAAAAGAGACCCCAGGGAACTTTCTGGCCCTTTTTCTGCCATGTGAGGATACAGTATGAAGACATCTGTCTGCATCTTAGGAGAGAGCCAAACTAGGATTTTACCATGTAGGTACCCTGATCTTGGACTTCCAGCATCCAGAACTGTGAGCAATAAATTTCTGCTATTATAAGTCAAAAAATTTTTTTAAATAAAATAAAATGCTTTGGGAATTACTTTGAAACCCAGATTACAAGCCACAAAAGAATATCACTTTCTTTACTTAATAGTTACACCTCATTTTTTTTTTAATTGGTAACAGTTTAATCACTCACTTTCTTTGCCAGATGAGACTCTGATTTCTTTGGACCTTTACCAAATATAATATTTTCCCTCAAAGTATGAAAAATTTTTATCGTGAAACATAATTTTTCAAATTTGCCATGGTCTTGTGGGACAATTCCACATGAGAAATTCCAAGGATGACTTGTCCAAACGCGGCATCCCTGAAGTGAGCATGGAGCTGCCAAGGTGATGCCTGGATGTGACTAACTTTCCCTTAGTATATAAGACGGTGATTTTCTGAACTAGCAATGGTTCAGTTGCCAAATAACTTCTGTTTCTTACAATTTAGCAAGTTTCAATTCAATTTACCAATTTTCCCATTATGCCACTTTCAAGAGAAGGGATCATTTTAAACCGAGCAGAGCATTTCAATAAATTGCCCACTATAGAAAAGCTAAGGACATATTATAACACTTCTTTCCTTCCGAGGAAATAATACCCTTCTGACATTTTGACAAGTTAATGAAGCATCTCTTTCCCATCTGAAAAAGTCAGTTGGCGTTCCTTCATCAAGCTAGTAAGCCTCCAAGTGTTTCTTCACTTGACCCTCAGAACACCTTTTAACACTTTTCTTATGAGTGATGTCAACTGGTATGCAAGCCACTTGGTACATTCCCAGACCCTTTAAAAATAATTCCATCATATTGGCTAATCTTAGGGGGGTCTCTCCAGAACTGAGTTCACTTATAAAATTATTCATAAAAAGGGTCTCTTATTTCTGTCTCTACTTCCTTTAACACCCTGGTTATATTTCACTTGGACCTAGAAACACAACAAATCTCAAAGCTTAGAATATTGGTCCATTTTTCATCTACTTCTAGGATCCTATTCTCTGCAACCTCATCCTTCTTACTAATAAATTTGATTAAGGCAAATTCCCTTTTGTGAAACCAGAAACCAAATTTTTCTGCTATATCCTCAATGCTTGCATTTCTCTTCCACCGCCATTAACACACACTTGGATCTTTAGAAGTCTTCACCACTTCTTCTTTCTTTATATCTATCTATCTATACACAGATACAGATAGATAGATATACATAGATAGATTCTTCAAAATCTGTCAGCAGTCAGTTGAAATGTTTAGTTTTGCTTGAAATTAATTTTCCATTTTTATTTTTCCAATTATTTGGCAGGTTTTATGGCTTTAAAATAATTCCCCAGAACTCTTTGAACCTGTTATGATTTTTATGTTTGTGCTCAATATGTTTCCTTAGCAACACATTGATTCTGCCAACTCTGTTCTGAGATTTAGGGAGTGAACATGTCAGAGATATGAATACGAAGATGACTGTCATAGATTTTGGTGTTTTGATGGTCCCAAAAATGTTTTTTTTTAATTATGGTTGCAGTTGGAAGATCGATCTTTTATTTCAACATTATTTTTTTCAACCAATGATCTTTTAGTATGATTTTGATTCATTTCTACTTCCTTTACTAAAACAACTTTTTAAAATTTGGTTAATTAATAATTTCATGGAAACTCTATTGCAAGACAAAGATTTTATCAATTCAGAAAAGCCAGTAGTTTTTACAAATCCCACTACTTAAGTCAAGGTTTTTAAAAACATGAATTAATAACATTAAAACCTCCTATCATTTCACTTCAGAAACACTATCCATTCCTTCATTTTTTTCATTCAACAAATATTCATATACTAGCGTTATATATAGTTTTTTTAAATTACAGATTATGCATTAATGAAAATTATTCATGCTTTCTTGTAGGTCTTTAGACTTTGATAGTATCTGTGGCTTCTATAGAATGGGGTCCCCACAGAAAATAAATGGGGTCTCTATGCAAAAACAGTTAATCTACAAATGGCATTTTCTTCCTTTATAACCTCCTTGCTGATTCAGAGGATTACTATTACTAACATTGAGATTAAAACTACAGTTAGTTTTTTAAAAGATTATCTCAAGCCTTCAAGTGGCAGAAAGATCGTGGGCTTAGAGAGGTAAACAGACCTGAGTTCAAATCTTGACTCTGCTCCTTACTGTGGGACCTGGGGCAGGAATGTAACCTCACTGAGTCCAGTTTCCTTGTGTGCAATGTGGCTTATTATGATGACTAAATAACATACACAGTGGAACCTCGATTCTTGAATTTAATTTGTTCTGGAAAACTGTTTGAGAAGTGATTTGTTAGCAAACTGAATCTCTTGTTTGTTGTCAAAGAGACACATGACTGATCACACAGGTATCAGCATGAAAGGATTGTTGGGTAGAAACTTGAGCCCCAAAGCATTGTTAGACAACCAAGACATTTTTTCCATGAACAACTTGGTTGAGAAGCAAATTGTTTGAAAACCAAGACATTCAAGAACTGAGGTTTGACTGTATAAAGTCCTTTTTATGCAATAGGTATTTTTTGAGGAAACATTTTATTTTCTTTAATGCATTAATGTTGGAAATTAGAGTTTTGTCTTCACAAAAAGGTACATATGTTAATAGTTTAACTACTAGAGAGTATATTCTTATCATTTATGGGATTTAGATTCTTGAAAATTCCAATAGTAAGAGAATTGTTATTAAGGATCTTAAAAGCTGTTTTTGCTATATTTTGAAGGTGAGTTTTTAGTTGCATAAACATTTAGGATTGTTAGGTCTTCTGATAAATTAATTCCATTATTAATACATAATATCTCTCTTTATTCCTGGCAATATTTCTTGTTCTAATGTCTACTTTGTCTAAAACTAAAATAAAGTCTCCTAGTTTCTTTTGATTAGTTTTGGAGTATATCTGTTTTCCCATCCTTTTACTTTAACTCATCTGTAACTTTATACTTAAAGTGGGACTCTTGTAAAAAGAATATATAGTGGGGTCTCACTTTTCAGTCAATCTGACAATTTGCTTTTCACATGTGATATAATTAGTTGTATTTTTATACACTAACATATAAATATCAATATAATTTTGTTAAAATCTACCATCTTTTGGGTAATTTTTGTTCCATCTGTTTTTTGAAACTTGTTTCTCATTTCTTGACTAATTTTAGATAAAATATTTTTATATTCCATTTTATCTTTATTATTGGCTTATTAGCTGTACCTCTTTGTTTTCCCTTTTGTGGTTGCTCAAAGGCTTACAACATACCTCTTGAAGCCTTCGAATGTTAGCCTTGAGTAGCTCATTACACATGCTGTAAAAAGCTATGCCAGCACACTTGAATTCCTCCCTCCTGTCCCTTTTTCTTATTATTGTCATGCATTTTACTTCCACTTGTGTCATAAACTCCACAATTTTTTGTCATTCTTTTAACATTAAACAATGTAGTGCCATTTAAAGATTTTTAAATAAGAAAAACCATCTTTTGAATTTACCAGCATTTTACCACTCCCGGAATTCTTTATTCTTTTGTGTAGGTCTCAATTTTATCTGATATCAATTTTCTTCTGTTAGAACTGCCTTCTCTTTCAGTACCAGTCTAATGTAAATGATTTTCCTTGGCTTTTGTTTTAGCTTTTAAAAAAGTGTTTTCTTTCGTTTTTGAAATGTAATTTCATTAGATAGATATACAAGTCTTAAGAATTAGACTCTAGTTACTAATTCTAGTTTATTTTAAATGTTGATTAAAATAATCTGCTTTATTGAGAAAAACCTTTTTTGTAACAGAAGTTCCAAATAAAATTTTCTGGGTAATTTTCAAACTAAAAATTTACTTCAAATTTCTCCACCACCTCCAAGTATTTCTTGCTATTTAAACACTTTAGGAATAAATATGGATTTTTGCTTTATGAAATACTTAGACAAAGTGAAGGTAGAATATTTTTCTAATAAAAACTTGTTTTTAGCCTCAAGAATCTAAACATTACTTATGAACACAGGGTCTTGAAGAAACATGTTTTTCACTTCCACTGAGAGGGTCATGGTAAAAAGAATAAGGAACCCCCGAATATATCCAAGTCCTAATCTTCCAGAACCTGTGAATATGTTAGGTTACATGGCAAAGGGAAATTAACATTGCAGTGAAATTAAGGTTGCCATATAAGTGACTTTGAGGTGCAAGAGTATCCTGTATTACCCACATGTGCCCAATGTAATCATAAGGATCCTGACAAGTGAAAGAGTAAGACAGGAAAAAAAAAAGAAAGAAAGAACCACACAGAAGACAGCATGAGAAGAATTTGGCTCAACATTGCTGGCTTTGAAAATTGAGGAATGGGAAACCAAGCCAAAGCATGCATGTGGCCCCCGGAGACCGGAAAAAATTAAGAAACAGATTCTTCCCCAAAGCCTCCAGAATGTAATGTACCCTACTGACACCCCGACTTTAGCTCCAGTTAGCTCCATTTCAGACTTCTGATCTTTGGAACTGCAAGATAATAAATTCACGTTCTTCTCAGCTGTAGTAACTTGTTATATCAGCAAAAGGAAATAATACAGATTGTAGTACTTGAAAATAGGAGGCTGCTACATCAAGCATCTAAAAATAGGGCTTTGGAATTGGGCAGTGAGCAAGGACTGAAAGAATTTTGAGATTCATAACATAAAAAAGCCTAGCATGTTAAACAAAGTTTAGTAGGAATATAGATGCTAATGACTACAATGAAGACTCAGAAGGAAGTGTTCTCATGTTAGTGGAAAACAAAAAAAAAAAAGGATCTTGGTTACATCATGTGTGTTTTTATGTGGAGAGCAAAACTTGTAAGTGATAAATCTGGTTACTTAGCTGACAAGATAGCCAAGCATGGTGCTGAAAGTGCAGTTTGGTTTCTTTTTGCTTATCGTAAAATGTTAGAGGAAAGAGATAAGTTGAGAGAAGAACTGTTAACAAAGTCGAACAAGGACTTGATTTGGAAAATCCTCAGCCTATCTACATTGCAAAAGATGCAACAATTAAGAGATTCGCTGGCAGGAAAGTATGTGGATGTGACTAAACAACATTTTGTTAATACCTCAGAAAAATCAAAAGATCAGAGCTCTTTGAAAATATTACGCAATTCCCCTCAGCCATTAAATTGTACACTATAAATGGGTGAATAGTATAGTATGTGACTAGCTCAATAAAGCTGTTTTTAAAAAGAAAAAAAAATTCAAAAGAAAATTGTGTCTTTTCTGGCAATTTGCCCTTCCTGCAATAAGTATACAATTCTGATGAATCAAATTAAAAAATTACAACATTTATATTGAGACTCAGAATAGGTCAAAATTTCACTGAACAATTAGATGCCCAAAATATATTAAGGTACATATTGACAGTTCTTTCAAATTTTCAGAATTTTCCAACCTTTAAAATAAAATCAAACTAAAATAAGAAGTCTGCTCACTTCACATCTAAATTAGTTCAAAACAATAAAATATATATTTGGGATTACTTGGTCAAATCTAGCATAACAGAATCACTGATCTATTTCATCTCTAAAAGAGCAGCTGAAAGCAGGTTCCCTGTTATCTCCAAGGAAATTCAATTATTTTGTCAATTTCCACTCATGGGGACAGCAATATATCCTATCATTGCTGTTCCTAAACTCAGTTGATTGATGAATTTTTTTATTATCCTCTTAGAAGGATATAGATGAACTTGACTTCTTATGTTCATCTACTTTTCTAAAATTTAAGAAGTCAAAAATAAGAGGAAATCTTTTTTGTTCTATGGTTAGCCAAAGCATAAAATGGGAGCAAAACTTTCTGGAAAAAATATCCTGACCTGCCGAATAAATGCACAAAATTAGCATCGGTTGATATTTGACCACAGATAATGTATAATATATATTTCCATTAAATTCTAAATATTATTTAAATAATTCAGTGCCAACACTAATTTTGTTTTGCACACAACTTATTGGATGTTTAAAAACCTCACATAATCATAATAACTACGTATGGGGCCAGGTGGGTACTTGAAATATTGGGGGACCACTCTGTAAAGTACATGACTGTCTAACCACCATGCTGTACACCTGAAACTAACACAGAATAATTCTGAATATAAACTGTAATTGAAAAATTAAAAAATAAAAATAATATATATAAAGAACTATTACAACTCAATAATAAAAAGGCAAAAAGCCTGATTTAAAAAGTGGGCCAACATCTAAATAGATATTTTTCCCCAAGAAGATATACAAATGACCAATAAATACATGAAAAGATGTTCATAGTCATTAGTTGTCAGGAAAACAAAAATGAAAACTACAGAGAGATACCATTCCCACCCACTGGGATGGCTATAACCAAAATGACAGACAATAACAATTGTTGGCAGGGAATGGAACGCTGGTACTCTCAGACTTTCGCGGTGAGAACGTAAAATGGTGCAATGTTCTTCAGGAATAGCCTGGCGGTTCCACAGAAGTTTAAACGTGAAGTTACCATACGACTCAGCAAATTTGTACCCCTGAATATAAAGTAAGTCATCTTATAAGGTTGTTTCATTCAGCATCATTTTGTTATAACACTGATGAGCTGCCATATGAACTTAACTCTTGTTTGCATCAATTAGCCTTTGGTAAAACTGTTATCATTATAGTTATATGTTATTTGACTTAAAGTTGAAGAACCTGTTAATAATCTTAAATGAGGACTTATTACATACCCAACCTAAATGAAAACATATGTCCACACAAAATTTGTATACAGATGTTTATAGCAGCATTAGTCATAATAACTGAAAACTGGAAAGAATCCAAATGTCAATCAACTGATAAAGGAATAAATGAATGTGGTATATTCATCCAATAGAATATTATTTAGCAATGAAAGGGAAAAGATAGAATTTTGCCAAATAATCAATGAAATAATAATGAATTATATCCTGGTGAAAACTGATAATGGTAGAAAATAAGTTGAAGTTCAGGGGAGGAGAATCATTAATGAGGACAGAAATAGAGTACAATATTTCTAGTGCCTAATTTTACTGCTAATATCAAGACATGGTGAAGCTGATGTTTTTAAGTTAACAGTCTTTGACCCACAGCCCACAGTGTTCTGGGTGCTGACATATACCAGTGAGTGAGATAGACAAAACCTCTGCTTTTAAGGAGATGTTAATTCTAATTTTTTGTAAAACACAAACATAAATCCTTCTCTCTTTACTGTCTTACAACACAATATTGGAATGTAACCAGGTAACTATGTCCCAGCCTGAAACTTCATCTGGTGCCACTCAGGAATCTTGACGTAGTGAACAGTGGTAAATCTCTTTAGACCAGTCCTTAGTTAGATACACAGACAAACTAGATGTGTTCAACATGGTAACTGCCTTTTTAAGCTATTCATAAATCATAGGCTTGATTAAGGTATTTCTTCTACTCCACAGTGAGGGCAAATTATGGGAAGGCTTATAGACTAGTTTTAAAGCCAATGAGAGTGTGTAGGTGTGTGTGGGTATGTTGCCAGGTTGGTAAACACACAGAAGGGCACTCGACATTTTGACGTAGTTAGTGGAAATGTCATGGTACTGGGAACCAGAAGACCTGCCAAGTCTTGCAAAAGTCTTGCATTAATTTGTTCCTTTAAAAAAAGATCCAAACTATAATCACACTTGGCTCTAAAATTATGAATCCATAATTCCTAAAATTCCTATAGCTTTAGGTTTTTGTGCAAAACCTAAAGCTATAACTCCTGAACTTTACCTACAGTGATCCAGAAAACCACTTTACAATACAGGATGAAGTAAAATATGAGGTAAAAAGATCAACAGCTTCAGACCTATCTTTCTTTCCACCACTCAGTTCCTTCCCTTAGGGAATTAATAATAAAGAGGAGGGAGTAGTCAGGGAATCCTTAGAACTTTTCTGAGATAAAGGAAAGACTACAGGGTCCAAGGAGGGAGGCAGGGTGGAGGGGCTGGGCAATGAAACTGTACGAAAGACAGAAAAAGCAATGATATGAAACCACAAATGTCTGCTTTTACAGTAGCTTCCTCAGCCCATTCCTTTTTTATTCTTCACAACAGGCCTCTGGATGAGAATCACACCCTCTCACCACCGTTTCTGTCTCCATAGGACTTTCTCACAGTGGCTATTCCTTGCTCTTCTTGCTGTCATCCATTAATTCTAATATATGCCCTTCCTTAATGCTTAAAATGAGGAAGAATCTAATGCTCAGTAGGTATTATTAATTAATTATATTATCAGTCCCAACAGACTGCGCATTTTAACCAGTATTGCCTTTACCCATAGAGTTGTTAGAGACGGAAAGGACCTTAAAAGTACAAAGAATCGAAGCCAAGCCTGCCCTCCTCCTTAGAGCCCAGCTTGTTAGAATGTACGCCCAGCCACACGGGGGCTGATGCCCTGCACTGGTCCTGCTTGGGCTGCACTGCTGCCAATGCAGGAGTTCTCAGCACCATGAAAGGTATGTTAGGGATGTATCTGAAGCAAGAATGCCTTTCCAGAACCCGTAAACATTCCCCGTAGGCTATCTTCTTCTTAACTCACACGGTAGGTTTCCCTGAGAAAGTAGACAATATCACTACCCTGGGTATAAAAACTTATCTGTAAAACTAAGCGTCTGCCATTACATACATATATATATATATGTATGTAATTTCTGGATAAAAGATTCAGTTAAATAATGTATTCTTACATTGTTTACTATAGTCTATGTTTTCAGAGAGCTTCCCCTTCACCAAACTTCTGTCTCTGAAGACAATCATGTGAGGTAGTTGGAGATCTAAGAACAACGGATTTGTCACTTAGTATATAAAAAGTATTGGTTAAAATACAGTATTTAGACTCAATTGCCTATACTTCAATCACATCTCTGCCATTACTAGTGTATGGCCTCAGACAAATTGCTAACCTCTCTGTTTTTTAGACTGTCTGTAAAAATGGGGGTAAAAATATTATTAACCTGTTAGGTTTTTTGAGAATCAAATGAATTAGTGAAAGAATAGTGCTTACAGCAATCCCTGACGCCTGGTGAGCACTCAGGAAATGGTGGCCGTTGTTAACATAATCACCGTGGCCGCCATTATCATCACCGCCACCCAGGGTGGTTGTTTACTATGAAAAAATTAGTCATGCGATTTTCAGGTCCTCCTGTCACTTTGTGCCCACACAGATATGGTCTCACCGTTGCTGCTCACCGCTACTGTTGTCCCTTTGCTTTGACAATTATTTCCCTCTACTTTTGCCACAACTGATTTCAAAGAGTATTGAGCTGTTTTATGAAACTAAATAAAGTCAGTGAGTCATTTTTGTCTCCATCACGAAGAAGGAAGAAATATTTCAAGTGGCCACATGCTGAATAGATGTATGAAGGCTTTCTCCCAATCTGGAATGTAATATTAAAATATTTCTGGATTATGATTTAGTGTTACAGAACATACAAAAGTTTCCAAATATTCTAATATTTGGGCTTCTGTTGTTAGCTACAATGTCCTTTATATATGAGCTTAGAGTTTTTCATATTGTTATGAATAACATTAATTTTAATGCCCAAAATGTATAGATTTCAAGCAGTTGGGCCCAGAACAATAGAAAACTTTGCTAAGTTTATGAATCTTTAACATCAATAACCCACAATTAGCTCCACAATGATAATGGCACCAATAAAAACGATCTTATTTAACCAGGTTAGCATTCCTAGAACAAAGCTATGTCAACCAATGGTTTTCATCAAGGCTGAAAGATTTTATAGAAATTATATGTGTGTTTGTTTCACTTTTAACACAGTTACATAAGATACAGGTACCAAAATACACATCTCTCATGAAGGTCTAGAGTGCATATCTCATAATGTGTCCTAGAAAAACTTGCCAATTCGATCAAGCTACAGGTAAAGGCCCATAATGTAAACACCTACTATTTTCATCAAAATTTCTGGTATTAGCTTCTTTTTTATTTTAACCAGCTTTTTTTATAAATTAAGTAGTGATTATAATTACAGTCTCAAAGCCATATACATTTTTTCTGCATCATCTAGCAATATTCTTTTAAAAACTGCCTTCTTCCTTTAGGTGGGCAAACATGTCTTCTCAGCTGAGGACCCTGTCTTTGGGTACCTGTCTTTTTATTGTTGGGGTGGTAGTGGTGAAAATAGGTTGGGTTTTTTGGGGTGTTTTTTTTTTGCCTATTAATATATTTAGACTGCAAAGTATGAGGAGATTACAATAAGAAAAGGAAAATAATTTTAATAAGAATGTTTTTTAATTTGCTACTTTTTTAACAGTTAAAGTGTAGTATAATAATCAATTTAAAGTGGTTTTTGAAACTAAATGTTTAATTATTTTTGTTTCATTTTCTTTTATTTCCTGGATTTCACATTTTATTTCAGACTCTACTATTTATCTTTTTTTTCTTTTTTTTTTTTTTTTGCCCATCCCTCCCCCTTGGCATGGGCCTTTTAATAGGGATTTCATTGAATTTGTGTATTGCTTTAGGTAGTAAGAACATTTTATCAATATTAATCCTTTCATTCCATGAGCATGGTATAATCTTCCACTTTTTTGTATCCTCTTCAATTTATTTTTTAAATGTCTTACAGTTTTCAGAGTACATGTCTTTCAACTCTTTGGTTAAATTTATTCCGAGGTATTTAATAGGCACCTGCCTTTGAGTTCCTTGGTTTTCACATGATAATGTAGATCCAAAGCCAGTGCTCCTACTTATTCACATGAATGCCTCTGATGCTTATTCTCCAGGTAATTTTCAGGAAGCCTAATCTCGACCATGGTATCTTATAATAGCTATCAAAAGCCAAGAATAGCAACATTTATTATTGTTGCCTGAAGGATGCCAGAAGTTAGTTTCCCCAGATTCTCTAAAATCTGCTCTTGGATTGAGATAAACCAGTAGCACATTGCCCGCTTAGACTGAATTTTAATTTTCACATATTCTCCATTGTCTTCCCTAACTTGTATTGAGGGATATTCTAAGAAACAGGCTTATAAGAAGTACAGTTTGCCATTAGAATGTCGGAGAGGTCATTGCTTATTACATGACAGTAAGGCCGTGTGGGAAGAAAAACAGGGCAGAGAATTTGACAAGCTGCTCAATAAACATAGTCATAGCAAATTCAAAATGGCAACAGTGCTTAATACAGAAAGATTCATCTTCCCCCAATAAGTCCTTCTATCCTTCCTGAGTGAGAAAACATGTCCACCCAAAAATTTTCCCCTGGTCTTGAGGTGCTATCAGACTGGTAGCCCCCCTTTATTGAATTAAGTCTTTACCTAGCCTCCAAGTTGTCACCTGGGCTTCAGGTCGTTCTAAAGAATTATCCTGAAGAAAGTTTTGTTTTCATAAATTCCACCTTCTCCTCAGCCTCATTCTCTCATCAATTAAAGTAAGTTCTACTTTCAGGTGAAACTGGATCTCTTACCATAATATTACAAGATTAAATGTGACTCAAATCTCAGTGCTTATGGCCCCAAGGCAAATACCACATTCCCAGAAGTTGTACTACCCAATATCTTATGCTTGGAATTCCTAAACCAATGTCTCTATACCTCTTCCTGGGTGCACTCCAATAATCAGAGTGTTTTGGTGAAAATAAAAGAAGGGGTGCGTGTGTGTGTGTGTGTGTGTGTGTGTGTGTGTGTGTGTCATAGTATTTTTGAGGTTGCTAGAAGGGTCTGTTTGCAGGGTTAGCCCTTGGCTGGCTTCTGGGGACTTGGCTTTTGTCATGTTCCCTATGTTAGTTAATAAGGCTATTTTGTCCACCCAGGGCACCGTACCCTGCAGTATCAGCTTCCCTAGACTGATTGTACAAAGAATGTGATTACTGTCAAGTTCCTAATTTTATTCAGGAATTTTGGTACTTATGGCTGGTCATGTCAGTAGAAAGTGCCTACGAAATGCCTACAAAGACAAATCCCAAATAGAAACTTTGAAGTCTGAGTCTCAAGCAAGCTTCTCTGAGCCAAAATATTACAAACATATTGCCGCTTTTCACTACTAGAGGAAGGAATGTGTTCGCTGTGATCCCTCCTAAGAGGGAAGATGTTGGAAGCCTGCACTGGGATTCCTCCCAACTGCCTGATGTGTCTTTTTCCATTGCTGATAACTGTAATAAATTACAGTCATGAGTATCGCTGACTCTGAGTCCTGTATTTCTAATGAATCACCAAACATGTGGATGCACCCCTGAGATATATATGTGAAAATTTTAAAATAGGCAAAAATTTAAAAAACACTTCATGAAAGAAGATATATGTATGTATGCAATCATTAAGAAAGTAAATTAAAACCACAATGAGAGACCACTATATAGCTATCAAACTGGCTGAAATAAAAAATATTGACCATATCAAGTGTTGTCAAGTACCAGCAAGAAGCAAGTAGAATTTGAAATTAAAAACACAATATTATTTACATTAGCACACACAACAATGAAATACTTAGGTATAATCTAACAAAATATGTACCAGATCTATATGTATAAAACCCTGATAAAAGAAGTCAAAAAAGGACAAATAAATGGAGAGAAATTCCATGTTCATAGAGAAGAAGACTCAGTATTGGCAAGATGTCAGTTCTTCCCAACTTGATCTATAGGCTCAGTGCCATCCCTGGAGATGAAGAGAGCGGACGAGAAAAGGCAGAAAGGTTATATTAACAAGAGGCACAAGGCACTTTTGGCATAATGAATATGTGCACTATCTTCATTGTAGTGATGGCTTCACAGGTGTACACATATCATAAAATGTATCAGATATTACACTTTAAATATGTATAGTTCATTACATGTCAAAGGTGTGTAAATGGAGCTTTTCAAAAAATATTATATAACTAACCCTTTCAGCGTGCAGTTACAGATTATTAGCAACAGCACCCATCTGAGGTTCTCTATAATAATATATGAAATTTTAATAATAATTTAAAAGCATTAGGACATAATCTTTGGCAATCTCAGCAGTACGCATGATATGATACATACAATTGACTCAGATGAAAAAGAAACAAATGTTGGAAAGATGAGACACATTACAAGCTTCTAATCAAAATTCTGCAACATAATCATTAGCTACTATAGGTTATGTAAATTCAAAACTGTACCCTAAATAACTGAAGCCTTAGAGCAAAAATAAGCAAATACTTAATTTAAAAACATACCTTTTATTTCCTTCAATGGTCTTACACAGAAAAGAAAATTAGGACATCATAGCACCAACTACAAAAACTGTAAGTACATTTATAAAACAGAATCTGTTCTCATAAGTGATTATTTCTAGAAGTTGACAAAGTTCCAAAGATTTTTGTGATTTATATTTTGTTGATCTTGGTGATTTCTTATTCAAAACATTAGTGTCTGTAAATATTTCCAAACAACTGACATAAATATTTCTGAGCATCAACATCTGGTAATTACTTTCTCCTCATTTACTCTATTAAAGGGACCTTATAAGATAGTTTTTATTGCTATCTATGAAGCTGATCCTAGAGTCAAATAAATTGTTCCAAAACTATTTCTACAAAAAACACACGGGAAATAGAGTACATTCATTGAAATTGTAGCAGTCATTGTAAAATTATATATATATATATATATATATATATATAGAGAGAGAGAGAGAGAGAGAGAGAGAGAGAGAGAGGGAGGGAGGGAGAGCACTTACACTAATAAGCATGAGGACATGCTTATTGATTTTAGAGAGAAGGGAAGGGAGGGAGAGAGAGAGGGAGAGGGAGATCGGTCAGTTGCCTCTCATATGCATCCCAACGAGGGACTGACCCCGCAACCTAAGTGTGTGCCCCGAAACCTGAGACCTTTTGGTTTACAAGACAATGTTCCAACCAACTAAGCCACACCAGCCAGGGTAGCACAATATTCTTAACTGACAAAATTCAGATGTGTAAAAGAACATGTATTTCTCTGCAGCTGAGCTTCGTTGCTGGATGACTGAAGCTTTAAGTAGATTCCAAGTTTTTTCCCTCAGTCAGTAGAGTTTTTACTAGTCAAGTGAGACATAAACTCAGTCAATTCAAAACTGGTTTTCCCTTCCCCTGGGTGTCCAGTCATGGAAAGGGGGTGAAAGTTCCTGGAGTTACATTGGTAGTCAGTCTCCTACATGATCATCCCTGCACTCCAGCATCCTCTGAGGTGTCTGCTCTGTCCACCTGCTCTTCAGCTACCTAGTCCAACCCACTTCCTCCCTGGCATCCCCTTGTCACAATCAAGAAAACTCTTTAGGGACCAATGGCTTCTAAGTAAACCTTGCCATCTTTGGAGGGCCAAATATTCCGGTATCTTGATTATACTGGTGTCTGGCAATGTTGTCAGGCACAGTGTTCATGGTCACTTTCCCAGGCCCCAAGAAAGGAGCGAGTGAAGTCTTCCAGGCCCTTGTGTCCCCAGACATCTCTTTATCTGGTGGAAGTGGAAAGGGGACTGGGAGGTGGATTTTATTGTTCCTCTTAGATTCCTAGCCTTCAAGAACTTCCAAGACTTTCTTGCTTCCTTTGAAACTTTCTACTACCGCCACCTTCCCTGAGCACTGAGAATTCCCATTTCACCCACAAAATGATTTATTTAAAAAGTTATTTTCCTGATGTCATCTATAAGCAAAGGGTTCAACAAATAATAACATGCAAACAAAATGAACACAGTCTGAGTGATTTATACCTTAATCAATATGTATTCAGAGCAAGTGCCTGGTGCATTTTGTTATTAATCTTGAAAACCACTACAAAAAATGCTAATTGCCTTTATATTTTTCTGAAAGGAAAAGTCATTGCCTCTCAGTAAATTCCACCAAAATGTAACTTTCTTAAAAAAGGTAAACACTATTTTTCTCTCTTTACATGCAAAGTGTCTCATACATGTTAACTCCTCCATAAATGACCCTTAGATGAATAACAGTTTTCTCTTGAAGAAATTCCTTCCAAATAATGTAGCATGGTGTTCTATTCAGAAGATAAACAAATGATATATTAATTTCTGGTAGTGTCACCACCACATTCAACTATTCTATTTGGGGTCATATTGGGCCCAAAACAGCTTGTTCCCCCAGGTAAACAATGTCATCAGTGATTAGGTGTGCCGACATTTTGTTTAGACATAGAATCAAAATGAAAGGCTGGGCATTTCCAAAAAAGTCCCAGTGTCCCAAAACAGGAAAAATAGAAAAGGGAAGAGTTTGCTATGATCCTAAAAATGTAAGTCCTTCAAGAGGCCCTTTTTTTTTTTCACTTTACCACAATACAAGCTCTTTTGTCACGTTACTCACATAGCCAGAAATTATAGGCATCATGAAATGGAAGCAACTGGGGGCCAAATGAGATACTTATGCCCACTTTCCTAGTCACAGTGGCCTCAGAAACTACAATCCTTTCATTCGTATTTAATTGTCTTGAGAACATCCCGAGTCAATATTTTTATTTCCTGTTTTCACCTGCCAGTGGCGAACATTTTTTGTCCATTTTCTAAACATATAACTAAATTTAACATGGTAGTTATGACAAGACATGCAGGAAGCTGTCCAGGCCAAACAAACTAGAAAACTCAAACAATTTAAAACATGCTCTTCTATTTTGAAGAGAGTCTTAAAGTTCTGAAGCTCCTTCCTGACCACGCCCTAATTTCACTGAGATACCACTATTTATTCGGAAAAATTTCCAAACTTCCACAAATTTAAAAAGTAAATTATTCCAATTCTGTATGGTAAAAATAAGATAAAACATTGCATGTATTTATTTCGATACACTAATTGTAAAACATCTGTGGTTTCAATCACATTTTACTTTAGCTTACTGAAAACAATGAAAGCCAGCTAAACTTTAAATGATATCCTTCTGAGTTACGCAATCCTAAAATTTACTTTCATATAAAGAACCTTTGAAGCTTTTATAATTTGTGTTAACATGTTTTTATGATCCAAAGCCCAGTTAGACCCAGGAAAAGATTGTGTGTGTGTGTGTGTGTGTGTGTGTGTGTGTGTGTGTTCTCTCCATAAACTATTTTAATCAATTCAACAACATGTGTCTCCCTTTATCTTAAAATAAAACTTTGCTAAATAACAAAGATATGAAGTATATTGGTTTTCATAATGTTTTGCATTTCTTCTCTCTTCTTTTCAAACAAGTAGATCTCCTAAAGTACATGCACAAAAGTGAGCAATATTCTCTTTTTATATAATCTATCAGACTGTCAGCCAAAAAGTGTGCCTGCGGTGGACTGGAAAGCCAAATTTGTCAGAATCAAGTTGTAGTGTCAGAGTAAATAGGTCTTCCTTTTAATGCTTTTTAAAATATGAATGATATAAAAGCACTTGATTTCCCAGACATAGTAGTACAGAAGAATCAGCAGTGAGCAGCTGTGTCACTGAGAGATGGAGGTTGGGGAGGGAAGATGCATGGGGATTCCTTCTGGAGCAGACCAGTGTAATGGCAGTGGAGGAGGAAAAACAAGTGTAACTTGCCAAGAACAGATGATTTAGAGTCATTGTGACAAACAGACCTTCAATTCCAAGGGATATCTAGAGCCAAGGGCTTCTAAGACTCTTGAGTTGTGACAGGCTCTCTGCAATTGCTTGATTTCATGAGACGCAATCCTTGTCTACACTTGTCAAAAGGCATGTGCATGAGTACACGCCTGCACATGTATGCATGTGTACATTTTTCTTAAACTTTACTCAGTTTGAAGAACAATACCAGTCATCTTGCTCTAGTTTGACAGCCATTTATCAATCTGAAAAAACTTTTCAATGCAATGGAAAACTCACCAATTACCCAGATAATGCAGTACTTTAGGGTTTTCGAAAGAGTTTCTCTATAGTATATTTATAAATGCTATGCATGTATGTAATGAACATAATTCATAAAAGACTTTCTCTGCTACTGAGAAAAGCATTTTCACTTTCATAATAACAATTTAACTAATGATCATTAAGTACTATAAGATGCCTGACATTATTCTAAGTGTTCTACCCATGCAATCTCTTAATCCTAACAATAACCCTCTAAGGTGACCCCACTATTATCTCCAGAGCCCAGAAATGTGAAGCACTGTGTTCAAGGCCAGCTAACTGGTTAGTGGCGGAGCCAGCACTCAATCTCAAGCAGTCAGGCACTGGAATACATACTCCTACCACAAGACGATACAACATTTCATTTGATCTAGTTAGAGAGGCATTATCATATCAATTTTTAGACAAGAAAATTGAGATACGATGGGGTTAAAAAACTTCTAAGTTTCCTCTGCCGACATGTGATAGATGCCATGAGTCAAGCCCAGTCTTCCTGATTCCAAAACCCAAGCTCATGACCACTTATGAGCTCCTAAAACCACTGCAGCCTCCTAAATACAGGCCCGCTGTGTAAAACGTAAGCTACGGTGGTCACCGAACACAACAGAAGCAAAAGTGCACATGTTATATTAATGGCTTGAGCCACACAGTCCCACTGGGGCAGCTCACCCCTTGGTATCACGGCACAAAGATCTTACGCAAAGCCTCCTACCTGGCCCCGGTTACTACTGTCAGCACTAGCGTTTGCCTTTGGTTTCCCCATCTTGGCCAATCCACAAAGCAGTTTCTCTGCCTTCAGGAGTGGCCACAAGGCTAGCCGAAGGAAGTTCAGCCCAGAGACCCATAACTGGCTTCCGGACAGGAATTACCCGCCAGCCTGAGTCAGGAATTGTCTTTCCATAAAGGTCTTTCTTCCCGAGAGAGGGAGCTGAGTGGCACAAAGGAAGGAAGAGCCAGGTCGTAGATGACAAGGACTTAGTTGCTGAAGGACTTTTCCTTCTAGATGAGCTTTCTGGATTTCAGAGTAGCTGTTTCCCGCTGAGATTGGCTGGGCCTGGCCTCTGCACCTACACACATGAGTAGAAGAATTTTGAACTCAAACATGAAAGCGCAGCAGCAGGCCACAAAGTCCGCAGCTCAGGCCTGCTGGGAGCCCCAGCCAGTTCATACACCACATGTGTCCTGCTTATCCATCTGGTTTAATGGAAAGGGCCAAAGAAAACAGCAAAAACAAATGGCAGAGTAGAGCCTTTCACCCTGGGCTTCGAGTGCACACTGACCTCACCTTGCAGAGTTTTTCTATAAATCATTTGGGTTATGAGTAGTTTTATATAAAGTGAAAAAGCCCAAGCTATGCAAAGCTTTAAAAAGGGAGGAAAAGTTCCAAAATTACAGCTAATTACCTTATATCAATCCTTCCACTTACCACTACTACTCCATAAAGCAAAACCTGAAATTCAGTGAAACCATGGAAACATGTAGTTTAACCACATGTGAATCCAAACCAAAAACAATCACAATTTATATGACCACCACAAAAGCCTTTGCATTATTCAATTATTTCATAGGTTGAGGATTGGGTTCACTTATTTAAGCAAAAGTCAAAACAGTACATTTCAATATGATAAAAATATACAATCTCTAAAAGGTCATTATACTATATCAAATTGCTGATTAATTTTAGGTTACTTTCTGAAACCAATATATCGCTATGGCTGACACTTGACATTGAAAAATTACACACACACACACACACACACACACACACATATATAAAAAATTTCAATAGACCAAACATTAACCTTGGTCCATGTCCAGCGTCTCAGCCTCAGCACGACTGACATTTTAGACCACAGAAGCCTGTCGTAGGCGACCCTTCTGTGCATTTTTGACCTTCAGCCAAACCCAGGCAGAGAGATCTGATAAGATCACCGGGAGAAGAAGGGAGGGGCCTTCGGAGGAGGTTGCTTGAGGCAATGTGTAAACAAGCTAGTGTAGTGTGTGACAGACCTACCTACTCTTGGGTGGATACCCAGCAGGAGGCAGTGCATATCTGCTGGTTTAGGACGGGATTGGCTTAGAAGCTGGAACCTCCAAAGTGCTTGGATTTAGGGGCCATAAGGTTTCAACAGAAGGAAGGCGGAGACTTTCTCTCTTTCTCTTCCTCGGAGCCGCCAGGATGACCTTGCTGCAGCCACCTTAAATACCCCAAGAATGGTATTTTAAATGGGAAAAGGAACTCCAGGTGTAGCCTAGGGCTGGGCTGGGCTGGCAGAGGGAGCAGCGGGGTTGTTTTCCTTTGGGCGTTCTAGAGGGACAGGCTCTGAGGCAGAAGCCTGCCATTCTTCCAAAATTATGGAGCTTTCGTACCTTATGTTGTTTTAGCTTATACACTAATCTTATAGAAATAAGGCAACCAAAAACTAGCAAGGGGGCTGATAAGGGAACTCAAGAGTTAACGATCTTAGACTTAAGTGATAGGCTTAAGTGATTAAAGCTGGAACTCAAGAGTTAAATATTTTAGCCTTAGCTGATAGGCTTAAGTGACTAATGCATGTGGAAAGCTGTTATTCCAAAATTGTGTAGCTTTTGAGTAAAGACTCCGTTCCTTTTTCACCAAAACTCTGCCTCTGGGATTCTTCCTGGAGGGCAGCAGTGGGCAGCAGGACCCCACTTGCTGTTCAGTAACAATACCTCTGGCCTCCATCCACCAGATGCCAGCAACACTGACCCCATTCGTGAGAACCTAAGATGTCTCCAGACATTGTTAACTGTCCCCGAAGGGTAGGTCGAAATCATGCCTGGTTGAAAGCCACTGATCCATATGCCACCTAGAATATTTTACTGACCTACCCCTTATTAATACTCAACTATCAGTAACTTCTATTATTCATACTAATAGTTCAAGATAATTATGGGGCCTGTTATTAAATTTTTAATACAAGTTAAGTATTTGCCTTCCTAAGATCATAAAAGTGATGTCATCATGGTTTTGCCTTTCTGAATATCATAAAAATTCAATTACATGCAAACATCTATGTATAATATAATGAAATGAATGTACAATGTGCATACATGTACTATGAAACTAGATTTGGAATTTTTAATTATCTGAATTTTCTAACTTACTCCTAAGTCTACTAATGAGGCTTCAGATTCACTCAAGAAAAATACAGCTTTTTCTTTCAAATTCAGTAAAGTATACAAAAGCTCAAAATGGATATAAAGTAATGTAATTTTAAAAATACAAATAATGTCAAAAAATTAAGTCTACAAATTAGGTATTTAAAAAGTTGTATTTTGGTCTCTCCCCCTATGTTGGGTATGGTGTGAGATATTAAGATAAATCAGACACCACCTCCACCCCCAACCAGGTGGCTCACTTGGTGAGAGTGTTGTCCTGATATGCCAAGGTTGTGGGCACGATGGGCACATACAAGAATCAAACAAGGAATAGATGAATAAGTGGAACAATATATCAATGTTTATCTTTCTCTCTCTCTCTCTCTCATTCTTTCTCTCCCTCCCTTCCTCTCTCTTTCTCTCTCTAAAATCAATCAATAAAAAATGTTTTTGAAGATGAATCAGACCAATATAAGCCTTTACTTGTGGAGGTATGTCAATGATAGAGGTAGAAAAAAAAGGGAAAAATAATTACCGCTAATATTTGGTATTAAGTAATTACTTCTACATAACAGGTAGATATGAATGAGAAAATTTTGAGAAAAATATCAAGCCAGTAAAGAATAGGGTGTGTTAAGACAAAGAAGAATATTTAATTAGCCTGGTTAATGGAATTGTAGGCTCTAAGCAACGCAAATAGGTACAGGAGTTTGGGAAAGAAAATAATATGGAGACGTGGGAAACAAGAATAAAAGATGGCTGAAACCAGACTACAGAAGTCCTTGTCAGATTAGTAAGACTACCTCATTCTGTAATCAAAAGGTGTCATTGAAGAAAACGGATCAGAAAGATAAGAGCTAAGTGTTAAGATGATGTTTTTTCTGTATCTCAAATATTACATCCCTCTTCCACCTACACCTAAACCACTGTATCATCATTATCTATAGGTAGAACCTGGTCCCTTAAGGAACTCTGGTCTAATTCTAAGACCTGAGATCAAGTCTCTTTTGTGACTTACCTACCTCTCAGTTTATGCCCAGGTGCAAATAATTGGTTGTCTTATTTTTAAAACCATGTCCACCTTATTCTCAATTCCAGTAATCAGGCCCTATCTTATTCCTGACTTATTCCCTTCCTTTGTAGCCCTATTGAGACCTCAGGACATATTGGGGTGAAGACAGAGCCCCAAAACAACCATGTGATCATGCTGTTCCAGCTTCCCAGCCATCTGAATTATCCTGGGTTGGCTGTCTTTGATACACAACACGGGCTACCTTCGAATGGCTCCATGTTGCCTTACTCTGGGGAAACTGAGTTTTGCAAGACTCTTCCCTATTCCCTGTACCGCCCAAGTGGGCAGGTTAATTCCAGGCCCAGTGCGCAATCTGCCTTGCCTCAATGAACTTAACCCTTCACGCGCAGCTGGGGTTTATGATGACATGTAACTGGCAGGCAGGAAAGAGGTACGGGAGAACAGAGGGAGCAGCAAGAAGGCTGGTAAGGAAGCTACGAGTACTGAGCGTGCCCTGAGCCGCATTAGTAATGTTCCCTAATACAGCTAGGAAATATGTCTTAATGCAAAAGCAAACTACTTTTATAACTTTTTGTATGAAGAGGCTCCTTTTGCAATTTAATATGATACACAAAATCCCCCTTTTATTGTTTAAAACTCACTATTTTAACCCAGGACCATTTTTGTAAACCTTCTATGATACTGCTTTACCTAAATCGTTATAGTCTATTTTTTTCCAGATGTTATATTTCTTTTAAATAATGGCAAAGATGTCAAATCAAATTATTCCTTTCTTTTCAAAAGCGAAAAGCCCTGGTGAGCAAAGACCAACGTTTATGGCAAATTGGTTAATAAAGTGCTGTCTCATGAGAACGGGACCTTAAACTAGAAAAGTGACTCTTAATGCTTAATGTCTCCTTCAGCAATCTGAATTCTTCCTGCAGTCGCTGAAAGTTTTTTCTGGTCTGACCACAACTCACCACACTATACACATTGGGACTGCTTCTTTACTCCCCTACATAATTAAAAACAAAAACAAAAAAGCAAACAAGCAAAACAATGTGCTCCACTAAAAGAATCCAGCTTAGCTCTATCATTATGTATCATTATTTTACTTCACTCTCAGTGATTATCTTTTCTTGCCATTTAGCCAGGCTGTAGTGGTGCTCAATATTGCCTTTCCAAAAAATTCTTATAAATTAATGTAAATAAAGTGCTTAAAACAGTTCCTGAGATAGTGCCGTATATAGTAAGAGTTATGTAAGTGCTTACTATTACTGGGACCAAACCTGGGACTCCACTTCAAACTAAGTCCAAATCTATGGAAATTTGGTGCTGTTATTGGTGTCCCTGGGCTCAGGCACTGGTATTTTTTCAAAGCTGTCTCTCGATGTGATTCCAATGAGCCACCAGGGTTGAGGAACACCCAGGTTTAACCAAGTGCCAGCGAAACACATTTCACGGCTTACATCTCAGAAAAGCTGACCAAGTCTATTCCCTGTTGACCAAGTCTATTCCCCGTTGCCAGGCATTGTTTTGGGGAAAAAAAGTACAATTTGCCAGGTATTGTGCATGTTTAAGAAGACATAAAATAAGTAAGATCACCTCTACCCTCAAGCAACTCACAATCATTATGTGAAATAAGCCACAGCGAATCATGATATTAAATTAAAAAAGTGTGAGTCAGACAGAGAAAGAATTAGCCAATTTTACTGGGCTAGAGCAAGGAAAGCTCCCAAAGCAAGAGAAACTTGAACTGACCCTTAAGGAATGAATGGGATTGTTGGGCGGAAATGATAGGAAAAGACATACTAGACAGAAAGGTAGTAGAGATACAGAAAGATCTGACCAGACCACTGGGGAGGAGTAGGAAGGGGCCCGAGGAGGAGGTTGCCCGAGGCAGCGGTAAACAGTCCAGGACAGGACTGGCTGAGAAGCTGAATACCTCTGGTGCGTGTGGAATTATGGGCCAGAAGATTTAAACAGAAGAAAGGGAGAGACTGGCTCGCTCTATCTTCCTCAAGGATGCCCGGATGATCGTGCTGCAGCTGCCTGCATTTCCCGAGGGACGGCATTTTTTAAATGGGAGAAGCAGCTCCAAGTGCAGCCTAGGGCTGGGCTGGGCTGGCAGAGGGAGCAGCGGGGTTGTTTTCCTTTGGGCGTTCTAGAGGGACAGGCTCTGAGGCAGAAGCCTGCCATTCTTCCAAAATTATGGAGCTTTTGTACCTTATGTTGTTTTAGCTTATACACTAATCTTATAGAAATAAGGCAACTAAAAACTAGCAAGGGGGTTGATAAGGGAACTCAAGAGTTAACGATCTTAGACTTAAGTGATAGGCTTAAGTGATTAAAGCTGGAACTCAAGAGTTAAATATTTTAGCCTTAGCTGATAGGCTTAAGTGACTAATGCATGTGGAAAGCTGTTATTCCAAAATTGTGTAGTTTGAGTAAAGACTCCTTTCCTTTTTCACCAAACCTCTGCCTCCACAATTTTGCCTAGAGGATGGCGGCGGACATCAGGACCCCACTTGCTGTTCAGTGACAATAGCATGAAGTGCCTGAGGACTTAGGAAGAAGTAAAAGAGTTACAGTAGCCATGCTGGGGGTGAAGCTGAACAAATTGTAAAGGTCTGTAAAACCAGGAAAAAACAATTGTGACTTTTCCCTGTAGGCAAAAGGCATCCAAGGAGGCATTAAAAAAAAAATGAGTAACATGATTATGTGTACAACTTAGATCTCCCTGTCTTCATATATCGAGAGCAGCAACAGATCTGCTCATTCGACATGGGCTCTCCCGTGGTCATGCTAAGATGTTCAGCTGAAACCAGCTTCTCTATTGTGCCTTCACCCAGTTCTCTTGAGGAATAAAGACAAGATATTTTAGAAGTTAAAATTTTAATCTAAGCCAAACAAGCTAAGCAAGTCATTCTCTTTTTCCCCATTTATTTCCATGGAAGCAAATAAAAAAATATTTTTTAATGTAGATCCATCCAAGATTTTATATAAAATTGTACTGGGAAAAAAATGACAAATGGGACATGCTGGAGATCCCTTTCTGTTTTTGAAAAAAAATATATATATATATAGAAGATAAGGTGTGGCCATCACAGATGAAAGAAAAATGACTCCAAAAGCAGCTAAATTTGAGAAGTGATCTCTTGAGATTGTACTTTTTTTAGCAGAATGTTTAACAGGAGTTTTCTTTCAAAATAAGACTATACGCAAGAATTCTTTTATTTAAGGTAGAGGGTGAAAGTATCACAGAAATGATAACAATAGCAAATATTTGTTGAGGACTTAATATGAGATTAGTACTGGGCTCATTGTCTTCACTATGAGTATGTCAGTGCTATTTTTAAAGTTTATTTTACAGATGAGGAAACTGAGGATTAATACTGTCAAATAAGTGTCAAAAACTGTCAAAGGTCTGATATTTATCCCACTTGAAAGCTAATAAGCTAGCCTGTCATAATTTCAACAACGCTTGCAGAAAGCACAAGATTCCTGGGTCAGAGACAAAAGACTATTACTCATAGCAGTAGCAGTAGCCAGAGTATGAGCTTTTCTTTTGCCAACTTTCTGAATCCTAAGTCCCACAAGCAACATAGAGGGTCAGGTAACACCTGCATATGCAATAGATTGTTACAGCAACCTTATAACGTGTTACAGGAATTTTTATAATGGACACTAAGCACGCCTACCTTTGCTCTGAAAGGAGACGCTCTCTCTCTCTTCAAAGGTTATTTACTACACAAACACACTTGAAACAAAGTCTGAAACAAAACCTGTCAGTGTATCTACTTGAAAGATGTAAACACAGACAAGACAATCATGGAGATCTCCCAACAATAAATTGCCCATGTTTGCACAATTAGTAAATGATAGTATCAGGACTTGCACCTAAGTCCATGTCATTTGAGCAGCAGAACCCTGTACTAAAATATCAGGAAGCAAAGCACGAAGGATTACCTGAGTTTTGTGGATCTCAAGAATCCAGATTTTTCAGTCATTTTAAGAGAGGATGAACCAAAAAAGACTTCCAAGGAGCCTCCACTGCCAACATTGGTTAAGAATATCTCCTTTCTAAAAGTAGGAAAATGAAAAGAAACATATCCTCTGGAGGATCAGAAGGTAACAGTGAGGAAAGTTTTAAAAGACATAATGAGCATAACAGTACCAGAAAAAAATAGCCTAGGATATTCTTGAGTGCTTTCTCTAGGTGTTGAGTTTTAATTCTAGCTTGACTTAAACAGTAGATGAAAGATATTTAAATACTGTATCAATAGTGCAGTTGAAAATGCCATTTTCTCACCATAAACTATTTTGGACCATCAATTTCTCTCTTCAGGAGATACGATAGTACAGATAACATGATTATAATTTATGCCTTCCTTCAGTCTAGGGACTCAGAGAGTTTTTTATTTTTCTGTTCGAGGGGAACAAAATTACTGCTTTAAATGCAACAGAAGCTCACATATGCTCTTATGCAAGCCCCAGACTTTTCTGGCTGCCCCAGGTTTTTCAAGGGACGACTGTGAACAAACATGCAAAGCCACACCCTTTCCTAGTTCAAACACTCTGACATTCCTGTCAGTCTCATCCTTGTCCTCAGTGGCTGCTCAGGAGCTCACTGTAGAGGAGGCTATGTGGCTGGAATTTTGGAGCTAAGTCAATGAAAATACCCTACCAATGCCTATGTGTATAAAGACCCAGGGTGTTAGATAATGATAAATGGGTCTCCACCTGGTCCATACCCATATATAGGTTTTCGATCATTGTCATGTCCACTGCTAAAGGTAAATATTATTTATTGACCTCTTAAACAGACAGCAGTGCTGACTTGGAAAAGGGAAATAGTTTCATCTGACCTTAACATATAAATACTCAGGGTAAGCCTCAGCAGGAATCCTGGCTTTAAAAGTTTTAGACGAGACTATGCTAAGGCCAAAGACTCGTTTCTGCACACTGCAAAGGCCAATTTCCTGTTTCGTGTTCTCTGCACGGCCATCCTTAACAAATGGAACCTGCTGGAGATCCCTTTCTGTTTCTGCAAAACGAAGTGTTATATCTGACATGGGTCAGCGAAATCATGTTTTGCTTTAGAATATACCCAAGAAGAGAGGGAGATTAAGTCTCTCTTCCGGGATTTAAATCTGTCCTGAATCCCTGGCCCATGCTGGTATGTGCCTGGTATTTGGGGATTTCTTGCTGATGAATATAATATGGCCAAAGCCTTGCTTGGCTGCAAAGAGAAACCAGAGAAAAATAAAGATGTGCTTTCGTTGGTAACATACTGTGGGGTCAGGATGTTGTTCTAGTGACTCACTTGAAAAAAAAAAGAAATGTGGTAGGAAAACTAAATTCAACCCATGACAAAGTGCTATGGCTTTTGCTTAACAATAATTCCAGCCAACTCACTAGCCAGAATTCTTTTTATATAGGCTGGGTCTGCATGATTCAAAAATATCCAGCACATTTAATTCTAAAATTTGCTTCAGTAGCCTGGCTATTTTGCTTGTGAAATGTTAAACCTTAACGGAACTACTTTGAACAAATATTATACGGAGCAGTTATAATGACTGACTATTTGCTTAATTAATAGTGGCCTGATATTTTTAGATGCTTTGGCGTTTTGTAGACAGATTCATAGAGCTCAGTGCTCCTGGAACCCACTGCCCTATTCTCACTGTCTTCTGGCTTCTAGATTAGACAGTATATTTCTCAACTACAACAGCTCAGTTTTCATTGGGTGGAGGAGATGGGTGGGAGAGTGCAACTAACCATCTCTATTCCATGTTTTCCGTCTCCGAAGCATTCTGCCAAACACTTCATTTCGGTTTTTCTTTTTTAATCCTTTTATGACAGTATTTGGTATAGTCTGACTTTTCTTTATATTATTGATTGTTCCAAAACTATAATTCATGATATACACTTTCCTGTTTCAAGCCAGGTTTCCCACCTATGTTACCTTTACAGGGAATGTTTTTCCTTCCATCCTCGTCTTTCAAATATTATTTATATAATAAGGTCAAGCTCAAAGCTATCTCTTTTATAAAAACAAGTATGAATTCTCTCCTGTTCCATGCAATGATGCCATTGACTCTGTACTTTCATTATAGCACACCCTGCCTGGTATTATAATTCTTCGTGTCCATGACTGTGTTACCACTAAGTTGTTAGCTCCTTGAGCACTGGACTTCTGTTTACCCACAGGGGCTCATTCTTCTTCCATTTCTTATCTCCATACCAAGCTCTATTTACCCATAGCAGGTAAGTCAAAATATTTTTTTAAATTTAATGATGCTCACATCCTCCAAATAAATATATGACAAAGTGGTACAAGGTTTGGGGGGTCAAAGTAAGGGGAAGAACAGGGGAGGAAGGGAGAGAAAAGGGAGGAAGAGTGTCTAATTGAAAATCTAACCTGATTTAACATCTAATAATTAATTACTCATGCTGGCAAATGTCATAGGAAAAAAACAAATGCAACTGCTCTGGATTTTAAAATGTCTTATTTTTCCTTCAGTATATTTATTCAAAAACAAACAATATTTACTTCTCTCCTGATTAAAATATGAATGTTTCTACTTGGCTCCTTTTTGAACAAACTGCTTCAGAACAAACCAATTCTGATAACAGAGTAAATCTCACTGTCCCTGACCAACAACCCCATCCTTTGTTTTAAAACAATAGTTAGATGTTCCCAGCCGGGGCACATGCCTGGGATGCAGGCCAGATCCCTGGCAGGGGGCACGTAAGAGGCAACCACATGTTAATGTTTTCTCTCTCTCTCTTTCTCCCTCCCTTCCCCTCTGTCAAAAAATAAAAAATAAATAAAATCTTTTAAAAATTAAATAAAGAAAGAATAATTTGATGACTAAATGCTACCTTTCCCTCAAAGCGATGAAGGGAGAAGACATAAGGCAGTGAATACTCGTATAAAACAGCATCACCAGTTAAAATACAATTCACATCAGTGTGGAAGTGATTCTGAGTGGGTGGTTATTGCTACAAAAGATAAGGACACACTCAGAAATGAGCTACCTGTAACAAGGTGTAAATTTTTTTCATAATAAGTTTAAAGAGATAGTACTATTCTAAATGCATTTTTAAATAATATTCAATATTTTGGGGAAATTCAGGATGCAGATTTTTTCTTCAATCAGGAATTGACCCACTGGGTATTTTATTTTCAATTATGGGAATGTTTATGATTCATGCTTTGACATCTATATTGACAGTGACATTCTTTCAAAAGAATGACCCCAGAGGTTCAATGGTCCTATATTTTAAATACAGATTTCCCTGTCCCCGCCATTTTGATTTCGTGTGATTATTAAAAACAGAGAGATTTTACACTAAGCACCACATTGTGAATCTTTGCTCTCTACCAATACTGTACTTGAGATTTGTAACACTTCGCAATTTTCTAATATTGTGGTTGAGGTCATCCTAAAAGACCTACATTTATATTTTCCCTTTGCAATGCAAAATCAGTACTTGACTGGCTGAGAAAAAGGGAGGCACTCCATGTCAGACTGCTGACTGAAAATGCAAACAAGTACGTACGAATGTGTGTGTGTTATGGAAACACAGAAGCCAAAAAGTCCTGCTGATTATATACTCTCTTCTTAGAAATATTAAATTGGTCCAGGTTTCAGTTTTTTTAAATCTCATCTTTCTGCACACCTTTTTACGAGGAGTTTCATAAAGAGCATGATAATTACCGGTAGAAAACCTACAGTATTCTTGCTACACTTTTCATAAGAATTTCCATCTAACTTTCCACATTTTTTTGCAAAGTCATTTTTTTCTTACTTTCTTTTTTCTTGGTGGAGGCGGGCAACAATAAGACAACCAAATCACTTCATGATGTAATGGTAAATCAATGAAAATAAACAACATGGCAAGGAGAACTAAAAACAAAACAAAGTCTCTAGACTTTAGGGTTCTCCTGAAAAGTTGCCTACAGGTCAAAACATTAAATTGGTTTGAATATAGAAAAAATTAGCTGCAATTTATACAGCATAGCTTAAAGGTTTAATCATGTGCTTGAGTGTGTATGTTATTTATAAAGGACAGCTGCACCCACAGGGAACCCTCCCCTTGCTGCTGGCTGTAGGACACAGCATTCTTAAAGTGCTTCCTTTCCCAGCAGTGCTTCTCAAACTTCAGCTCGCACCCTAGCCCCCTGAGGAGTTGTTAAAAAAGCAGACTGCTGGGTTCCACTCCATCTGGGACTGGCCTGAGAATCTCCATTTCAAACAAGTCTCCCAGAGGCTGCAGAGGCTGCTGGTCTGATGACCACTCTTTGGACACCTCTGCTTTGAGACGGAGCGTCTTGGAGCCGCCTGGAGCCGCCTGGAGGCCAGCGTGGGGGGCAAACGGAGGAGCCAAGGAAGAGAACTGTGGAAAGGAGTTGAGCCTGTGATGCTTGAGAAACAAGGGGTTACCCTAACAGCTAATCTGTGGAGGAGAATTGTGGTTTTAGAAATATTCCACATGGTCAAATTGAACTAAGTGTATGAAGGTGAAACAGAAAAGGAAAGAATTGCAGAAAAATTTAAGGGAAAGAGAGGTCACAGACCAAGCCCTTCATGAAATAATAACAAAGACAGATTATAAGCAAAAAAGCGTCCTGTACCACAAAACGTGATCGCCTTCCAGTCCTCCCTTCCTCCACTCTACTCCAGCTTCCTTCTATAAATGAGCAAGACAGGTGTGAATCTCAATCCACTGGCTGAAGAAAACATCCATTTCCCGATTATCCATACTCAACTTTGTTGCCAAATCTAAGTGCTACACCAGCTGGGAAAATGCAACCTCATTTACCTGTGAAGCGTCCCCCCAACCCCCATGTTGTGATAAGGTAGTTCAGGGGTAATAGGCTAGATCCTGGCATGGCACGCAGTTCAGTGCTCTGTGGTCTTCAAATAGCAGTCATCAATCCACCTAAGTCATTGGATATCGCAGGCCTTGTTCCACGGCCCCTATGTGCGGCTTCCTGGAAATGCTATTACTGTGGGAATCTCCTGTGAGCCTCCTGCAAGCAGTGTGACTGAAGGCCCCACAGAGCCATTGCCCTCTGCCACTTGCTACCCCCTCCTAGGAAACAAAGTTGCCACTGCTGTGGTGCCTGTGGACTGTTTACTCCTCTCCCTCCCTTAGGCTGGAGGGGAATCTCCTTCCAGTTTGTGGTTAAGAAACAAACCCCTGAACTCCCCAGCTTCTACACCTACACTTTTCTGAAGCCCAGAAAAAAACCCTTTTCTCATTTCTCCTTACTTCACAGCTAAGTTTTAAAGATTTAAGTCTAAATGTCTAAACGTCCAATGCCTGCAGGAGTCAAAAGGGTAGAATACGTAAGAGAAGCAGGTTGGGTACACACAGTGAAGAGCGATGAGTGCTGCGCAACGGAAAGGGAGGGAGCCTTCAAAAGAGTAAAAAGAAATTTTAACTGTGGAAGTCAAACAACACACGTTTTGTCCCATGGGACAGCAAGTTTCTCATTTGTGAGTATGGCTGAAGTTTATGGAAAACAAAGATGCGATGCTTATTCTTTCCTCTTAGCGATTCCTGAGGCACTAAGTATAGTGCAGGCACTATTTTCTTAAGGGCAAGGGCTTCTGCCTGTAGTTTTCACCGCTGTATCCCCAGCAAGTAGAACAGTGCGTGGCACACTGTCGGTGCATTCAGTAAATATCTTTTGCAATACCTCATTGAATGAATCAACAAATGAATGCATAACAAAACAAATACAGTATTATCTTAAAATTTTATTACCCAGATCTATTATCTTTAGTCTGTACAAATCACACTGATGGTTACATACCATATTTACGAAAGGGCAAATGGTACAAGGGTCAAATATAAGGGATCCCTACAAGTCTGTGTATTTCAGGGGGGCGGAGACCTCTTCTTCAAACTGCTCACCACGCCACTGCCTGGACACAACAGTAAAATTGTAAGTTCCTGATGAACTGTTGAGTGTGCTAGCCTGAAGCTTAATTAGGCAAATACGTTCATGTGTGACTGTGGCCTTTGTGGTGCCTAAAGCAAAACAGAAACTTGAATAATATAAAGTTTTATTATAGATTTCAAAGAAAGTCAAGAAACAATATGAGAAACCCAAGCTCAGAAGCTAGAAACACTCTGAATTAATGTGTGCTGTACTTCTCGCATTCACTAAAAAGCTGTCTAGCTTGACTCTCCCTTGGGAAAAGTTACTATATTGCTACCACTCCTTTCCCTTTCTGCTTCAGCCAGCTTCCGGAGCTCATGGTTTTCTGCCTGCAGCTTCCTCTTTTATCTGAGCCCGTCCTGTGAAACCCTGATCCCCTGAAAAGGAGGTTAATTGATCATTCTGCATCGTGGCTTCCACCCGTGGATTGCTTCCCTTGGTGAAGCATTTAGCACTAAGCCAGCAGCACATGAGCTCTGACTAAAACATTCGAACAGGATTACCATGGCAGCTGTTCATTATTTGTGAACCTCTGCGACGTTTGTCCTGTTTACACTGCCCAGTTTGAGGAATACTTTCGTAAAAGAATATTTTGAGTCCAATGTCCTTAAGCATGGATATCTGGGAGCCACTCTTCATTCCTGCTTTGTAGCATGAATCCTCACCACCTTTTCAGGCCCCATGATCTTTATTTCAATTACGTGCACATTAGAGGCTACCTTCTCATGCACCCACTAATCCAGGACTTTTTATCACTTGAACTGCTGCAAAAATAGACTTATAACCGTGAAAAATAATGAAAGTTATCAAAATGTGCACCCGAAATGGCCACTAGGACCAGACTGACACACTACTAATGTTAAAGGGAAAACCACAGGTCCAAAATGGAATCATTTATGCTAAAGCCCACGATACCAAATCTAGACTTAACAGCCAATTTGACTTTACCAGGATTGTAATCTTAATCAAGCAGTCTGGAGTTTCCCGGTAGCAAACATTGCTACCAGTGGGGTAATCTAACACGTGGGCCCCTGCCGCTCCCAATAGGAGGAGGAGGCAACCCGTGTAATAAAACCCTTGCAGTCAAAGAAGAAGATGTCCTAGTCTAAAAATAATCCTTTTCTTTCCTTTTGCTAATAAATCCCCTGCCCCACTGTCTTCCTATTAAAAACTTTTCATTTTTATCCAGCTTTTTGGAGTGCTCTTCTATTTGCTGTATGGGATGCTGTCCCACTCATGGACGGCTTGATAAAGCCAATTCGACCTTCAAAATCTCCTCAGTTGAATTTTTTTGTTTAACAGTACATTCAACAAAATCTTCAAGAAGGAAATAATTCCCATGCTGTTTAAACTTTTTCAGAACTCATAAAAATATTTCAGCATTCCATGTCTTTATATAAAACCAGAATAACTCTGGTAGCAATACTTACATAAATAGTTCAAAAAGAAATTGTGGTCTAATGTGTTACAAACATAATAATACAACCCTAAATAAAGAATATAAAATCTATGTCAACATAATATTTTTAATTTTTAAAATAACTAAAGCAAAAAAGTTTAAGTAAATAAACACATATTGATCCACCTCATAACAAAGGAGGAAAAAAACAAGAAAAAAATGGCAAAAGACTTTCCAATTAAGATAGTAGAGAGTGAGAGAATCTGCATACTCTAACGGTTTATGAAAGGAAGAAAACCACGGAACATAAATTTTGAAAAGAGATGGCCAAGTAAATAAATAAAAGATGCTTATTTGGTTAGGAAGTCCTTTAACCTTATCTGCATCCTTCCAAAAAAAATGGAAGGGAAAGTAGATGATTCAACCAAGTCCTCGAAAGTGTTACTAACGTTCCTAAAAACAGGGAAAAGCTGGGAAGGCAGGCTAATTGGCGAGAAAGTCAAGGTCTGCTCTCACAAACGTCTCCACCAAAGGAGCGAGGGAGGACGAGCAAACTGCCAGCGGTGCCCTCCGCCCTCTCCCAGCTGGAGAGGAAGACAGAAAGGGTGCTCGAGATCTCCAGCAACAAACTGCAAAAATGAAGACAAGGAGCAAATAAATAAGAAAAAGAAATAAAAACTGTCTGCAACAACCAAAAGTGGAGAGATTTAAGCAGAAGGTGAAACCCCTCTTGCCCCCCAGCGCAGTTAACATGATAATGAAGCTAAAGCCCACAGGAGGAGTTATCTTTTCCATTATCACTGGAGAGTCGGGGTAAATATGTAAAAGACTGCTAAAGAAATGTATAAGTGAAACAAAAAAAAATGAATAACCTAAACAAATTCTGTCTACTGGAAGCATGAGCTTCGGGGTATCATATGCAAACCAGAAGTTTGACCTCAAGGCCCCAGAAAGAGAGAACATGCCCAGTTAAAGGGAGTGGATTGTGAAGCAGGATACCTACCCACATCAGCGAAAATAAAGCGGAGCCTGAGCGTTCCGCCTTCCCCACTCTCGTCACCTGAGGCTAGAGAAAAACTGAGTGGTAGCAACAGCCAGGCCTCAGAGTGTAGCTCTGAGAGAGAAAGGCAAAGGGGGAGACCTCATGGAAAGAGCACGCTGGAAAACTCACACAGATGCGCTTCCAAAGCAAACCAAAGGTCTGGACGCTGCTCGTGTGAAGCATGAGCTAGATTAAAGGAAATGGCATTGCAGTTATGTTTGAACACAACAAAAACTTAAGGAGGAAAAGTGACATGGCTGACAAGAGAGACAGAAAAATCCTACTTGGAAAGAAAACATATTCCAAGAGCAGAAGAGATTCACTGAACTTGATTCCTAGTGTGGAAGAACTTAATGGGAATATGAAAAAGAAAAAAAAGAAATTTTATAAAGCAGGAAAAGATATAAAAAAGTCTGCAGAGATAAATTTAGAGTACAACACCAGTAGAACTTAGACACATCTATTTAATAACCTAGAAAGTGCAAGAAAAAGGAGCTGAAAGATATTTCAATGGGTTAGAGGAAAGGCTTGAGATAATAGTAATATCAGAAAACAAGTTAGAAAGAAGCTGATAGAGGAGAAGCCCAAAATAACAGAAAGATATTTTATGCCCTGTAATTGTAAACCAAAGAAAGAAAGAAGGAAAATAAAAGAAATATTCAGAAACATTAAAAAGTAAAGTCCCTGAAATGAAAGAGAAGCACAGATTAAAGGAAAGACCCTCTCCACTGGAAAAAGATGAAGAAAGATCAACACTGCAACATATCCTGGCTAAGTTATTAAGATTCAAAGACAAAGAAATAGTTTTTCAGCCATCCAGACAGAAAAAAATAAATTAACTAAAAGAAGAGAAATCAGGTTGGTTGCATACTTCTCTCCAGCAACATACTAAGCCAGAAAACAGAGCAATATCTACAACACCCTGAAGGAAAAAAAAATTCTATCAAAAGATATTACAGCCAAACATTCTGAAATATGAAAGAACTTACGAAACGTAATACATACGAAAAAATATTTCAAATAAATCAAGCCCAACGAGAAACAAATGGTAAAGTCATAGTAAAATGTCTAATTCAATACTCAGTGCTATAAGATGACAGAGCGATGTCAAAAAATCTCCAGGGCTGGAGGCGCAAAATCTAATGCCCACAAGGACAAGGCAGGACATACCAGTGACGGAAACATCTTGGATTCAGTACGTCGAAGAGCGCGCACACACACACAGGCAAAAATAAGACAGTGCCGCCAATTCTGCTTTCAGGGAATCAGAAACCATTAAAAGGTCGTTATATTACCAGATTTTTTATATTTTCAAGAAAATCCAGAAATCCAAACACCTGTCTTAATTCTCCTAACTTTCCAATTTCAGCAACAAAATCAACTGTATTAAATATACGGAGGAAAACAAATTCGTCTGTTAGTGTGAGTTTGCAAACCGGCTCCTATTTGTGGAGGGCACGGAGAGGCTGAAAAAAAAAAGGCGGTTTTAATAAGCAAGGGAATTTAGTTACAAAGTGTGTCCCAAATGGCAGCAAAAGGCGTAGGTCTCCGCCCATTCCTGCCAGGATCTTAAAGTCGATATAGAGGCTGATGAGGACTACCGTGGCACTTTGAGCAAACGCTATGGGCCCTCCCGGCCTGTGGGAGAAGCTGGGCCCATGAAGTTCCCGCAGTCTAGGTAATCGCGAGAACCCTCCACGCGAGAACCCTGCAGGGAGAGTCTAAGGTTGTAGCAAAGCGCTAGGGCTCTAACGTCCGGCCGCCTTCGTGTAACTTCCTCTTCCGTTCTATAAATACCTCTCCATCTTGTAACTTGCCATGTGACTTGCTGAATAAAGATACACTTTGCCATTTTTAATGAGGCAGGAGAGTACAGAGCTTAGGCACAGACTTTCAAGCTAGCTTGCCGGGGTTTGAATCTTGGCTCAACTGCACAGTATTGGCTGTATGTCCTTGAGCAAGTTACTTAACTTCTCTGTGCCTCAGTTCCTTATCAGCAAAGTGAATACCTTGTAGGGTTTCTGCGCTGATACCATGAGTAAGTGACAGGTGCATATGCCTAGGACGGTGCTGATGCCATAGTCAGTGATGTCCAGGTGTTCGTTATTATTGTCATCGTCATCGCCTTTGAGCAAATAATGAGCCCATCATGACTTGTTGATATTTAACCTGTGCCGACACCCAAAGATCAGCAGTGCACACAAAAAGGGTTCAAAAATCAGTTCTAGAATTTTCTTGCAAATTGTTCCTGTTGGGGCATCCCTCTTTTACAGCACAGATTATAGGGGCTTGGAGATACCCAATGGATATAAAACATGTAGGGAATAAAAGAGATCTAAACTATGAGTTCTCTCAAATACAGAATCAATTATGCCGAAAGGGCTTTTTTTCCCTACCAGTAGTTAAAGTTATCACAGCTGGGGAAAAGCAAGTGGTTCTGTTACGGAAAAATGAAACGACCAGACACTGAGGGGTTAGGAGCACGATCTTTACTTACGTGCACGGGCCCAGAAGAGACAAACCCCAAATTCTGAGCCCAGAACAATAGCCCCGCATTCCCTTTATGCTGGGCTAAGTGGGGTAAGGGTCTTGGGAGGCGTGGTATAGATTTGGCACGAAAAGGGTTTACAGAGGTGAAAGAGAAGTATTTACATCATAAGTCAGGGCAATTGGCATGAAAAGGGCTTACAGGGGTGGGAGAGAAGTATTTACATTATAAGTCAGGGCAATTAGCATTTCATCTTTGGTATCAGCCTTGATTTCCTCTATAGTTCTGACACATCACAGTGTGCCCTTGAGTAGGTTAGTTAACCTCTCTGAACATCAAGTTTAATTTTGTTCCTTCTTCTTATGAAATAGGAATGAGAATATCAATTTAATTCATTTATAAAATTCATTTGAATAAAATTACTCATTTATTTAAAGTCAGTATACTGGGTACCTAATATGTATCTTGTATAATCTAGATTCTAGAGATATTTTATTCAATGTGAATAAACTACAGTCTTTGCTATAACAATAGGCACATGTAAAAGCAACTCGTACATCAAGCGATATAAAGTGCTATAAGAATATAAAGCAGAATAAGTGGCTAAAGAGTAACATGGAGCAAGGGGGCAGCAGATACGCTGGCTTTTCTGATGGCAAATATTCACATATTTCAACATCTTACTGTCAGATATAACACTGTAAATTTTTTGACTAGAATTCAAAAGTGAGGATATCACTTTTAAAACCCTTCACAGGTACATGAGGCTTATCACTAAGTATCTTTTTCTTTTTCCTGGAAATCCCATACCATAGCTTGTGATAGCTGGGGGCCAGGCCAGGGGGACTTTTGGAGCACAGCTGCCCAGCTCCATGTAAGAAGAATGGATGACCGTGTCCTAAGGAAAAAGGCATTTGCCCATGTTTTCATGGCTTTAAATCTCTTTATGAGAAAAAGAAGATAAAGATATTTGTAATTATTTCAGCATTAATTGTTTGCTCCTAAATCACTCAAAATACACTCAGTACTGGAACTACCAGTATTTTCCATGTAGACACTTTTATTTTCACCTTGAAGCTCCTTAGCTGAAGCATTGGCAATTCACTGTATTACCCTGACTTCTCCCCTTTAGAACGTTTCCAGAGAAGTTCAGATGCCCGCCGGCCTTTTCACTTCTAATAGCTTAGAAAGAGCACCGTGCTACTAGAGACTGTGGCAACTGAAAGTTCTTTCTGGGCTATTTGAAATACTAAATAAAAACTGCAGGAAACTCGGCAGCTTCTGCACAGCGTATATGATCTTAATGTGGAAGCTGTGTTCATCCGGCAAATCCCTATGCAACACAGTTGAATTTGTTCCTCAGGAAGTGTCAGCAAGGTGCTGAGAGGATTCATAGGCTGAGAACTGGTCAGGGCTTGGGTGATTTTAGGTTCTCTAGGACTCCAAATGGACTGTGACTGGGTCAGAAGACCCCAGCTGACTGTACCTCCCAACATTCTTGTGGCAATTTCATCTTTTTGGTGAGCCCTTGTTCTTTTCCAACTGAAGACCTCTCGATGGGTAAATCAAAAGTGGAAATTGGACAATGAGATCTTCCTTCTCGAATAGGGTTGTCTGAATTTCAAATCGTATTAGTTTGCTTACTGTGGTTGAATTTCTTACTTCTTTTGTTGATTAATTCTTGATATTATATTATAGTTTGTACTAATATTGTTTCCAATCATCTCCAAAGAGAACTTTGGAAATAATTTACTTAGTTTTCAGGGAACATTTTTCCCGTCCAAATTTATGAGCCTTGTCAATATTATCCAGAACTTGGATGTCTGAACAGGCCTCCCAGGTGGTGCATTCTCCTGGTTTTGCCCTTTGAATATGTTCTGTGAAATAGATCCTGGACTTTTAGATTTGACGTGACCACTAAACCCTACATCGACATAATATTTCTCATGCAAACAGTTGAAAAGATAAATTAGGTAAAATAATTGTTGTGGCCTTTATAAAGGTTAAAGTTCTCTTGTGTAGAAAAAAAACATGTTAAAATACTTTTAGGTCTTCCTTAAATTTAAGTAATACTTGAATGTCATCACTGGGCTACTTACTCGGGCCACCACTGGGCTACTTACTCGGTGTCACTGTGCTGTTGTTGTAAGTGCTTTCTATTTTGACTTTCAAAAATGCGAGTGGGATGAAGGAGAATAAATAGTCATCATTTGTTCTTTTCCAGGATCAGATTACACGATAGTTGCTAAGGTGATGTTCTCGGTGTAGAGTACGGACCTTCATGTGTAAACACAGATTTTTAAATCTCCGTGGATATGTTCTGGGTCAGAGAGGTAAAAAATTTATGGCCTTCGTTTCTCACCAAAGGTACTGGCGAGCTTATGGGTGATAGGAGGGTAAACAGTGAAACAGACCTCCTACCCTAGGTAATCAGATACAAAAGGGATTTAACTGATGCCTAGCACCCAAGGTACGAAAAGAAACAGCTAAGTGGAAAATGCCTCAGGGGGCACATTGGATCTCTGGGTGCACACTGGGACACTGTTTACTTCTCTTTAGCCAGTTTCCCATTAACCTTCTCCTACGTTTATAACCCATCCCCTCCCTTTTGAGAACTGTCAATTCAATGCCATTCCGTAGTTAGTCATTTGGTTCTCCGAGGGTGAGAGAAGGTTCCGATTGTGGTTTCGGCAATACCTCTCTCGCCAGTCCATTCCTACCTGAGTATCAGCGGTGTTGAGAGAGAGAGAAATGCGGGATGGAGTTTGCGCGGGTTTTCCTTTCCCGTCTTTTTCTAGAATGCGTACAACGAAGAAAAGATGAAGCAGCAGCTCCTGAACACGGCATTACCAGTTTTTCGGGAGGCGGGCAAGTGCTTTTAAAAGTCAGGGACAGAGGGAAATCCAATGCCTACGTTTGCTCCTGGTTACACTTCCCTTAATTTCAGCCTGAGGGGCCTCTGTCCTCTGTCCCTTTTTTGCACTCAGAAAAAAAGCTCTCCAAAAATGTTTAACCTACAAACTTTATAGGTATGAAAAATGGTACAGAGTCCAGCAAAAAGGACCTCGACTCTGTTTTGCCCGCCACCGAATGGCTTCAGGGGCTGCTTGTAGAGGCTTACATCAGAACTTTAAGCACATGGACTGAGAAACAGCTTTTGGGACCTATTTCTTAAATAGATTGTCCAATATAATTTTACATAGATTGTAACTACATTACAGATAAAATTCCTAAACATCTGTCTTTAAATTGCTTGATCCACATATAATGTATAAAAATTTATAAAAGTTAATTCTCTGTTTCTCTCTGCAAACCCTTCTCAAGTTCCTTCATTTAATTTATTTTTATAATTGGAGAAATGAGAAATTTTCCTATCCTGTTAGAATGTCTATGAGATAAAGAGAAAATAAGTTAATCAAATGGAAGAATTTGTGGAGGAATATTAGGTTCAGAAATAAATTATTTCAACATGTGAGGTTTTTATTGGGCTGCCAAAGAAAATCCATGTAGTAGGTCACAAGAATAGAATCAGTAGCTGGTCTGCTTAAGTTTCTTGGTTTAGAAAAACTTAAGATGGGTGTTCAGATATTACAGTTTCTGAGAAGTTGAGTGGTTTGGAGTATGTACTTATGAGTATAAATTCAGAAAATAGATTTTGTTGAACTTGATTAGAAGTGAATTTAACAATTATCAATCTTTGTCATTAATAATTACATGCTACATTTGACTATATTTCATTTTAATACTTGAAATTACAAGTACTGGCCTGGAAGGAATGAAATTGAGTTATAGTTCTGATTAAGTCACTGACAAATAACGCAATTTTGGGAATATTTGTTTAAATTTTAGGGGCCTCAGTTTACCACTGGTGAAAGTTGTAGTTTCTAATTAGATACTTCCTAACCTTCCAGCTCAAAGATTCACCCCAAGCACAGTGGAGGTGTTTTCAGTATTATATTAGGTCTGTCCATTGCTTTCCAATCAGATTTGGTTAGAAATGGTACTACATTTCTGAATGCTTTGTAGTTATTACAAATCTCCTGTCATATGAGTACATTTTTGCTCCTTAAACAAAAGTGTGAAGGCTGCTGGTGCTATGAACAAGATGAGAGAACTAATGTTAAAGGAACTTGGTGCAAACTTCAATAGCATTAAAAAGGACATGGTCACCATAAAAAAGAACCAGTCAGAAATGAAGGATACACTAATTGAAATGAAGTATAATTTGCAGGGTATCACCAGTAGAGTAGAAGAGCAGAGAATCAAATCAGCAATTTGGAATATAAGGAAACAGAAAACACTCAATCAGAACAGCAAAAAGAAACAAGACTAAAAAAAAACAGGATAGTGTAAGGAGCTTCTGGGACACCATCATGCATACCAATATTCTCCTCATGGGGGCGCTAAAAGGAGAGGAACAAGAGCAAGGAATTGAAAACTTACTTAAAAAATAATGATGGAAAACTTCCATAAGCTAGTAAAGGAAATAAACATACAAGTCCAGCAGGCACCGAGAGTCTCAAACAGGGTGAACCCAAAGAGGCCCACACAAAGACACATCATAATTAAAATGCCAAAGGTTAAAGACAAGGAGAGAATCTGAAAAGCAACAAGAGAAAAACAGTTATCTACAAGGGAGTTTCCATAAGGTTGTCTTACCAGAAACTTTGCAGACCAGAAGGGATTGGTACAAAATATTGTAAGTGATGAAAAGCAAGGACCTACACCAAGACTACCCAGTGAAGTGATCATTTAGAATCAAAGGACAGATAAGAGATTTCCAGACAAGAAAAAGTTAAAGAAGTTTATCAACATCAGACCAGTATTGCAAGAAGAGTTAAAGGGTCTTCTTTAAGGAGAAGAAGAAGAAAAGATAAAAAACATGAATAATAAAGTCAGTAAATACATATTTATCAACAACTACTTTAAAAGCAAATAGATTAAGTGCTCCAGTCAAAAGACATACAGTGAATGGATGGATAACAAAACAAGACCCTTAAATATGCTGTCTACAAGAGACTCACTTCATATCTAAAGACACACACACACATATACACACACACTGAAAGTAAAGGGATGGAAAACGTATTTCATGAAAATGAAAACAAAACAAAACATAAAAGCTGAGCTAATGATACTTATACCAGATAAAGTAGACTTCTTTTAATAGTTTATTTTGTGTTGTATTTTTTCCATTACCATTTATCCCTCTTACATCCTCTTCTACCTTCTCTGCTCTCCCGAGACTATAACAAGAGACAAAGAAGGACCCAGCAACTGTACTTCTGGGTATTTATCCGAAGTAACCCAAAACAGTGAACTAAAAAACTTATACATTCAAATGTTTATTGCTGCACTATTTACAATAGCCAAGATATGGAAGCAACCCAAGTGTCCATCAATAGATGAATGGATAAAGAAGTGGTGCATATATACAATGGAATATAATTCGGCCATGAAAAGAATGCATTCTTGCCATCTGTAACAACATGGATGGACCTAGACAGTATTATGCTAAGTGAACTAAGTCAGACAGAGAAACACAAATGCCAGATGATTTCACTTATATGTGGAATCTAAAAACGAAAATAAACAAACAAGCAGAACAGAAACAGACTCAAAGATACAGAGAACATTTTGATGGCTGCCAGATGGGAGAGGGGGTTAGGGGATTGGTGAAAAACAGCGAAGGGATTTAGAAGTACAGGTTGGTAGTTACAGAATAATCACGGGATTGTAAAGTACAGCATAGGGAATATAGTCAATAATATTGTAATAACTATATATGGTGTCAGATGAGTACTAGATTTATTGAGCTTATTCCTTCATAAACTATATAATGTCTAATCATGGAGCTGTACCCCTCAATGTAATATAATATTGTATATTGACTGTAATTTAAAAATAAAAAATATTTTTAAAAGATGGATCAACTAAATTTGGATGCTACAAACTCAAATGACTTCTGAAGGTTTTCCAAGAAAAATTTCATTTATTTCCTTTGTAGGCAATAAATCCTTTCTGTATGAGTCTGAATTAAGAGATACTGTTTGTTCTTGTTAATATTGCTAAAAACTGGTTCTGAAAAATACAGGAAGCTTAGAGGACAACTAGTAAAATAACATTAAAAAACTTGTTAGTCATGGTAACCAAGGCCCAAAAAAGAAAGAGAGGAAACTTCAGATCAATGACATGTCTTGCTTTCTAATCCTTTTCTGAATCACAGACCTTAGAGAGAAAAACTTGAAACGCCCTCTTACAGGCTGGCACACCAATAGGCATTTGTGTACACATATGTTTACATACATCTCAAAGACAAAAGAATGACTTTTCTTAGAGGACTTTTCTGAGGCTCAGTAGACCATCTCTAAATTTCAGTTTTCCTCGTAATCTTTGTCATCTGTACTGCTGCCTGAGGGAGAACTAGGGTGGATAGTGACAACTCTTGTTATCCAAATAAAGAAAGACCATAGTAGCATAGATGAAACAAAATTGATGGGTAATTCTCAAATCATTTCGTTTTGATCTTGTAACACTTTTGAAGATTTTGTTTGCCTTGTGCCAGTGTTGAAATCTGTGCTTTTTGAGAACACACCAGTTGTTGGTTAGCCATATTCGTAGTAAGTTGCTGGGGCAGAACCAGCTTGAATTTAAAATGTGCTGCGGATGGTCTACAAAGCGTACGCAATATATGTGGATAATTATGGGCTTTCAACAGGCTTTTATGTATTAATGAGCATTTATTCCAAGGAGAAATCTGAGCACATTAAAAAAAGCAGAGTAATTTTCACATAGATAGATACATTTTCCCACAGCATGTGTATAGATATTGAAGGGCATCTACAAAAACCCTTCCAGATTTTTTGGATCTTCTATATTAGAAGTATATTCTTCTCTGCTATAGCATGGGACAGAACAAAAGAAATTGTTTGGCCTCTCTACCCTCCCTCTCTTCACCCACCTTTTCCTTTTCTCTCCATTTCTCTGTTGGCACTTTCTCATCTCCAATTCTGAAGACTAGTTTAGTGTGGGTCTTAGGTCTTACTCCATGTGTTGTTCTGAAGAATCCTTGGTGAGCGCCCTCAAGTAACACTGAGTCTGATTCCTATTAAGACCATAGTTGAGCAAAATTTTAAAATAAATGAAATCATTCGTAAAGGCCTATTTTGCTAATGCTTATATCAATCATCACTGTTACAGCCACATTCTCCTGTAGATATTATTAACGGTGCTTTGTGAAGTATTAATCAGAACTCCAGGTGGTTGGGTAAATTGTCCCATGCCACTAACATTGTAAGTGTGCAACTATCTGCACATTTACACTTCCTTTATATATCTTTAGTTTCAGCTTCAAGCAGTGTTCAGGAGTATAGTAGGTGCCCAATTAATATTTAGTGAATGTTGTTTGAACGATATATCTAACTTCACAGCCGTACTAGTTTCCCGACGTGGCATCCAACCAAACATACTGCCGTTCCGCATCCTGTGGTCTGGACCGCATCCTGTGGCCCGCATCCTGTGGCCCTTTGAAGCAGAGTGGGGAGCTAGACCACTCCAGCTGGGAACTTCATGTCCTAGAACCTATAAAATTGAATGCCTTCCTCATGCCTCACTAATAAACATTCTTTGATGTTGTAAACACAATGATTTAAGACATCTGCATATACTTTTTAGATAATAACATGTTTGTTAATCAAATAATAATAGATGGGTTTCAAAATATACGAAAAAGTATCTGAGCGATTTATATCCTAGTATTATATAATTTGAAAAATATTTTGCTAAAAATATCTTGAAGAATTAGGAAATATTAAGTGTTGATATTTTATAAATACATTAATCTTTTTTTTCTTACTGATGATGATTTTTTAGTCCTGGAAAACATTAAAGTAATTGCAACCAGCTTTCGTTTTCAGTGAAAATTCAAAGCAGCACTCCTGTGTCTGATATGTAGTTCAGCTTTACAGTAGTATCTATATTAGAAAGTTGTAGAGTGACTTCTCATTATGTTTTAAAGACAAAAACAGCCAGTAATGCTATAATTGTTTTTGATATAATAAGCTTATTTATCACTGATTGTTGCTATTAGTAGTCCAACTCTTAAATCCCCTGCATTTTCCAATGTTTATGTAAAAGGTAGTATACGCTGAGGAAGTTACCAGACTTAGGTTTCTTGAACATACTGAATTCTTTATCATATTCTTCTTGCCTTGGTTGTCGATTGGATTATAAAAGCAAAAACGAAAACTAAAAGTGACAGAGTTTTTATTATTTTTTTGCTGTTTAATGGGATTACTTTGTTTAAATTTCTGTTCCTTAATTAATGAGTTTGGCAAAATCCTTGTCTGAATGATAAAAGGATTAATGGTAAGAGATACAAATGAGAACAAAATGTCTGTCCGTGGAAATCTACATAGTGGTGGTGCTCCCTATCATCAGTTTCTCCCTTAGGTGGTCCCTTTAGGAGGCAGAGTTAGGGAGTGGATATCCTAAGTTTAGCTTACTGGCTTCTAAGCCAAAAACTAGAGTTAGGTGTGCCCTTGTCTGTACCCACATCTTATCATTGACTTTAAGGTTCTGGAATAGGTTTGAGAGCCAGGAATCCATTCACATTTGCTTCAAACTGCAGGACGCCGGCAAATGTTTATGGCTTACTTTGCTTGCGCTGTCTTTTACTTTCCTCTAAATACATCCCCTGTCATAGACAGCTTACCCAGACATGGCGGGCTTTTCTCAAATGCCACTGTTAAGGTTTGTGAAGCCGGTGATCAGAGATGAAGAGGCAGTCACAGGTGTAGCATATATGACTATGTTGCTCTGCTGCGTTTTGGAGAAAGAGGGGCAGGATGACCGAAAGCACCTCGTATATTATGCACGGGACTCAATAAACAAGCTATGCTGTGTCATGATGTGCTCTGTTGTACTGTGCTTAAGAAAAACCTGCACAAACACTGTAAGGAAAAGTAGTTCATAGGAAGATGGTCTGACTTTTGGATGGCATGGCTAGAAGAAGAGTGAATGAACTAATTGGGGGAAAATGTCAAACGTGGGAATCACTCTTTCTCTAGGCTACACAGAGGTGTCTCCTGGAGACACCTGGGGTGCAAGTGATCCTAGGCTGCTTAGGTTCTTTCCCTCTAAGTTCTTTCTAGGATTTCTGGAGACCTACCATGGTGATTCGATAAGTGGTCCCCAGTATTATTCATTGTGTTCAAAAAGTCATTTTTGCCTAAAACTACCTCCCCAGACCAAAGACAGATTGGAGTTTTGTGGAACCCACTACTTATAACTTTTGGAGCCCTTAAAAAAAATTAAAAATTAGGTACAAAGGTGAATATTTGTTTAACATAAAAGAAAGTACATTGAATCAGAAAGTTTAAAAAGCTGAAGATTATCACAAATATTTTTAAGATTTACATGATTGGTATTATGTTAGCATAATGTCTACAGTTATTTAGCTTTAGTTCTATATATAAACTGCTTAAGGGCTCACTACTAGTCATCAGTTTCTCTATTTCCTTTATTACCCACCTTCTATCAGTGAGTAGAATTTTCGAGGAAGGTCCATAAGTTCTGCTATTTCATGAATTTTTTTCACATGGAACGCTCTATTAGTCTACTGTCTCTCTCCAAAATTAGATTTACTAGGAGTACCATTCTTGGATCTTTTATTTCTCTTCCATAGCTGATAGACTGGTCACTTAACCAGCCAGTCTGCTAACTGTTGGAGAAGGTCACTGAAGATCTAACCCCTGTTTGACCCGAGACCTGGACCTAGGCAACCAGAGGCTTCCCCCTCCCTCCCTTGTCTTTGCAATGTACATCCCGCCTACTATTCCCATGCTAAGAGCTGTTCAAGGCTGTAACAACCTTGCAGGAGTAAAGGGTTATGGAGAAGATCCGAACTGAAAGTGTGACTAAACCCAATTAAAGCCTCGTCAACTGAAAAATAATATTGGCTAGGTGTTTTGTCTCCAAAAAGGATTTATTTGGGGAAGAAGAAAGGGTGACAATCTAGTACACTGAGACATAGGAAGAAGAAAGGGTGACAGTCCAGAACACTGAGACGTAGCAAGCCACGTGCACGTGCTGGCCCATAAGCAACATAATTGTGAGTTGATTAAAGCAATTAGCAGGAAGACCATTTTGTTTAACAACTATGTCAAGGATTTCTGATGAATAAAACGGTGTCACCCTAGAGGAAGATTCCTAGACACATGCCAGTTGGTTCCTTTCTGTTCAATATTTACATCACTTGAATGAATACATGGAGGCACGCTTAGTCAGTGTGCTAACGACACCAAGCTGAGGGACTCCGCAAAAGTGTGGGATGACACAGCTTTAAAGAAATGTAATTATCACACCCATTGGAAGGAGAGTGGCAGAGCATTCAGAGAACAAGGCCATTCTCAAATTCTCCACCAGCATCACTGATCTTCTCTTCCTCTTTCCTTGAGCCTTGCTTCCTTTCCGCTGTTGTAGGCTACAGCCTGAGTCATGGCCAATGGACAATTTGACACTTGTAATGGGGTTACTATAATTCAGGATTACCGATGATGGTGGCTTTTGTGTTCCCTGTTCCCTCCAAATACTGAACACCACAATCCCCCTGTAACCTAGGTGGAGAAAAATGAAAACGGCCCGGGCAAAATATCTTTCTAATTCCACACCTTCTCGTGAGACTTTGAAATCACTCTATTACAGTTTTCTGGTATGCAGCATTCCGTTCCCACGTCATCCTGTGAACAAATTAATAGTTAATGTTTGGTATATTTAAATGCATAGAGTTGCAATGTGCACATATGAATTCTTGGTAGTTCCCATTTAAAAGTAAGAGACTCACCAGGCTTTTCTTTCCCTGTAAACATCGCTTAGTGCAAAACGTTTGAGCTCAGTGTGTTTTCAATGTCTCTGACTTTCAAATATTCCTGCCTGATAGGGGAGGTTTATTGGCCAAAGTCATAGAACGTCGAGTTGAAGACAAGCCTTGTAATTGAAAGCGGACTTGCACTTTTCCTGTGGACAGGTGGAAGGGAAGCCTCCTTGGCTCCTGTCTCGGGAGGCGCCCCCTGCTGTAGTCACGCCTCTCCGCCCACCTTCGGGGCGTCAGCATCCGCAGCTGAAAGTCGGAGGCAGCATTAAATGGAAAATAAATGAATGAGAGGCAGCAGTTAACGAGTCCCGGAAATACTATTTCCCGAATAGAGGGCGGCATCTGTAACAGAGCTCTTTCTCCCGCCATATCTGCCCTATCCACCTGACCTGAGTCCAGAGCCATTAGGAAAATCACACCCGCAGGTCCCCATGTGTACTGCAGAGAAATTTGCTGGAATTGGTTGGTCACTGGGTTTGACACTGACTTGAGGGGGTCAGTGTCAAACCTTTAACACACAGCATCATTTATTAATGCTTTTCCGTACCTAAAGCAGTTTGTTTGTAATTGCACCTGGGGAACAAGGCAGTTGAGCTCATTTCTAAAGAAAAAGGAAGGAGGCCACTGGAAAATGTTTCCTCTGGGACAAAGATGCTGATGAAAAGTTGCTTGGCACACGTCCAAATTTCTCTCTTGCTGAATTTTTAATCGTGTTTCTCTTGGATGAGCCTCCATTTCTCTGGGATTGACCACTGACACAGGCGCAGGAGTCATTCTGTTCAGAAACTGTAGGTCTGTTTGAGAGGGGCAGACACTGCACCTGGGAAAACTGGCTAAGGAGACAGCAGTATTGTTTTATTAACTCCCTAAGCACAGTTTCTATATTTTACAGCTTTCTTGAGAAAATTGTGCTAATAATAAAACACTTTTTCAGTAAGCAGTTATAGTTCACAGACTTTTCCTTGCTCTGCTGAAAGGCATTACCTTCTAATGGATGCCAAATAGAAATGCTATGCATTCAAACAAGGAAGGGGAGTTATGTGTTTTAAGACTACCTAAATCACCCGTGTAATTTGCAGTGCCAAAGAGGGAGTAAATGTCCTCATGTTAAATCCACAAGAAATACCGGGACAATATCTCCCATAGCAACAGCTGTTTTAGAAACTTAAGCATGATTAACAAGTGTCTATTTCATCTTTTCCTTTGTTTAAAATCAGACCATAGCCTGCTCAATCTGCAGGTCAAAATAGTACAAAGACTTTCACAAAAGAAAAATGTGATTACTATGGATTTTGTTTTAATTTTCTGATGAGTTCAATTATTTGCCATATTGTCCATCTGCTTTTAGTTACTAGTTAACTGTGATTAACTGGAGAAACTGATTGTTTCAGAGAATCGGAAAATATTAGTATATCAAGATGCTGTATCTTCATTACTATTTACATCAGTTAGTTGTCCAGAATATATTTCAGTGTAGTAATAGCTGCTAGAATTTACTGTTAATTTTCAATGCTATCAAGCCATTTGACTTTCAAGTCAATGAGCATATCACAGCTTGGGTTCCCCGGGCAGCACACTCTGAGAGGCAGAGCCTATCTGAGGGTGCTCTCAGAATCAACACCTGTGGAAGGGAGGGGTCAATTCCTTCTATAAATGTCTGTTAATGCAAATGCCAGTTATTTTAATTATCCTTTCAGAGTCTGCCTTTGATTAAAGTATATGTGCTTACAGTATACTTTGGATACAAAAACATTTTCTCATTTATGAATATTTATAGACAGCATTATTTAATGATTATACCTACCTTTAATAGCAATAAAATGTAAACATGGAAGAACATGACCAGTTAATATACAGATTTTGTCCTCCTATAAGGAAGTATTTCTTAGAAGCTAAGCAGAAAACAATCAGGTTAAAAAGCGGACAAAGGATCTGAAGAGACATTTTTCCAACAACACATACAAATAGCCAACAAGGTACATGGAAAGATGCTCAATATCACTAATCAAGGGAACCCTTGGAGGCATCGTTGATGGGATTACAAACTGGTGTGGCCACTACAGAAAACAGTGTGGGGATTTTTCAAAACTTTTTAAGTAGAACCACCATAGGGCCCAGCAATTCCACTTCTGGGTACATATCTGAAGAAAACAAAAACTGATTAGAAAAGATATATGCACCCCTATCCTATGTTTGTTCCTCACAGCATTATTTATAGTAGTCAAGATGTGGAAACAACCTAAATACCCATTGATGGATAAATGGATAAAGAAAATTTGGTATATTTATACAATGAAATATTAATAAACCATACAAAAGAAAAAACTCTTGCCATTTGTGACAACATGCATGGTCCTTTAGGGCACTGGCTAAGTGAAATAAGTCAGACAGAGAAAGACAAATACTGTCTGATCTCAGTTATATGTGGAATAAAAAAAGAAAAAACTCATATATTCAAAAAACAGATGAGTGGTTTCCAGGGGTGGGAGTGGGGTGAGAGGTGGGCAAAATGTGTAAAAGTGGCCAAAGGCACAAATTTTCAGTTAAAAATAAATTAAGTCTTGGGAATGTAATGTATAGCATGGTAACTATAGTTAATAATACTGTATTAGATATTTGAAAGTTGCTAAGAGAATACATTTTTAAAATTCTCATAACAAGAAAAAAATTTTTGTATCTATGTATGGTGATGATGTTAACTACATTTATTGTGGTGATCATTTTGCAACATATGCTAATATTGAATCATTATGCTGCACACCTAAAACTAATATAATGTTATATGTCAATTATATCTCAATAAAAAAGTTAAACATAATATTTTTTCACTACACACTTGAGTCAGTCATCATTTATGTGATATAATTAAGAACGTATGTATACATATATCAAAAATCAGTTACATATAATTAATGTATAAATTGCATTGCAAGATTAAAAAATGACAAAAATGTGGGGCTCTCTTTCGTAAGATTTAGGAATCCAGGACAAGGTCTGCATTTGTTCTGCTCCCTACTGAATCCCCGGGGCTTAACAAAGATCTGGTCTTCAGGAAAAATTTGGTGAATGTTGAAAGGATTATAAACGTCAGGGTTTTTTTTGGTTTTTTGTTTTTAAAGGTAAATTGGTTGCCTTTTCCACACATGAAGGAACCTGGGTATTGGTCATTTTCAAGTTTAGATAAAAAGATGAAAATAAACCTGGCTGGGTGGCTTACTTGGTGGGAGCATTGTCCCATTCACCAAAAGGTTACAGGTTCATCCCCAGTCAGGGCACATACCTAGGTTGTGGGTTCAATCCCTAGTTGAGTGTGTATATGAGGCAACCAATTGATGTTTCTCTCCGCGCCCCCCACACACACCCCCTCCCATCCCTTCCCCCTTTCTCCCTGTCTAAAAATCAGTAAACATATCCTTGGGTGAGGGTTTTTTAAAAGTTAGTGAAAGTAAACAATTTTAAATGGTAAATTTGAACTTACATATTCAGGTTGATGTAGTCTTTTTTTTTTGCAATATTTTACAGGCTGGGACAGATGCCCCTTTCTCTTAAAAATAAAAGATTTATTTCCATTGAAGTCTAGTTCGAATTTTAATACCATGTTTCTAATGAACATACCAGACAGCCAGTTTTGGAGAAACAGGTATTAAATTTTTGTCAGCAATTTTAACAAAAACAATATCTAGAAATCTCACATACTTGCTCTATACCTGTTCACTCCCAAATTTCCCAGAATGTTCTTTGAACCCAAATGAATCTCTCTGAAAATAAATAGAAAAAACTTAAAGAAAAAATATAGAATATATATACAAACAGCATTGCCAAAGGCTAGCCATGTTATTACAAAGCACCAAGATAAACACAGAACAAATGTGGCCCTAAAAAGTTGCAAATGAGTATGTTTCGCAGATTTGGAAGTACCAAAATCCAACCACCTCAGGTCTTTAGTACTATAGTTACTAAAATTTTCTCCAGAAATAGAACCATAGCCACTCTATATTTATGTTCTATTAGTGGCTGAGTTTTGGAAGTCACGCCAAGAGGATTCCAGAAATGAGAAAAAAAAAGATTTTGTGTGAATCATCTGTTATGATCCTCCATAAATCTACATCATTACCAAAATATGACCAAAATTGCTATATAAATACCCAAGAATTGGAACAGAAGAGAGGAATAGGGTATTATGTCAGAATTCAATTAGTTCTAATATGGTAGGAAAGCCACATTCATCTGGGAGTCTATGAAAAGTCTTTTGTTGTTGTTTTTGTTTTGTTTTGTTCGTCTGTTTGATTTTTTGGTGATATGCTGACTTGTGCATAGGGCTGACTCAGGAGACGATCCATGGCACAGGTTTGCACCCCATATTGCAACCACATCGATGTGGTGGCAATGTGCCCTTCCTTTCCCCAACTTTTGCATTTCAAGGCTTAATTTAAAATGGTCAGTACTTTTAGAATCTATGCAAGCAAAAGTATCATCAAGTTCAGTTATAATCCTCAAAAGAATAATTTTCCATTAATTTTTATTATAGGTTGGCCTAATTTTACTCTAGGAATTTTTCAGCCAAATTATATACTCATTACTAAAGTTTTGAAAATAAATAAATAAATATCTCATTTCATTGAGTTTAAAAGTGGCTAAAAATCACTTGGAAAAATACATAGTTTAACCTTTTAAAAAATATTTTATGTTCAATTGTATTAATTTCAAACATTTTACAGAAAAATAAAACAACCTTTAAAAAAAACTACTCTAGATATTTAGATAGTGAAAGTTTATATCATTTCCATTTACTGTTACCCAGGACTTAGGTCATCTACTAAAAACCTAATACTACACACACACACACACATACACATACCTATCACAGCGTTGGCACCTGTTAGGAGCTTAGTAAATGCTACATCAGATTAGTGGCAATTTTTTCTAGTAGCATGGATTAAAATCCACAGAGAGGGGCCAAGTGAGGAAGAAAGTGATATCTTTAACTGTTCATCTGAAAGGCATCACTCTGAAACAATTTGCTGAGGGGCAAGCATTAAAACAATTCACTACCTCAGTTCAAAGACCAGAACAATGGTAGTGAAATTATAGAATCACATATAAAGGATAGTTTTGCAATAGAGCATAACGGGACTGAAAATCCTAAGCAAGATGAAAAGTGATGAGCACTTTATATGCATTTATAAATTCTGCCATAACCCCCATTTTAGAGATAGTAAAATCAAAGCTCAAAGGAGTTAAGGAAATTGCCCCGAGCCCACTGCTTACAAAGGGCAGCCTCAATCCAAACTCAGGCTGCTGTCTCGAGTCTGCATTCTCACAGAGTGATTGTGTAACAGGCAGAACAACATACATACACACAGACTATCAATTATGTCTTCTCTTTCCTTTTTTCTTTCTTTCTTTCTTTTTTTTTTTTTTTTTTAGAAAGAGGGGAAGGAAGAGAGACAGAGAGGAAAGGAACATCAACGTGAGACAGAAACATCAACTGGTTGCCCTTTATAAGCACCCCGATCAGAGCGTACCTACCACCTAGGCATGTGCTCTGATTGGGAATTGAACCAGCGGCTTTTCACTGTGGGTCAACACCCAACCAACTAAGTCACACCGGTCAGGGTTATCAATTATTTCTATCAATGCTATTTACATTGTTCTGGAATAAAAAAAATAACAAATGAAACTCTTTTCATTGGCACATGTAATTTTTTAGAAAGAAGGTACTACAAATATGTGAAATAGTTAAGTAATATGAAGCACTGTATGATTAATGTCTATACTAAGTATTTTAAATTAAGAATGAAACAGTTCAATAAACAGCTATGAAAAGGCTTCACAGAGACAGTGGACTTGAACTGGATCCTGAAACTGAGTGAGAATTGGGCAGCTGTCTTTGAGAAGGGAGTATATTCCCACCTGGAAAAAAACTCCCCAAGTAGCTTTCTGCACAATAAATAAAATTACATGAATCACCTTAGTTTCATAAAACACAGAGAGCACATAAAGTTGCATAGCACCATACTGAGGCAATAAACACCAATTACAGTTAAAGTCATCTATTTTGAATAACACTAATAGCTAAGCTAAATAATGATATTTTGAATAATGTATGATTCCATGTTTGTGAAGTTCAAAAATAGGCAATTCTAATCTACTGAAATAGATGTCAGGTTAGATGACTACCTGAAGACCAGCGTATGTTAACTAGGAAAGAACACAAGGGAACCTTCTGGAGTGCTAGAAATATGCTATGTCCTGATTTGGGTGGTGATTACAGATGCACACAAAAAATCACTGAGCTCTATATGTAAGATTTGTACATGTACAAACTTACTATGTGTGAGTTATGACTCTTTAAGCAAATGAATGAGGGTTAGTGTCTGTGGTGGGATACAAGGTTATTTAGTATAATGTAAATTTAGTATTTGGAAAATCTTTCAAGATTATCTATCTCAACTGTCCTTCACAGGTAGGGAACTGGCCTCAGACAGATATAGAGACTTGTCCTGGGTCACAGAGACATTCTGGAGTTGAGATGTATAACTGTATTTGAAAGTTTTTCCATTTCCCATTCTTTAGTCATGCCTCCAAAATATATTTCACGTGCTCCATATTTCTAAAAAGAAGATCCAGGTGTGCCATTTAATTCTTTCTAGAATTACAGAGAGAGGATGGGGGACAGAGAGAGAGAGAAAACCATGGATGTGGGAGAGAAACATTACTCAGTTGCCTCCCATGCATACACTGACCAAGGAATGTGCTCACAACCTGGGTATATACCCTGACCGAGAATGGAGCCTGCTAAGTTTTGGTGTACTGGATGACACTCCAACCAACTTAGCCACTCGACCAGGATCATTTAATTCTTAGTAATGTTATTTACCAGTTTCCATATTATTTCTCACATTGGTCATATTTCTTTTTTCTCCTAATTCTTGGCATCTCTAAACTGAATTATTTCAATCTTCCCTTTATTCTTCTACTTTCATTTCATATCTATAATCAATCTAATGTATTCTTCCTAAAGTGCTTTTATATGCACTAATTTAATCTTACTCATTTCATAGTAATTCAGTAACTCTACCTGTTCTCAGATGTCAAATTTGTTCATTCTCAAGAAAAACATTTGCCTGAGTCATTTAATATCTATCATATCACCATTTTTAATACTTACAATATTTGCTCTTTTGTTCTGTAGATAAAGGAGATAACATAGATATCAGAATGGAAAACTTCACTTTAAGTGGATGTGTCCTGCCTGATCCTAATTTACCTGCCGCTGGTCTTTTTCTGAAAAGCTGTTCACGTCGTTATTCCTCATCTTATCCTCAACAAGCACCATCCCCCTATCCTCAACTACTTCTGAGACCTTGACAACGAAGCCTGCCCGTGAGAAAACTGCTAGGTGGTTTATCTTCAAATGTTTTCATGTTCGAATAGCTCTTGACTCAAAACTGCGTTCTCTAAATTCTGTACATGGTGCAGAAGTGTTTATTTTTTAAAATAGGAATCTTGATTCAACCGAGATTTGTTAAAGTTTATTGAAAAACTTCAAAGTCCTCATGTCATGATCCAAGTGACTTACCTGCAGAGCAACCCTTTGGCATATTCATAAACAACTGCAAAATGACCCAAGTACCAATATTCCTGAGATAACTAGATGGAAGGCGTGGGTGTCCTTGTAGTCATATTCACAGATTACTACAATCCAAGTTTCTTTTTTTTTGTTTCTGTTTTTTTACAAAGTCCATTGTTGTACCTGTAATTGGAGATGCACCTTGACTGATAATTGAGTTCCACCGAGCAAGTAAGAGTCACTTTGGAAACCTGCTTTATCTTAAAAGAAGAAACATTTGGTTTGTTCCCTCCTCCTCCTCCCCCGCAAGCTCTAAGCAAGCAGAGTAGTAGCACGTTAAGCTGTACTCGGCTGTCGCATTAAACAGACTGTCATTCCCAACACTCTGCCCAAAATCTCTTGATGGCAACCACCTAATACAAACTGGGGTGTTTTATCTGCACCCAATAAAGTGCAGATATATATTACATGCTTGTCTATGACTATGTGTTAGAGGAAATTACTTTAATCGATAAACCCCTAAAATTAAGAAATATATTACTTGTTCAATCTTCCCTATGTGGATGGATTTATGGACTAACTCATGAAAGTGTTGATTAGTGAAAAAGTAAGTAATAATTAAACCACGATATTTCTAACAGAATATCAATAGCGTTTCCAACTAGACATGGACAAGGTCAACAGAAAACAGTATTTCCAAAATGACGTCTCCAAGGCAACACTGTAGCTGTGAAATGACTCACACCTCCTTCTGTATCGACACTGCTTCCCCCCAATGATATCTGCAGCCCCACTTTACCGCTTCCTCTTGCCTCCCGACAAAAATCACTGAGATACCCAGCTGCAGAACTGCCCCACCCCTTAACTGCTGATGTCCACTTCCCTGATGTCTCCTGAGGATCACTCAGCACAAGCCCTCCCCAGCCAGTCTTGCTGAGGTGCCCCACAGCCCCTCTGAAGTGTCTCCCCCTTGCTCTAGTAAGCTAAACAATCACACGTTTTGGAAGTGATGATCCCATGGGCCCGTCCAGAATGGGATCCAGAAGAGCACGCCCCACTCTTGCGCCTCCGCCCCTTTACTGCTTCCGGGCCTGCTCTGCTGGAGTGAACTTTCCCGCCCAACAGACAGCCACGCCAGGTTGTTTGCACAAGGAACTTAGAAGGCCTGAGAATTTACATTCTCCTGGAGGAAAACCCTGAATAATAGCTGAAACATGGAGAACTATAACCACTTCTCCCTTGTGCCAATCAAGACAACTCGGAGGCATGATGCTCTTTTCCGAGCTCCCCTATGAGACGGAGCCAAAGTTCCCCTCGGGAGGGCTTTACCTGTCTGATTCTTTTCCCTTACTGGTCCTACTTCCCCACTCCCCTGATGGTTTCCTGGAAAGGCTCCTTAACACTTGCACATGAATCTTCCTCTCAGGGTCTGCCTCCAGAGAACCCAAGTTAAGACAAATGGCAATCCGACCTAAATGGAAAATCAATTCAATAAAGGCTTCAGAGGAGAAATGACCACTTCACCTAATACTTAGAGATTGTGTAGGAATTAAGCAGGTAGAAAGGTGAGGTACAGCATGAAACATCAAAAAGACAACTTTAAAAAAAGATGCAGAGAGAGAGGTAGTCTGTTGTATGCAGAGATTCACTGGCCTCTCCACTTTGCTGGACCAGCAAGTATAGGCAGTGAGTGTCTAGTCAGTGCCAGTCATGAGAGGTTTTTTGTGTCATCTTAAGGGCCTGGACTTCCTCCCATGGCTGGGAGGAGGATGATCACATTTATAGCTAAGACCCACCGCTCGGAAGGCTGTGTGGAGAATAGACCTGCAAAAATTGAAAGTAAATGAATAAGTAAATAAATAGAGCCCTGAAATAGGATAAAGATTAAAAGAAATAGAGCCAAGAAATAAATAAGAAAGAAAACCATCAGACCCTAGTGGATATGGATGCTGAAAGGAAGGAAGGACCCACAGATGACTCCCAGATTTTTAAGTCATGTAATAGGCGGACAATGGTAAGATAGAGAATCTACCAATGACAGGGAGAAGGACTGGTAGAGTTGGTTCCACAAAAGTTTTGCTGTGACAAGCACTGACACTGGGTCATCCACATAACTCACTGAAGAATATAAAACACCCAGCCGGCAGTCAGGACTAAGAGTGAGTGCCAGGGGAAATGTCTGAGACGGAGGTGTAGTGGTAGTCAAGGTCCCAAGAGTAGATGAGAGCACTCCAGTGTGTTGTGAGAAGCAGACGCCTGTGAGGAAGAAACCCTGAAACCCTCAGGTTAAACGTGCAAGCAGGGGAACAGGACGATAAAGGAGAAGGAGCCTTAAGAGTCAGAGAGGTTTAGAGAACCAGGAAAACACCTTCTCTCTACTTTCTCAATCACTAGACTGGCCGTTTTTTCCTCACCACACATGGTCCAGAAATTTGTAGAACATTAGCTCAGGAAAATGGCCAAGTTCCTTTAATATTTTTGTGCCCCGAAATGTCCTCATGGTCTTCGAACTACATGTCCTCTAAGTTGAAAAGAGTGTAGTCCTCTGCTCAAAAAATAACTAGATCAACTAATTGGGAGGACTGCTGAATGATTTCTATATAGATGAATCCTTAGCAGTATCATTTACATACTAATATGCATGCACTAAACCTAATCCATCTTCTGAAATTTCTACACTTGGTAGTCCAACCCAGCTTTCCACATAGCATTCCTTCAAGACGAAGTAGGGACCACTTCTGCAGAAGACTCAAGTGTCTGGGAAGACTTAGAAACTGCCTTTCTCCTTAGCCATCATCACATTAGCTACTTGTCAAGTTGAGTCATGGAAGAAATACTTCAGAAGCTTGGAGAAATAAACATAGAAAGGCAGAAGCAGGGTAGTGTTAGAATGATTCTGACCACAACAGATGTTAATAATATACGCTAAAACAATACTGCCACTGAACCAGGTAACTTGTATACAACAGAGGGCTATTCTATATTGAGAGCTTGTTCTATGCCAGTAATTTTACCTGGTGTTTTACCCACATTTTCTTGTTTAATATTCGAAAGGATACTTTGAGTAGGAAAGTAGGCAATTTCATTTTTAAAAATAAGGCAAATGAGGGTAAATAAAGATCCAAGGATCATGTAACTAAAGAGCCAAAAAATAATGTATTTCAGCCAGTGTCTGTCTGGCCCTACAACCCATGGCTTTAACCACCAAGCTGCACTGCTCTTCCTACTTCTCTACCCCGGGGGCCTCCATGTCAGGGAGGTTTGGAGGGTGCTACAAAAAGTACAGGTCCCAACACAAAAGCTCTCAAAACTGACCTTTGTTTAACCTTGTGCAGTCCAGGTAACAATTACTAAGCACCAGGAAAGTAAATACAGAAGCCTCAAGTCTAGTTTTATTTTTAATGGTACTAGTATAGGTATATTCACCTTTATAACTCTACCATAGTTCTATGGTAAAACATTAAAATGCAGAAATTTTTTACGTGGACATAATGACTTTTAATAGATGATGAATTGCCAAGTCAAAACAACAAATGACTATTGCATCAAGAAGACAATGTAAATTTATTTTAAAGTGAATGGAGATGGTGAAATGACAACTGTAAGCTTTGGTTGGTATGATAATGACAAAAATTTTATTAGTGTGAACTGTATGCAAAGGAAGTGTTTAATAAAAGGTTATTGGAAGAAGAAAGAGGAAAACAGTTAAGGTATTTAAAATATAATTGATTATTTTTTTAAGCAATTAGTCATGAACTTTGGACAAACCAATAAGGAAAGAAGAGGCCAACACACTTGCCTTGCTCCCTCACCAGACCAAACAGAGGGTAAATTATTTGGAGACTGAAGTTCCAGCCCTAATGGGGAGTCTCATGTTTTCAATGTCTATATGCAAACTATAAGCCTTTACAAGGCAAACAGAACCTTGCATATAAGGAATAATCATACATTTATATTTCAGGAAGATCCTTCAACGAGAACATAATCCATACTCTCATTGCTCTGGAGAAATTTTTGTTCCCATAAAACTTGAGGATGCACTTTTATAGCGTAACATCCAAGCCCTCGTGTGCAGAGAGGCATTTTTGAGGAACACATCAGCAGTCGGTTGTTTGCCTTTCGCATGCTGAGCCTTCATGGGTTTAGGATGACCATTTTCCGAGAATAGAAAATTTGGCCTAAATGACAAATATTCTTCAAAATTGCTTTATTGCTATGTTGGTTTTTCTTTGTAATTATGGTTGAGTTATTCCATAAAATTTACCACTATGATAGTCTTGTAATGGCAATAACAGTCCAACCAATTTTTATTCACTGAAGACTATGGTAAATGGACCATGGAATCTAAAGCTTCTTTTGCTGATGACACTGGTTAGGTTTTCCAGAAGCTTTTGGTTGGGTTTTCCGTAGAAGCAGACCTAGCAGCAAAGATCAGTTTGAGGGGTTCTGGAAATAACACGAGAAAATGCCTCCCAGCCTTATTTCCGTCTTAAGTAATGAGCAGAACTCTGTATTGAAAGGGAACCATTTGTGTTGTGCTCAAGCAGCGTACAAGGGGGAAGAAAAGGAAACACCAAGGCAGAAGTAGGCAGGGAGCCTGGGTGCATATATGTGCATTTATTTATATTTATGTGTGTGTGTGTGTATGTAATTTTAAACCTTTAAAACTATAGGCTTAAGAAATATAGAGCCTCCAAACTTAGAAAACAGGCATCAACTGGCATAATTTTGCCTTGCAAGGTGGTATTGAAGAAAACATGGATCCATTGCTATTAAACTTGAATCCAAATTATGAAATACTAGCATATTAAGAATCCTAAAATTCTCCTTAGTTCATTAAAAAATTCATTCTTCATGAAGAATACTTTAATTTTGCCTGCATACCTATATCCTATTAGAGTCTCCCAATTTCCCTTTGACCTCCTTACTGAAAGCAAGCGAAATAATGGGCTTAATAAAGTGTCCAGCTTAAGTTATTTAATTAACATTAAATAAAAGTTCATTCACTTCCACCTTCCAAATTTCTTTTACTTCAACCTCTGAAATTCAAGTCCATGGCTAGTAATAAAGAGTAAATAAAGTAAATAATTGAACACGTGACACCAGGACAAATACCACTGTGTATAAAATAAGTAATAAAAATATCATCTGCACCCTCTCTGAAACTAGGATTCTGTCTATTATTATTTATGTAAGACTTTTATTCAATTCACAGGTAGTATCTCATTCATAAATGAAGAGAGTGAAAATACCTAGGTCAGACATAAATATAACACCTGCTGTAAGTAATGGAGGAAACACTATGTAGACCAAGACTCCTTCTTCAGAAATAAAGCATGAGCAGGTTAACACCAGATGGCAAAGAAGGGACACAAAAAAACTGGTGCCGGAACAAAATTTACTTTTGTCGTTTCTTCTCACATTATCTGGGTGAGTTTGGATAAACTATTTAACCCTCTGAGCCTCAGTGTCCACGTGTATAAAATGAGGATAATAACTATTAATCAGGATTGTAGTCAAGAGTAAATAGCATCAAGAATGGGGAATCACTAAATATACAGATCGGTAGTTCACAAAGGGAGGTCCTACACTGGTAGTTTCAGCAATGGTTTAATAGAAATGCAGATTCTCAGGTCTTGTCCCAGACTTAATCAGTCAGAAACTCTGGGGGTGGAGCCCAGCAATCTGTGTTTGAAAAAGCCCTCCAGGTGTAAAACTCGCTGCTTTTTGATAAATATGATCCTTGATATTTTTATCACCATGAATTTATATGTGGAACATATTCACATATGTATCCATATACTCCAACTATAAAAATATTCACTATGTGTAGATTTATATCATTTTATAAATATGAGAACTAAAATGTTCAAGTTATTTACCCAAGTGTGTAAAACTTTTAAAAATAAATTGTGTGATAAAATGATGCCCACACCTACAAACACACACACACACACACACATACACACACACACACACACACACATATATAATTTATATATATATAAAATTTTCCCTTTGACTTGCTTTGCAAATTTAGAGATCCGGGCCTACGAGAAACAAAAGCTCCTCAGTGTACCAGGATGGAAACTTTTGGTCAGTGTCATAGCCTGCTGGGCACTGCAACCCCTAAACTCACAGGTACCACCTGGAAGACGTAGACTTATCTGGTTGACATCTTGTTTTGCTGGAGTTTCCAAATTCTAGATCCTCTCCTCTCTTAATAGCCCCTCTTTCCCTCAATTGATATGAGCTTTTTTCTTATTCTCAGTGATCACTGTGTTTCACTTTTTCACCTCTACTTGAATGTCATATAGAAAGAGACTGGAGAACCATACTAATAGTATGTTTTAATTCAGCCTGAATGTTACTGAAAAAAAGTTTCAGGTAAATTAAATAACATCCACACTTTTCAACGCTGCAAGTTTATCAAACTAAATTCACACAGCAAAGGTTTATTCATTGAATGTAGGACAGGTATTTCCATGTAATGACCTCTTCCATCCACTTTTTCTCACACTTTTTCAACAAGTACATAAACAAATTAAAGAATCCTTTTTTAATGTAATTTAGCAATTATAACGCAGGCTTGAAAAATAGTAATCCTAGTTCTAAATACAAGGATTGAAATTACACAGAGTTAACTCTATCTTCAAAACCAGGCAAGGAGCAGGAAGGACATGAACAGCAAGGGAAAAATCCGAATCCAGGCGCATTTCTCAAGTTCACACTTTATGTTCTAATGTCGTAGCAAATCTCTACATATGGGAACTAAGAAGGTGAGAAAATGGAAGGTGAATTCTCAGCCTTAGTGCTACTGACATTTTGAGCCAGATAGTCATTTGTTGCAGGGGTTATTCTGTACATTGTAAGATGTTTGTTTAGAAGCACCTTTGGTCTCTACCCACTAGATGCCACTAGCATCCCCCTCTGATGTGAAAACCAGAAATGTCTTCAGACACTACCAAATGTCCCCTTGGGGAACAAAACTGCCCCCAGTTGAGAACATATTCTTTTACATTAAGTGATTTTTTTCCTTTTCCTAGAAAATAAAGGTTAAAAGTTAAAGTTTACAAAAAGGTAACAGAAAATGTATCACACATGTTTGCCTTTATTCTGTATAATGCAAATTATATGAAATGCATAAGGAGCATTTGAATATAAATCTGTTGTTTAATTCAAGGGACTGGTTGCAACCCAAGTGGCTAAAAAATGTGGTTTTGGTGGTTTTGCTATAATCAGTACCTCAAAAGCACAGCTGAGGAATATATTAACCATATCTTTTAATTTTCTGTATTCTGATGCTTTGATATGTGGGGCCTTGCTGACCCTAGAGGGACTGTCTCTCCCAGGGTTAGGCTGTCCTTAGAAATAGCAAAAACTTGCCCATGAGTGTGCTTTTCAAATGCAAACCAGCCCGGAGCTTACACCTAACTCTCCTCCTTTGCTGGGTTCTTCCCTAGTCACAGGGCCAGGCACTAGGCCATAGGGGCCGCCCCTTCACTCCAGAGCCCGTTGAAATTACTCAAACTCGCTAAGCCCAGGCCTGCTCACCCCGCCTTGCTGATGCTTCCCACAGAAACCACAATAAAGGTTCCTGCTCAAAGTTCCTCCCTCTTCTTCTGCCTTGTAACCAACCCTCGTACTTCCCGGTGTGGCCCCCACTGGAATGACCTGCTGCCTGCTCTTGGGAATAGTGTAATCATCTCTCTTTTCTTTTCACTTGAAAGATATAATTTTATTAACCAATGTCACCCAAATAAATCTAATAAAATGTAAAGATATAAACATCAAATAAAACCAAATGTATGTTTTCTACATGATGGAAGGGTCTACAGTTTTATCCAGTCTCACAATTTCTTCTTTCTAATTGGAATGTTTAGGCAATTGACATTGAATATATGTTTACGGTCAGGCCTAAGTCAACCATCTTGCCACTTGTTTTCCACTTGTCCCTTTGGATTTTTGTTTCTCTGTTGCTCCCTCTCTGCCTTTTGGGTCAATTGAATATTTTTCAACATTCCAGCATTAGCTTTTAAATTATACCTCTTTATTATTATGTTATTAATGGGCACCCTAGGAATTTTAATATCTATCCTTATCACAGTCAAATTGGAATTAATATTGCACCAATCACTCCTGGTGCTTCACCCTTTCTGCTTCATACTTTATGCATGTGAGACCTTTACAGAGTTGCCATTTCATTTACATGGATCCATCATTTGTGCTGTCATTGGTATATCTTTTACTTCCACATATTAATCCCCTCTTACAGGAGACTCATTCAAAGAAAAACTGTCACTGTAAGGGGGAATTAACAACTAACTTTTCAATAGGAATCATCTCCTGATCTGTTGGTCTTCCTATACCTCAAATTATCTATTAATATAATCTATTTTGAAACAAGAAGTATAAATCACAAAATGGTATCAATCACTGGTTCTGACAAGTCCAAATGAACAAAGCTGATCTGATACCCAAAGAGAAGTGACATTTAAAAGAAAAAGTATGTTCCTTTCTGTTCTTTCCATATTTTAATTGATTCTTAAACTTTTGGTTTCATCCTCCTTATTTGTTAGCATTGTATTATACCAGCTTAGTTGCAAGGTGTTCCTGTGGAGAGACTATTAATGTGAATATAAGAAAGTAAATGGGTTTTGGGGAAAATTACATCTAGCTTTGAATTCAAAGTTTGTATTATGTCTTTGGGTCTTCTGTTTTCACCCACCTGTTTCTGTTTCTCTATTTGTAAAAAGAAGATAATACTAAAATAATGATTATGATGTAAGATTATTTTAAGAATTATGTAAAGTGTTGTTAAATGTTTATTCATTTAATAAAATCTATCCTATTAGGTACCAGACACTGTATTGCTCTTTTATGATGTAATAGGGCAGCGTCATGGAGACAAAAGTAAATAAGCAAATGAATAAATAAATGAGAAGTTCAAATGAAGGACAGGGCAAAAAATAAATGAAGAACACAGTCAAGTGTCATAGAGAGATAGGCCTGACCGGGATGTGCTTTCCGTATGGTGGTCAGGTGGACCTCCTTGAGGCACTGCCTGACCACTTGATCCCAGGCAAGTTCCTTCTCCTTTCTAAGTATCAATTTAAATATCGGCAAAATAAATAAACGTATACAGTTGTTGTTAGCACACAGTGATTAAGTATTTAGCATACAATAAAGCCTTAGCTATTATGATGGTAGCATTAAAGTTCATATCACATGTCAACTCCGATGCACAATTTGGGTTTTATCGCTCTCAACAACTCCTTATAGAGATGGATTTCATTAAGTCCCAATCTTAAGAGCTCGCCTGGACTAAGCCAAGAAATATTAATTTTTTTAATATTTCTAGATCTTGCAGGTAAAAGTACTCTTTCTCCTTAAATAGGTTAAATAAGTCTCATATCTTGACTTTCAAAAAGATTTTAGTAACAAAACATATATGTAATAAGAGCATATAGGTACTTCCAAATAAGGTGCAGTGTATCAAAATAAGAAAAATAAATGGTATAGAAATTATTAAATAGATATATATTCAGAGCAGACAGTTTAATTTTTAATGTAATCCTTATAAAAGAAAGGAGAGTTACCAACAATGTAAACTATGTATTCATCTATACATAGGATGAGAAACATTCTAAGAAAACTCTAATTTTAAAAATAATAATTTAGATGTTAATGACCTCGAACACATAAACTTGCCATATGCCAGGAACTCTTCTAAGTGCTTTCCATTAACTAACCATGAAGTGCATATTATTATTATACTCCTTTTAACTGAGAAAATATACACAGAGTAGTAAATAACTGGTTCAAGTTCACACAGTTAGAAAGTGGCAGAGAAAAATTTGATTCAAACACAGGCAATTTGGCTCCTATGTCCATGAATTTAACCCCTGTACTGTTTTACCTCTTTAAGGAAAATTACCTCAGTATCAATGTCAATTCTCAGGGCTCCACAAATCACAGGGCTTCTACGACTAGTAATAATATTTAGATTTTTTTGGTTTGGAAAAAGTCCCAAAACAACTGGTATCAATATATTACTTTCATAGACAATAAAGCAAGTACTTAAAAATAAATGTTTCTAGTCCCTCAAAAAAGATCTTCATATGTTGCTTTAGTTTTGCTTTTTGTTTTTGTCTTGCTGTGGCACATGTGTAAACAAATTACACAGCACCGTAAATGAATTGCCTTGGGTGTGTCTGAAGGTAGGTTTTATTAAAGCATCAAATAACTACTTTCTTGTTTCTGTTAACTGCTCGTTGTTGGGATTACAGGGTTGGGGAGGGAAGGAGAGAAGATATACGGTCAAGAGAAATACACAGAGGAGAAATTTCACATTTACCAGTGAAGTACAAAACCAGGTATTTCTATCGAAACACTTAAGGAGAAAAAACTATGCATGGCAAAGATACTGTGAGGAAAGAAATATACGGAAGGAGTTCAGAGAAATAATAGAAACTGAATCATTATTTTAAAATATGTGGAAAATGGTTTGCTTTTTATTCCAGAATTTGCTATGTTTAACCATATATAGCTTCAAGGCACTATATATCTACATAAAGACTATGTAATATTTGGTTTTCTTGGTTACTGACCTCCACCCAGTCATTATGTTTTACAAACCTTTGGTACATAAAGCAGGATTGGAATAACAGTTCATCGTTTTAACAAATCCTTTCCAGTATTCCTGGGAGAAGCAGATACACTGGCACACTTTGTTAAAATGATAAATTTTTAAAAATATTTTAGGAATAGAAAAAAACTAGTCCATTTGAAAATATTTCTGCATAAGAGAGCAAATTTTTATGTTATGTAAATACAACTGAAAGGAGAGATTTCTGCTGAAAATGAAGCAATTCCAATGACTTTGGAGAAATTACCTCTGAGAAAGCTACTATGAAGTTAACTATTGGGAATCTCACTGTTATTTGAGATATTAGTAGCCAACTGTTTTGAAGAAATTGTAAGGTTGAAGGAAACTATAGTAAAAGTTCCAATTCAGTTAGAAGTAGAAGGAAAAAAATAAAGCATGAAAGAGGAAAATAGCCAATATTTCAAAAGAAGAACATTTTCTTCCAAGCTCATGGCCAAAGCTAACTTGGCTCCAAAGATCACTCAGGCATGTGACCTGTGGCCTGTGGCCTGTGGCCCACCTTTACTACTTACAGTTTTCCAGGGTGAACAAAAGGATTCTGATGCTCTGTCCACCCTACACAAGCTACACATGTCTGGTTTCCTAAAATTAACTGCATGCTGATTTTGAAAGTATCAATCCTTACTCTTTTTATTTTTTTATTGTTGTAAAACTCTTAGAGATTAGGTTTTTATTAATTCAACTTTAAATGTCATGGAGAATAAAACAGATAATCTCATAAGCACCTTATAAAATAAATATTGTCAAGCCCTCTCATACAGAAGCCCCTGTTCCCTCAGTTCAGGGTCAAATTTGTAAATTTTCTCAATAAGAGAAGCCCTTTGAGTAAAGCGCAGGAAGAATCATTACTAACAAGAGCAAAGGAAATTCTTCATGGAAAATCTGCCTAATTAGGCAATCTGTTCACAATTTAAAATGCTCCACATAGAAATCAAAGCAAATAGATAATCGTGGAATGTGAGAACCAAAATTGTCTTTTATTTTTCTTTTATTTTTTCCATTACCATTTCTCCCTCTTATGCCTCCTTCCCCCCAGCAATCACCACACAGTTGTCCATGTCCATGGGTCCTTTGTCTTTTTTGTTCGGTCCCTCCACCCCCTAACTAACCCCCACCCCGAAACTGTCTGCCTGCTCTCTATCAATGGAGCCTGTCTTTATTTTGCTGTTAGTTCAGATGTTCATTAGATTCCACATATGAGTGAATTCATATGGTATTTTTCTTTCCCTGACTGGTTTATTTCACTTAGCATAATGTTCTCCAGGTCCATCCATGCTGTCACAAAGGGTAAAATTTTCTTCTTTTTTAACGGCTGAGTAGTATTCCTTTATGTAAATGTCCCATAGTTGTCTTATCCACTCACCTACTGATGGACACTTGGGTTGCTTCCATATCTTGGCAATTGTAAATAATGCTGCAATGAACATAGGGGTGCTTATGTTCATTTGAATTAGTGTTTTGGGTTTCTTTTGATAAATTCTCAGAAGTGGAATTGCTGGGTCAGAAGACAGCTCCATTTTTAATTTTTTGAGTTATCTCTATACTGCTTTCCATAGTGGGTACACCAGCCTGAATTCTACACAGAAATAGGGTTTCCCTTTCTCCACATCCTCACCAGCATTTATTGTTTGTTGATTCATTGATGATAGCCATCTGACAAGTGTGAAGTAATATCTCATTGTGGTTTTAATTTGCATTTCTCTGATGATTAGTGACTTTGAGCATCTTTTCATGTCTATTAACCATCTGTATGTCCTCTTCAGAGAAGTGTCTATTCAGGTCCTTTGCCCATTTTGTAATTGAATTGTTTTTTGTTTTGTTTTGTTTTGTTTTGTTTTGTTTTTTGGTATTGAGTTTTATAAGTTCCTTATAAATTTTGGATATTAACCCCTTATCAGCTGTATCGGCAAATATGTTCTCACATGCCGTGGGTTTTTTTATATTTTGTTGATGGTTTTCTTTGCTATGCAAAAACTTTGTAATTTGATGTAGCCCCACTTGTTTCTTTTTCCTTTAGTTTCTCTTGACTGAGGAGATACATCAGATAAAATATTGCTATGAGCAATGTCTGATATTTTAGTACCTATGTTTTCTTCTAGGATTTTTATGGTTTCAGGTCTAACATTTAAGTCTTTAATCCATTATGAATTTATTCTTTTATGTGGTGTAAGAAGATGGTCTAATTTCATTTCTCTGCACATATCTGTCCAATATTCCCAATAGCATTTATTGAATAAGCTATGTTTAGCCCATTGTATGTGCTTGCTTCCTCTGCCAAATATTAATTGACTATAAAGGTGTGGGTTTGTTTCTGGGCTCTCCATTCTGTTCCATTGATCTATACGTCTGTTTTGATTACTATGGCCTTATAGTATAGTTTGATATTGGGTAGCATGATTCCTCCAACATTGAAAATCATTAACCAGACTCATCAAGAAAAAAAAAAGAAGACCTAAATAAATAAAATCAGAAATGAAAGAGAAATAACAACTGACACCAAAGAAACGTAAAGAATGGTAAGAAAATATTATGAGCAACTATATGCTTACAAGCTGAACAACCTGGACAAAATGGATAAATTCCTTGAAACATACAATCTTCCAAAACTAAATCAGGAAGAATCAAGGAATCTGAATAGACAGGCACCTAGAGAAATCGAAGTAGTAATCAAAAAACTCCCAACAAACAAAAGCCTTGGACCAGATGGCTTCACAGGTGAATTATAAGAAACATTCCAAAAAGAAGTAATACCTCTCTTTCTCAAGCTATTTCAAAAAATTCAAGAAGAGGGAAGACTCCCAAGCTTATTTGGTGAGGCCAGCATTAACCTAATTCCAAAACCAGGTAAAGACACTACAAAAAAAGAAAATTATAGGCCAGTATCCCTGATGAACATAGATCTGAAAATCCTCAACAAAATATTAGTGAACTAAATACAGCATTACATCAAAAAGATCATATTCCATGATCAAGTGGGATTTATTCCAGGAATGAAAGTTTGGTTCAATATTTGCAAATCAATAAATGTGATACACCACATAAACAAAATGAAGAACAAAAACCACATGGTCATATCAATACATGCAGAAAAATAAATTTGATAAAATCTAGCACCCATTTATGATTAAAAACTCTCAGTAAAGTGGGAATGGACTGAACACACCTCCATTTAATTTAACATAATAAAGGCTATATACGAGAAACTTACTGTTATCATATTCAGCAGGCAATAACTACAAGCATTCTCCTTAAGATCAGGAACAAGACAGGGATGTCCGCTTTTACCTCTCTTATTCATCATAGTATTGGAAGTGCTAGCCATAACTATCAGACAAGAAGAGGAAATGAAAGGCATCCAAATTGGAAAGGAAGAAGTAAAACTATCTTTATTTGCAGATGACATGATACTGTACATAGAGAACCCTAAAGATTCCACCAAGAAACTACTAGAACTGATCAATGAATTCAGAAAAGTAGCAGGATACAAAATTAATATCCAGAAATCAGTTGTATTTTTATAAACCAATAATGAACTATCAGAAAGGGAAACTGAGAAAACAATCCCATTCACAATTTCTCCAAATAGAATAAAATACCAAGGAATAAATCTAACCAAAGATGTAAAAGACCTGTACTCAGAAAACTATAAAACACTGAAGAAAGAAACTGAAGAAGAGATCAATAAGTAGAATCACATATCATGTTCATGGATAGGAAGAATTAATATCATCAAAATGTCCATACTACCCAAAACAATCTATAGATTCAACACAATTCCTATTGAGATACAAATGATGTATTTCACAGAACTAGAACAAATATTTCAAATATTTATATGGAATGCCAGAAGGTCCTGAATAGCAACAGCAATCTTTAGGGAAAAAGTGTCTTTTAAAAGCCATTAATCTCATCATTTTATTTTGCGAATGGAGATTCAGAAGTAGCAGACACCAAAAACAGTACCGTGCTTATGGTTCCTGTCATTTTGAGAGGACCGGAGAGCACTACACACTGTTTTCAAGACTGAGAAATGCAGGCTACACCTCAAGCCACAACCCAGCCATACACTTAATAGCTGAGGGCACACTTACCCTAATATATCTAAATGGCCTACGATCAAAGATAAATTACTGGGACCAGTTCTGGAACAAATAGATGTTGGCTGAGAAAGAGTTTCAGAATAAACTAAAAATTTTTTATTGTTGGTCTGAAGTGTTGGTATTTCCTGTAAATAAATATGAAATTCTTAAAAACAGAGGATACCCTAAAAAAATTCTCTAAACATATTTATGGAAGCTTTCTTCAGCTCAGGCATCTCCCTTGTAATTCAGATTTTCAATGTTAATTGCTCCTCAACAACTTCACTTTAACATGTCCTCCCTTCCTTCAGTTATTAGCTCAGTTAGCACTTTCTCGGCCTTTCTTGGCCACCTTTTTAAAAATTGCAACATAGTCCTTCACCCTCAAATTTATTTTCCTCCAAATTCCTCATCACAATCTAACATACTCTATTTTTTAACTACTTAATTTGTATATTATCTTTCCTCCAACCTATATTCCTACACCTAGTATAGGTTCTATTTTTAGCACAAAATATCCTTGAATAACACATGGTTAAATGTTTCTGAATAAACATATGAATGACCGAAAAAATGAATGAATTTCCAGTCTTACATTTACAATTAATGAGTCATTTATTCCACTATCTTTTAAAAGATTCTTTATGAATATGAGCCTATCTGATACTTTAAAATATGACTGAAGCATTTTTTCTTAATGTCATTTCATAAAGTGATATCACTATATAAATTGAACTATGGTACCTAACTATACTATGTGATCACATCATGAATTGAGCCCTTAAAGGAATGGAAGAAGTCTTCTCTTGATATAGAATACATAGCTGAAAAGACAGTTTTGGTTTCCCTAGTTGATGTCAGTCTAGAGTGAACCACTCTATCTTTGAATTAAGATACTATTGCCCAATCCAGGACTTTATTTTTTATTCACATACTATACCTAGTACTACCCTCAGAGCAGCAAATTATATTAAAAGAGGTAGGGCATGTATGCTTATATCCCATGACAACATAACAAGATCTTTTTGTCACTGTTCTACTGACTAAAATTCACAAGGAGACAACTGGAGGAAAAAACCACTTTCTAAATATAACTTCATTCAGTACAAATAAATTCATAATAGAATTTATTTTTAAAACACACTTTAGTTCCGATTTTCGGGAACTTTAATATGTTGAGACTCAGGAGATTAAATTTAACATTTCTCACGGTACACCCCTCACTTTGAAGTCTGGCTCGGCTGGCTGAGCAAGACCACCGGTTAAACTCCTACCGTAGAGTGAGAGAGCTGCTTTCAGACCCATCCTAAGTGAGCCCCACCACGATGTAAACCACGGAGCCATCATTACTATTTTTTTATTCTGAAAAATAGGTTTATGAAAGATTTTTCTGACTAATGAGAAATAACCAAGACAGTACTAACTAGTGATGAAATTTTTTCCTTCTAACACAACTCACTATTTCTGGATCTTTATTTGCCAAGAATGCTCTTTCTCTTACTTGGAGGGAAAAATTTAATGTTCCATAGCATGACACCTGGTTTGACATCGAGAAACCCTCAGATATATGCAGTTTTTAAAAATAGGAGAAATCTGTAAGGGCCCAGGGCCAGGGTCACACGGGAAGGCCTAGATGAGGCCTAAGTGAAGAGAATTGGCATCAGCTGTGTGTAGGTATATATGATGTGTAGATGCAGACATCATGTGTGTGTGTTGTGTATACGTATATGTATGTATATATGTATCTTTAAAAAAAAGATTCAAGTCTGCCACAGAGATGAAGTGTTTGCAAATCAATCCAAAAAGATGACATTTATTGAGCACTGGACCAGACAAGGCAAATACTTTATATACATGATCTCATTCAATCCCCACATTATATCTTTGAGTGAGTTTGTATTATCCATTTTACAGACGAGGTTCTTATTAGTATCCTAGGGCTGTTGTGACAAAGTACCACAAACTCGATGGCTGAAAATAGCAAAAATTCAATCTTTTACAGTTTTAAAGGCTAAAAGTAGGAATCAAGGTGTCAGGGGAGCCATGTCCCTCGGAAGGCTCTTGGGGAGCGTCTGTTCGTTGACTCTCTCCTGGCTTCTGGTGGTTGCTAGAAATCCTTGGCTTGGAGACGCATCACTCTAATCTCTGGCTCTGTCTTCACATGGCACTCTCCACATGTGTCTGTCTTCTCATCTTCTCTCTTTGCGTGTGTTTCTGTGTCTCTTCTTATAAAGATATCAATCACGTTGTATTTAGGACCCACACTACTCGAGGTTGACCTCATCTTAAATAATTACATCTGCAAAGAATTTATTTCCAAATAAAATCACATTCTGAGGTTCTAGGAAGCACATGAATTTTGGGGGGTGGGGGACACAATTTAACCTAATACAAAGTTTCTGAGACCCATAAAGACCTCAGGTACTAGAATTATCAATTTAAAAATATAACATAAATATGTTTAATATGTTTAAAGAAATAAAATGTAGAATTTAATATATAACAAGAGCACAAAAGATTATTTAAAAATGGAAGAGTTTATCTTGAAATATAAAAACATAAAACTTATTTGGAAATAAAAACTATTATAACATATAAAATATTCATACAACACATTAGACATATCCAAAAGTGAAATTAATTAACTACACTGTTTATGTGAACTTTTTTAGAATTGCAGCACATATAAATAGACAAATGAAAAATGTGATAAAGTGACTAAGAAATATGGATAATAAAGTAGCAAGATCCAAATTCTCTTTAAATATTAAAAGGAAAGGAGATAGAAAATTAAACAGAAGAAACATTTGAAGTGACAATGGATAAGAAATTTACACAGCTAATAATTAGTTAATGGTTACTGGAAAGCTAATCGATTTCAAGATAAATAAAATGAAAACCCCATCTAGGCACACCATGGTAAAACTGTACCAAAGACGGAAAAAAAAAAGGTCTTAAAATCAACCTGAGAAGAAATACAGATTATCCTCAAATGAAAGACAAGTACATTGCCAATAGATTTCTTAATAGCATAACTTAAGCTGACAGAAAATAAATATCAACTTAAAATTATTAATGTTTATATGTTATATTTTTTCATTCTTTCACTTCAACTTTTCTGTTCTCATATTTAAGGCATATCTTTTTAAAACAGCAAAGAGTTGAGCTTTGTATTTATACACCCCTGTATACTATTATTTATCCACTAATAGGAATATTTAATGTAAATGCTGGTGTGTTTTATTTTAAACACAACATGGCTTTTTTTTTTTCCATTTTTCCAATTGTTTTGTTACCCTCTTTTCTTTCCTGCCTCTTTGGATTAGTAAAGTATGTTGCATTTCCATTCCCCTATTAGCTTCTTGGTAACATTTATTCACTATGCTTTTCATATACCTTAAGGTAAGCAATTTTTGTATCCCCAGAGATAAACAAAATCTCTAATTGACATCTCAGTCTGGCAGCATTAAGAATCAGCAAACGCATCGGGAAGAAAAGCAGTGAGTAATGTTTGGCTCACCTTTTTTTCAATTCCATTCTCTTCAGAATCTTGACTACACACATTATGGCTGCTTCAGTATTTCACCAAAGCCTTCAAATAGGCGTTTCATATTTACCCAGCTTTTTCAGCTGTTCTCAGAGAAAAGTTTGGTGTGTTACAATCTAACCCATAAATTTTAGAAACAGAAGCTTCAATCTTGAATTGTATACCCAATAAAAGTATACTTTGATCTTTTTATTTTTATTTTTTTAACTGTGGCTCTTTTAAAACAATTCATTATTTTTCAAAAGCATTATAAACAAGTAAAACCTAAAAGCAGTTAGTTCTAAAATTACTTCCTTAAAGAAAATTCTAAGAGATGTATTATAGGTAATATTCTTTAAATTTAAAAATATTGACTAATATCCTTTAAATTTTAAAAAGTAATTTAATTTATTGTTACTTAATATTCTTTATTAATTAATTTAATAAAGTAATAATCTTTAAATTTAAAAAAATTTGAGAAGAAACACATATTCAAAGTCCATTTTTAAAACCATTAAAGAATTTATTAAAATCTCAGGAAGGAAAAAAATAAAATAGAAACTCAGAATAAGGGAAATATATTAAAAGAAATATCAATGTACTGTAAATAAATACAAATTTATCTAAAACCATAGTAAACATATTACAAAAATAGTGGGCTAGAATTTTTTAATGTATCTATATGCCGAAGAGACACACCTAAAAGACAGGGATACGGAGTAGAGAAAAGTGAAAACATAGAAAAAGGTATAGCCAGTACTAATCAAATGAAAGGGGAATAATTATTTTTAAATCCAATGATATAAACTCTAAGGCAAGGAGCATTATTGGAAACGAAAGGTCAATCTACAGCCCTGGCCTGTGTGGCTCAGTGGACTGCGCACCAGCCTGCAAACCCAAAGGCTGCGGGTTGGATTTCCAGTCAGGGCACACGCCTAGGCTGCGAGCCAAGAGGTAACCCATCGATGTTTCTCTCACACACTGACGTTTCTCTACCTCTCTTTTGTTCTCCCTTCACTTTCTCTAAAAATAATTTTTTTTAAAAATCAATCTATAATGATAGGAGACTAAATTTAGCAGGAAAATAAAACTATTCTAAACTTGTATGTATATACCTAATAATATAAAAAAAAGACAACAAAAATATATCATGTAAAAAGAAAAACAGAAATATAACCAGAAATTCACAAAGTTCACTATCAGATTGGAATATATTAATGTATTTTTTTTCCAGTAGTTGCTGGATTAAACAGACAAAATGTCACTTCAGATACAGAAGACTCTGGAACAACAGCGCATTCATCAGGCTACACTACGTTACAGCACCCAAGCAGGTAAACCTTGAAGCCTCAGTGACTTAACACAACAAAAGTTTGTTTCTCCTTATGTCACGGTCACCAAGGATTCAAGGGTTATGAGTCAATTTGTTTTGTGGTATTGTCATCTCCTAGAGCCCACAGAAATCCCGTTGAGCCTGCTGGGTCATCTGCATTTAACTAAAAAGACATGAGGGAGAAGGCCAGGCCCTTACAGGGCCAAGACAAGAGTACCTTGTATTATTTGGCCTGTTTCCTTATGCTTAATCAGCTAAGCATTCACCTTAAGGTGTTAGAGTAAGAACAGAGGTCCCTTCCCCCATAAAAACATAATGAAGGAAAAAATAAAGATACGTGTAGAAGTTAATGGATTAACAAGTATACATGCAATGTAAACATTCAAACAAGTCAGGAGACAATTCTTGAAAAAGGTTAGTAAAATCAGTAAGTTTCTGGGGAGACTGATGAAAAAACTGAAAGACACAGAAAGGTATGGTCCTTCCATGACACCTAGATAGGGGCCCACACCTTGTCCTGGGGCCCTTTCATAATTTAAAGGGGAATTTTAACAATGTCAGAGGTACTTGATGTCCTAGATGAAGAAAAAGAAGAACATGCTCACATTCCTTGCAGCAGCAACGGATTTAGGTGGCACCAACCCTGACTTTCAGATGGAACAGTACATCCACCAAAGGAAAAGAGGTGGCATCTATATCCAAATTCTGAAGAGGACCTGGGAAGGGCTCATGCTTGTGGCTCTTGAACATACTGTTGCCTGTGAAAGGCAAGGTCCTAATTTAGAACATTTAGAAAGAATGTCTCCATCTCCATAGTGTTTGAAACCATATGCAAATTTAAAATACACCTTCAGCCCTGGCTGATGTGGCTCAGTGGACTGAGTGCTGGCCTGCAAACCAAAGGGTCACCATTTCCATTTCAGGTTGGGGCACATGCCTGGGTTGCGGACCGGGTCCCCAGTTGGGGGCGTGCAAGAGGCAACCACTCACTGATGTTTCTCTCCCTCTCTTTCTCCTTCCCTTCCACTCTGTCTAAAAATAAATAAATAATAAAATCTTTTTTAAAAAATAAAATAAAATATACCTTCAGGGCTATAAATGTATGTTTTAAAATTATTAATCAAAGCTTGTGAATGAATTAAAGAAAATTTCAGATAGTGCTAATCATTGGTAACTAGGATGAGGAATGCAGTTGGGAAAGACTACCGGGTCATTTCCAGGTATGAGACATGTTCTACTTCTGAAGCTGGCTGCTTGTGTCTGCAGGTTCCATAGTATTTTTATTTTTGTATCCTGTATATATATTTTAGAAATACATGTTTCTACATAATTAAATCTATTCAATATTCAATGTTTATGTTTTTTAATAAACTTTATTAATACATACAGATGCAACTGTATATAAAATGCCAACCCAGCCCTGGCCAATGTGGTTCAGTTGGTTGGAGAATCGTCCTGTAAACTGAAAGGTAGGGGGTTTGATCCCCAGTCAGGGTGTGTGTCTGGGTTGCAGATTCAGTCCCCATTTGGGATTTGTCCAAGAGGCAACTGAACAATGTTTCTCTCCCTCTTTCTTTCTCACCCTTCCTCCTGCTCTAAAACAACAAACATGTCCTTGGTGAGTTTGTTTTTTTTTTTAAAGCCTAACCAATGAATTTAAGACACATATGTTGATTAACTCTAGTGAGAACAGTGAGAATTAGTGAGTGACGCTAGTCATATATATCAATATTAATTTGTATAATGCAAGCATGTTTTACAACTATAATGTATTCATTTTGAGGGTTAAAAAGTATAATACGGTTGTGTAATAGAATACACATAGTTATTAAAATTGTGTTATAGAAGAATATTTAATAACGGAAAAATGTTCAAGATATATTTTAAGATACTATAAAGATTACAATTATATTATAATGTGATGACATTTAAAATTCTTTATAAGAAACAATAAAGTAGAGTTTTAAGCAGCCAAGATGGAGGTATTGGTAGAAAGGCTCTGCATCCTCATACAACCACAAGAAGAATCACAACTAACCGCAAAACAAAAACACCCAGAACTGCCAAAAAGTCAAACTGCATGGAAGCCTGATGACCAAGGAGTTAAAGAAGAAACATTCATCCAGACTGACAGGAGGGGCAGAGATGGGAAGCTGGGGCAGAGATGGGAAGCTGGGACAGAGAGGACACATGGCAAGGCGGGGGACCAATTGGTGAGGTGATGGCTGGCTGATGGGATTTCCCACATTTGCATGCAGATAAGCTGGGAGGGACAACTGGGGAGCAAGACAAACCATGCAACCCAGGGTTCCAGCGCAGGAAACTAAAACCTCAAAACCACTTGCTGTAAAAACCTGTGGGGGTTGTGGCATCAGGAGACACTTCCAGACTCACAAGAGAGTCCATTGGAGAGGCCCACAGGGTCCTAGAATGTACACAAGTCCCCCCACCCACGTACACAAGTCTATCCACCCAGGAATCAGCACCCGAAAGGGCCCAATCTGCTTATGGGAAGCAAGGAAAGTGATAAAGTGGTGCAAGAGCCAAGCAAGCAGCATTGTTTCCTCTCTGACCCCTCTCCCACATACAGTGCCACAAGGCAGCAAAGGGCGCTGCCCCATCCTGACAAACACCTAAGTCTCCGCCCCTTACAACCTAACAGGCATGCCGACAAAGAAATATGGTCCAAATGAAAGAACAGATCAAAACTCCAGAAAAAGAACTAAGCGATGAGGAGACAACCTATCAAATGCAGAGCTAATCAGGATGCTCACAGAAGTGAGTGAGTTCGGTCACAAACTGAAAGAAGAAATGAAGGCTATACAAAGTGAAATAAAGGAAAATACGCAGGGAACCAACAGTGAAGGGAAGGAAATTGGGACTGAAATCAATGATTTGGAACAAAAGGAAGAAATAAACACCCAACTGGAACAGAATGAAGAAACAAGAATTTTTTTAAAATGAGGAGACGCTTAGGAACTTCTGGGACAACTTTAAATGTTCCAACATGTGAATCATAGGGGTGCCAGAAGGAGAAGAAGGGCAAGAAATTGAAAACTTATTTGAAAAAATAATGAAGGAAAACTTCCCCAATCGGATGAAGGAACTAGATGGGCAAGTACAGGACACTGAGAGAATCCCAAAGAAGTTGATCTAAGAGTAAACCATGAAGACACATCATAATTAAGTTATCCTAGATTAAAGATAAGGAGAGAATCTTACAAGCAACAAGTGGAAGGAGAGAGTTACCTACAAAGGAGTTCCCATTAGACTATCAGCCAATTTCTCAAAAGAAATCTTACAGACAAGAAGGGGATGGAAAGAAGTATTCAAAGTCATAAAAGGCAAGGACCTACAACCTAGATTACTCTATCTGGCAAAGCTATCATTTAGATTGGAAGGGCAGATAAAGTGCTTCCCAGATAAGGTAAAGTTAAAGGAGTTCATCAACACCAAGACCTTATTATATGAAATGTTAAAGGGACATATCTAAGAAGAAGATGATTAAAAATATGAACAGTAAAATGACAACAAACAACTAACAACAACTGAACCTACAAAATAAAACCAAAAACTAAGCAAACAACTAGACTAGGAACAGCAGCACAGAAATGGAGATCACATGGAGGATTATCAGTGGGAAGGGGGAGGCAGAGGAGAAAATGGGGGAAAAGGCACAGGGCATAAGAAGCATAATTGGTAGGCACAAAATAGACAGGGGGAGGCTAAGAACAGTCTAGGAAGTGGAGAAGCCAAAGAACTTACACGTGTGACCCACGGACAGGAACTAAGGTGGAGGGCGGGGCGGCGGCTAATGCTGGAGTGTGGGGGGTGCAGAACAGAGGAGGAGAAAGGGGAGAAAAACTTGGGACAGCTGTAAGAGCGTAATCAATAAAATATACTTTAAAAATAAACAATAAAGCAATAAGCCTGAAAATTCAACAAGAGGTGGTATGTGGATGGAGGCCAAGGATCAGAAGGGGAAAGTTACTCATTCATTGCAGGATTAATGTATCCTTGACTTCCATAAGTGCCAGGTAAACAAATTATCTTGATCCTCAAAGGAGACATTGGTCAAGACTGAGCAGGGTTTATAAATTCCCCTTGGTCAACTCTGTAGGCCTAACAGAAAAGAAGAAAAAAATAGAAACCATCCCTTTTGCCTGAATCATAGGGGAACGTTTGCTCACTCAGCTTACTCTCTGAAATTTGAACCCTTAAAGAAAATAACTTCAGATCTGTGCTACCTCTGTTTTCAGCTCAGCCACCGTTTGTGCTCTCCCTACCCACACGGAACTATAAGATTCTATTAAAAAAAAAAATAAAGAAGATAACATCATATTGGCCTCAAGGAGGTGACAGTCTAGTTAGAAAGGCGATGTTGATGCGAATTTAAATCTGCAGAAAGTGATGCATTTAAATTAGGGCAATTGCAGATCACTTTATATCCTAGTTGATTAAATACCTAGAGAGCATATTAGGACAACTGAAATAAACAGAATTGAAGGCAAATTGAAAATGTAAGCAAAAGTATTATCGGCTACTGAGCACTACGCATCACCTGCTCCTCATTCACAGCCTATTACTTTACCTCAGGGCTTGTATTCAGCACCTGCAAGGGTTTGTGTCATGTATTAATACCAATGTATCTCCAGAACCTACACCGGTAGATGAAACATGCTCAGAAAGTGTTCATTGAATGGACAAACCATGGACATGTTTTTCTTAAGAGCAAATGGCACAGTTATCTTTTTAACTGTAGAGTTTATGTGCTGACCCGAGTGTTGAATAAATGAACTGGGTTCAGTTACGCTCACTTTGATTCTGAAGAAACAACTTGGTTTCCCCTACAATCTCAGCATCAGTTGCTGCAGTAACGGCTGGGCTCAGTTCTAGTGCTTGTAACTGATATACATTCCTCCCCTACCCTCCCTAATTTCACTAACAAGGCCTGTATAAGTAACCAGTTAGGCATCTCGCTACAAAAGGAAAAACATAAGGCATCAAGTCAACTTGATGACAGGTTCACTGGGAACATACATTTGGATGAGGTAATATTAATGTGAAGTACAATTTCCATGAGAGATCAGAAGCCTAACACCTTTTTGGTAGAAAAAAAGGATTTTAATGGAAAGTGAATATGTTACATAGAAAAACTGTGGAGCAAACTTGACCCTAAAATGCCCTGATCTTTAATATCTGAGCAAGATATATTTAAACGACAAAAAATAATTTATTAGTTTATTAGTTGATAAGTTCATCTGAAGCACATTTCTGAAGCTGACCCAAGACAGTAAATTAGAATTTCCATAGCAACAATGAGTTCATCAGGCAGATGAAAAGGCCATTAGAGATGTTGCTGGCAAAATATCACTTCTGGAGTCTAATTTTCTTGTTCACTAAAGGCAGTTTTTCCATAGAAAGAAGATTCAATAACAATATAACATAATGGTGACTCCCTCAGACCCAGTCCCTGATTAATAGGTGTGACAGTTGGAATGGAGAGCCCTGTGTCTTATGTTCAAGGTGACAGCTTTCACTCAGCATTTTTGACATGTCTAAAACTTCCGAACTCCCAAATCTGGCATGCACCTTCTCATAAAATTCCAAATAGCTTTGTCTTACTCCTACGGTCTTCTAAAGTTCCTTCATTAATAATGCATGTTAAGAGGAGAAACAGAAGGTGAGCCTTGTAAGATTCCTACCTGACATCCTCCTAGAACTTGTCTCCTGCTTTATCAGAGAGGTATAAATTACCTACCAAGAACTCAGATTTTGCAAGAACTCAGCACTTGACTGAAAGCCCATCGACTTATGTTGGTCGACTTATGTTGGGCTCCGAGATTCTACCATCAAAAGCAGGTAATTATGACAAATTAATACATCTAGTTTTTTTTTTTTAACCCTCCTGATTCATTTCCATATATGCTGATAATCCCAACTAGAGTGGCTGGTGGTGGCATGATGGCAGCAGGAAGCAATCTCCCAGCAAAAGCTTCCAGTTGTGTGAATGTGGCTGTTTTATTGCAAAAGTGTACCTGCCTGGTTTATAGATTCCTCTCTTTCCTCTCCTCCTACCCGAAATGGAAAACAGCATTTTCCACACAAGTACAAACTGAAAAGCGAAGACATTCACTCATTTTATTCATACACTTGCTGAATGTGTAATTTGTACCAGAGAGTGTCCTTGTCACTGCTGGGAAATTGCTGATATGTTTGCATTATGGGCCCTACTTATCTGAGACAGGAGGGATGAAACTGGAGATAACTTTGAAGTTTTGAACTTTGTGGCTATAAATATCAGTGAAAAGAAATGAGGAAAATCAGGAAAGGGAAATGTTTTGTTAGAACAGTATTACTGAAGTTAGTTTTAGACATATTGTGCTATGCTTGAGTTGCCAGTACATTGTCCAGGTAGAAGACATTTGGACATTTGGACCAGTTACACCACAGTTTCAGAAAGCAATGAGATCATGACAGAAAAGGGAGAGATGAATTAGGTGTACAAGGTGCAAATGCACCTGCATGAGGCTTATGTGCCTCTTCTGAGCCTCTGATCCCTACCAGTTCTGGGATCTTTAGCTGTTTACTCAACTTCCATCATGAATACATCATATGAACTGCAAAGCATGCAATCCATACAACCAGTCTTTTAAAGTAACCACCTCATGTCTGCAGTTCCTTTCTCCTTCCATCTCTTTGAGATTTGGAGAAATGCTGCCGCAGGGAGTACATCTGTTCCTAAGGGGCTGCCAAAGGAGCTGGATGACCTGGCTTGGCATGCAAGGTTCTTAACTCTTCATAGCACCATCTTGGCCCAAGGGAGGCAGGAAAAGAAACCTGGACAGATCACTTTTCTCTCCCTTACTCCTTCCAATCAGTCTGCCTGAAGATGTCGTATGTGACCAAGTGTAGGCACCTGCCAAACAGAAGTGTCTCTCTATAGCTCATTGTGAAGAAGTTATGAGAGTGGTAGGCTTGACCTCTTCTGGCTTCCCATTCTTACCTACACTGTTTCCTGTTCCTGACTCCCACTGTCCTGGGATTTAGCTTCCAAAAAATACTAGCGCTAAATCCTTATCTGAAGCTCTACATTCTCTGTCCTAGAATATAGAACCCAGACAAAATGCAAATATGGAGAAGCAGTGTAATAAACAGTGTAGCCTTTCTTCTGCAGTGAATTTTGGTGATTATTTTGGAAGAATAGTGTGAAAACAGGGTGGGGAACAAGGAGCAAGCAGTCTCCTTTCACTCTTACAATGAATGGCCTCCACTGGACAGGGCTGGGAGAGGAATTTTTGTTAGATATTGAGGGGTTTGGGTTTTTTTTAAGACAAGGCAATGGAGTGATTATTTGTAGAAATCCTAAGAGAACTATGTATGTATGTATTTTTAGATTCCACATTATAAATTGTTTCAGGCCTAAATGAATCACTAAAGACATGTACAGATGACATAGTTCCATCTGTGAACTGGAGTTGACACCCAGATAATGAGACTGGCTGCAGAGAACCTCAATGCACTTATAACAAATGCTTGATGGAGGCAGCTTCACAAACTGGTAGAGCCAAGGAAAGCACTTATCTAGGGCTGGGGTGGGTGGTGGGTAGTGAACCAGAAAATGTTCCTGAAAGAGCTGAGCTTTAAAAGGCATAGGAAGTGTACAGATAAAGGAGAGAAAGTGAGACATTTTTAGGGGAGGCAATGAGACCAAGGGAGTACTGGGCTGAGTATTCCAGGTACAGAAAATAAGTCAGAAAGGGCCTGAGACTTATTAATTGCATGTATTTGAGCACATCACTTGACCTGTCTAAACCTCATTGTTCCCATCTGTAAAATGGGGGAAAGAGTACCGTTGTGTAGGGAAGATGTGAATGTGAATGACTGGAATGCTGTGTCCAATGTTAACATAACAGTTGCTTAGAGGTAGTAGCTGTTTTTCTTTTAAGCCTTGAAAATAGTCAAACCACTGTCTTCTTACTATTTATGAAAGAAAATCTGAAATAAACAGCAAGAGCTGAGAAAATCCAGTACATTTCAGAATTTTTAAAAATATCGAAAATCCAAAAACAAGAAGTTCAGTATCTCAAAGCTTTTGATTTAAAACAATTCCTCTCCATCTTTTTAAATCCTCATTTCTTGTCCTCACTGGTGTGTCTCTGTTGGTTGGGCATCATCCTACAAACGTAAAGGTCACCAGTTCGATTCCTGGTCAGGGCACATGCCCAGCTTGTGGGTTCGTCCCTGGTTGGGGCATGTATGGGAGGCAACTGATTGATGTTTCTCTTCCTCTCCCTTTCCCTCCACCTCTTTCTATAAATAAATAAAATATATATTTTTTTAAATCCTCATTTGTTTGCTTCATATAAGGCAAACTTTGCTTTCATCTATTGGTTTTCCCCACATCTACATCACAAGGACTACAGCTTGTGTGTGAGCCTGTTTGAGGTCTACCAAGTCGTAAGAATAAAACATCTTCATTGCCAAAGAAAAATATGTTGCCAAACCCAAACACAGCTTGAATTCAGATGGAGTATCCTTTAAATTCAGAGCAATTTTTCAATTTGGCTGCAAAGATTAGTATTCCCTCAAAATTCAATACTTACCAAAGAGAAATATCCAGCGAAGCAAAAGTCTCTTTTTACTTCACACATAAGGACAAAGCAAAATAGCTTTTTAATAGCAAAACCAAAATTCATACCAGATCATTCAAAATATGTGCACATATCTAAATCTCACAGATAAATCTAATTTAGAAAAATATGTGATTCTCAGTCCCTTGTTTACTCATCCTTCTTTTTTGTTTTAATTGTGAGTGTATGTCATTCCAATCCCTCTGAAAAGTCCTGTAGAATTCAGAAAGTTTGGCTCTGATACATGTTTGATAAGTTCTATTTCTCATGCAATGGCAAGAAGATGGAGACCTCAGGACACGTTCATGGCGACTTGTTCCCAACAATCACAGTCTGGAGAGGCGCCTGGCAGAACTATAGACAAATAATCTCAAGGTTCATTTGGAAGAAGAAAACTTCACGGAAATATCAAGCCCTCTTGGCAGTCTGTAGTCACTGACAATCTTGATTTGATTCCCACAGACTCATGGAGCATCAGGTTCAAAATTCTGAATGCCACATAAATTCCCCAAAGTTGTGAATGCGGAGTTAAATATTTCCCTGCCTTCAAAACCATGGGACACATAATGCCTTCAAGAACAGTGAAAGGTCTCTCTTTTGCTCCCTTTGAAGGGCAGAGAGAAGACTCCTGGAATTCTGTTTATAGACTTACAGAGCGCATTTCAGGGCTGCTGTAGCTTTAGTTCAGTTGTTATTTATCTCTTCAGTGCTCTCTTCTCTAGAATATGAGTGGAGGATACACCAGCAATGGATAGCTGCCCAGAGAGCCTCATCTGATGCTTGGTCACTCTAAAACTAAGGCAAAACCTTCAAATCGCGTTCTTCTCCTTGAGTTGTAATTCAAAAATTATGTAGTTCATTCTAAAACACATCTGTTGAGTGATTACTATATACCAAGTACTGGCAAAGGCATTAGGAATACAATGTTTAAAGCTATAGCTCCTGACCTCAAATAGCTCTTGGAAGAGACAGATAAGTAAATAGGCATTGACAATATTTTGTGTGTGTGTGTGTGTGTGTGTCATGAGATGTAAATTCTTCAGGTATTGTGGAGGTAACAAGGAGGAGCATCTAAACTCAAACCTGGAATGCAAAGAGGATCAGGGAAGGTTTCCCACATGAAATGCCCTTGCAGCTGAAAAGAAGAGTGGGTGTGAGCCAAATAAGAAAAAATTGTTCCAGGCAGAGGGAAAAACATATGCAAAAACCAGAGGAAAGACAGAAAATAACCCATTCAGTAACTTCGAGAACTTCATTATGCCTAAGATTGGAGGGAGGTTGGAGGACTGGGTGAAAAAGGTGAGGGGATTAAGAAATACAAATCGGTAGTTACAAAATAGTCACAGGGATGTACAGTACAGCATAGGGAATATAGTCAATAATATTCTAATAACTATGTATGGTGCCAGGTGGGCACTAGACTTATCAGGGAGATAACGTCGTCAGTTATGTAAATGTCTAATCACTGTGCTGTATACCTGAAACTAATATAATACTGAATGTCAACTATACTTAAAAATAATAAAAATTAAAATTGGAAAAAAAGAGCTTCAGTGTGGCTATAGTGCACAGTATAAAAGGAGAAATCTCTAGAGCTGACGCTAGAGAGGTTTAAAAAGGGGGGGGGGGCGGTCAGAACATGCACATCATTTTTGCTAATGCTTACAAGTTTGAACTTTATCACAGGACCATAGTACATTTTTGAAGAGTTTTCATCCAGAGAAAGAAATGATCAAATGTCTACTTTGTAACACTTCAGAAAACTCTGGAGCATAAAGGACGGATGCTGGGAAAATCAACAGTCAAAGGCTGTGATCAAGGAATCGATGGTAGGAACCTGAACTGAGACATAATGGACAGAAATAGATACACATGAGAGACAAGTCATTGTAGATGCATCATCTAGACCTCAGAGATGATTATTTGCGGGGAATAATGGGGACAGAGGCGTCAAAGATGACAGCTAGGTTTGTAATTAGGCAATGAGGTGATAGTGCTTATTGAGAACGGAAGAATAGGGCAGAACGTAAGTTTTGGGTATCGGAAGAACATTCAGGTGAAAAAAATCTAGGAAAGAGGTGGAAATACAGATTTCAGTTTTAGAAAATGTAGATTTGTGGCTCTCTACCTGACACGTAATAGGTGATGTCATAAAGGAATGACATCACCAGGGACTCTGTGTGTGTTATGAGATGTAACAAGATCCTAGCAAATATCACAGGAAAACCAATTAGTAAGAGATCAGCCAAGAAAGAAGAGCCATTGCCAGGCAGAGTAGAGACTCTTCCTGAAAATGAAGGACCATAGAAACCAAGGAAGAGTGTTTCATGGAGGACGGTCCAATGAGCAATGTCAAATGTTAGAGTGGTCCAATAAGATAAACCTGAAAAGTGTCCATCTGACTTGGTTTAATTTCAAGCCAAGAAAATGAGGCTTAGGTCCTAACCCATGCGGCTCAGTTGGTTGAGCAATTTCCCACAAAGTGAAAGGTCAGTGGCTCGATTCCCAGTCAGGGCACACGGCTGGGTTGCGGGCCTGGTCCGCAGTTGGGGCATGTGCTAGAAGCGACTGATTGATGTTTCTCTCTCACATCAAATTTTCTCCCTCTCTTTCTCCCTCCCTTCTCCTCTCTCTGAAAAGAAATAAAATCTAAAAAAGGAAGGAAGGAAGGAAGGAAGGAAGGAAGGAAGGAAGGAAGGAAGGAAGGAAGGAAGGAAGGAAGGAGGAAGGAAGGAGGGAGGAAGGGAAGAAAGGAAGGAAGGAAGGAAGGAAGGAAGGAAGGAAGGAAGGAAGGAAGGGGAGGGAGGGAGGGAGGGAGGAAATAAATGAGGCCTCATCCAAAAGTAGTATCTCAGCAGTTTTTGAATCACTGTCTTAGACCTCACCACTTTTTACAATAGCAACCAGTTCTTTATATTTCTTATTTTTTATGGATGAAATATACCTCTGAGCCACAGAACTCTGAGTTTCTTCAGCTTCAATGAACTGAGGATAAACCTGAAAACTGAACTTTTCCTAAACAAAAAAGGTTTTGGAGTATTTTGTTTTTCTTCCTTTATCAGTTAGTGAGCCAGCAGTGGGGCAGTCTTTACTCAGAGATGTAATAAATTCATCCTCTGTTTGGGGTGGGGTATTCCAGACAGCTTTCCTGCTGTGTGTCCTTGCAGTGAAAGTCAAACAGAGTTTGTGGGAAATAAAAATTAAGGAAGAGCTTCTACGTTAGCATTTTATTTGTTCCGGAAATATTCATTTTTAATGAAGAAAATTTCTTTCCAAGTTTGCTTTTAAAGGATTTTATGGGCAATTTTACTATTTGTTAAAATACATGATCATTGATTTGGATTACATAATACATACTGTTATTTGTGATATCTAAATTAAGGAAGTAAAACATGGTTTTTTTTTCCAGAAAGTTCGAAACATCCTGCTATAAATATCTCCCCATCATTTAGTTAATTTTGAAGACAAAATGTTTAAGTGGTGAGTGTATTCTTACATCTAATACAGAAGCCACTCGGGTAAAATCATTATTCTCTGAGAGCTCGGTACGGAACAGACCTCAAAAACTGTGGGAGCACATTAAAAATATTTCTTCTGCCAATTTTTTTTTAACTTAAATCCCAGTTCTATTGACAATACATGATCTTGATCTATTTGAGATGGCTTGGGAAATGGCTTATGGGTCCAAGTTGTCACAATGAATTGGAATCATTCAAATCACCGAGTAATTCCATGCAGTTACATAAACTTGAAAATCAACCTTTGAAAAAGTAGGAACACTAGTTACATATTTGAAAATAGAAGTGATGGAACAATTCTGTCTTCCCCAAAGTCCTCATGTTACCAGCTTTCCACAAGGTAAAGCATTACCCATGGGCCAATAAGAGTGCACCAAACACTTCCATTTAGCTTAGTTTTATTTTTCATGAAAGTTTAGTAATTTTTCCCTTTTCTCTCCGAGTGAAATACTCAGGAATTTAGGTCAACATTAGGAACAAACCAAAAGATGAGTATCAGCCTTAACTGTCCCTCCCCTCAAAGCCTGCATTTAATCAAGTATCATTAATAATAACAGCTATTGTTTATTGGGTTTTTATTGATGATATCAGTTACCTGGTTGGGTAGCCGATGTTAATAATCTCATTTAATTCTAACCACAACTTTATGAGGGAAGTACAATTGCACACATTTGATAAGTGAAGCACTCGCGGCTTAAAGAGGTTAAGTGACATCACACACACCCACTCAGCCACTATGTAACCTCGCCAGGATCCAACCTCTGATTCCAGCGCCCAAGCTCTTAACCACTATACACACTGCCTGTATTCACAGGGCCCCTGCTGCCTCTTCCATCCACGAAACAATAGCTGAAAAGTTTAGACATTCATTCATATGTACAAATTCCTTTAAAATGCCCAGCCTCTGTTGTGTACCCAGGTGCCTACAAATACTTTTGCTTCAAAACTTCACTCTGGCTATTTGCTTGACCCATGAGGTGAAATTAGGTTACTACAGACTGATTTATTATGCACTTTTTCCGATCCAAGAATAAGAAATGCTTTCCTTTGATGGGGTAGAAAGTGTGTGGAAAAAATTACTGTGACTGGCAAAGGAGTCCTTCCTTCAACAGACTTGGTTTTCCATGGGAGCGTGCCCCATTCATTCTTTCAGCAAACCTGGTCTCTAAGGCTGCATCCGACTCAACCTAAAGCAGGCTCCGGGGCCATCCCAAAAGAGGCCGGAGACTGGGTTCTTGCTCTTAATGATCCAGGGAAGATTATTAACTTGCATCAGATCTATGTCCATATACAAGTTCCAGATAATGCACTCCAAACTACACGTAAGTGCCAAGGATAGCAGAGAGAGGGGAGAGTGCTCATATTTCCAGATATACAAGCCCTTCATTTCTCCTCTTAAGGCTCACATGAAAGGGATACATTTGCCTTTGATTTCCTGAGCACTGGCACTTTCATGTCTTTGCAGTTTGTGAGGTTTCTGTACCCTGGGAACCCATAAGAGGGCCGCAAATAGACCAGTAAGTAGGAACAGGCAGAAAGGGGTAAGGATCCACGTCTGGTGTTCCGATAGATGTGACAGAACCCCAGCCTTCAGCCCCGGGGTAAATAGAGTTGTATGCGTTTCTGCAGGACTCTACACAATTGCACATTAGTCCAAGCGACTGCATTAGCACAGAAGTGCTGAGTTGTTCCAAAGAGAGAAAGAGTGAGCCAATAGCTACAGCTGGCAGCCAGGAAAGGGAAAATGTGCTCTGAACACTCAGTGAGTCACCCAAACAGACAGGAAGGAGCATGTGCCAATGTAGCCTGGACGCTGCGCCAGAGCTCACATGCTCAGCGGGGTCAGGATTTGCATAAGAGGTGAGCTCTCCAGAGTCAGGCAGTAGCTGTGGGTGGCTGGGTGGGTGGGATTTTCCTACTGGGGCCAGCACTAATCTCCCACCGTGCTGAGGGTCCTGGAGCTTGCTTCCAAAGAGGTGGACTATTGCAAGCCCTGCTCACAGGTCCCAAACTCACACAGGTGTGCCATTTTCATACACCTCTGGTTGCGAACTACATTCCAGCCGAGGTTACTTCTTCCTGGCTCATTCCCTTCTGTGGCTGAAAATGCCAGAAATTCATCTGTATGCTCCGCGTTTGCTCTCTAGCTACTTGTTTGAAAGAGGAGTGTGTTGGGTAAATTTACAATACAAGAGGTTGTGTCTGGTAATCTGTTTATGATGAATTAAGTCTAAATTATTCTCAAGGAAAATTGAAACAGTTTATCATGACCAACATGGAAACAAAACAGGAAAGTGTATGGCTGTCAACACAGCATAATAAACCCATTCTTTCCTCCATGGGGAGGCAGGTGGCTTATGATGGAAGAAGCGCTTGGCCTCAGAAGGGAAAATTCTCTCCAACACAGAGATGAGGAGATAATGCATTTACATTACAGCTTTCACACGTTTAAGCATAAGAATCACCCAGGGAACTTACTATTAAGGCAGTAAGGGCCTTCGTAGATTCTGATTCAATAAGATTCTATATTTTTAACAAGTACCCAAAGTGATGTTATACAGGCCTCAAAGCCCATTAGAAAAAATACTGTCTTACAGTACATGGGGCCACTAAGGAGGTGACATTTAAGGGACATTTGGCAGGACCTTCTTTATATCATCTTTATACTTAAGTGCTTAGCTGGTTTACTTTGGATCTTAAAGACAATTCTGTTTCCTGATGGGTTATGGAGAAGCGGAAGGGAGTGGTAGACATGACTTAAGCCATTTTAAGGTAGACTTTTATATCTTAAATATAAAATAGATCTTGTAATCTTTTAAGAGATTAAATCTTTTAATCTTTTAATGAAAATATTAAAATGGCAATTAGCTAACAGGCTGCAGACAGGAACATGGAGGCTGGAAAAATAAGTAAGGATGATGAGGAGCTAAGAGGGACGGAAGCTTGGTCAGAGCCACAGCCTTTTACCCCTGCAGGGAAGTTCCGCAGGCTACTGGTTGTTTCCATTACCCTTTCATTCAACCTACAGACACCAAATACCTGCTTGGTGAAAAGCACTATGCTTGGTGATCCAAAACGATACCAAAACAAACCAAAGAAAAAGGACATAGTTAAATCAGAATGAATAGAAAGCTTGCTACTTAAACAGCAACTTGAGCTGCTCCCGCCTCTGAGGGCATGAGGAGCATACCTGGCCTCCAGCGTCGATGACCTTCTCTTCAGCTTGCAACCTTGCCCAGCTACTTTGCTTTGGGTGTGATGCGTGAGGTGCCGAGCATGTGGTTAGAAATGGGCTGGTAAGAAAATGGATAGCTAAGTTAGTTAGATAAGAAATTAAGGAGAATTTGGAGGGGTGGGTATTTCTGTGCCACCAGAGACCTGTGGAGAGGAAAGGTGTGTAGGGACCAACCCAGTGCGTAGAGAAGGTCTTGCGGAGAAACATTAGCTCATGAGAAACCCCTGAGTCAAAGGAATGATGCTGAAGAAATGAAATATCAGATTCCCTCTGTCGACTACACGGTGTCAAACGGAGTCCAGGTACTATTGTGACTCCGGCATAGTCTGCGACTACACACGCTTTATATGAGTGATACTATCATGGAAATCAAGGCAAGGAATCAGTTTCCAAGTCTAGGTTGGTGCAGAGCTGATAAAGTTTTTAGGAGATAAGAAATGTGGGAGAGTCAGACAAATAAGAAATGAAAATGAGAGTGACTAACAAAGAGAAAAAGGTTATCAACCTCCCAAAATTGGTAGAAATCATAGGGGAGGCTCTGAACTTCCCAGAGGATGTGAGACAATTTTATATATGTTTCAGTAAGTGGAGTAACCCCAGCTGACAACCAAGATACATAGAAGAATGTAAGATATCTTTGCATCTCTACGCTTTCCCCTCCTACTTCCTATCTGGTCTTTAAAGATATTACTCTTAGGAGCGTAAGATATATTCACAATGTTAAATGCAAAATGGTTCTGTGTGCATGAGATAAACGGGGGTGTGTGGGAGGTGGTAGGAGTGCTAGTCTAAGTGTAAAATAAGAAATAAGAGGCAGAATGCCTTCTGGCCTGAGGAGTGATTAGGGAAGCTCCATGGATGAAGTGAGGTCTGAGCTCAGTCTTCAAAAACAATTAAAATCAGGATGGTCTACTGAAGTAGAGAGGATAATGTATAAGCAGAACAGGAATGCTCAAGCCATAGTGGAGGGTCATTAACGAGGACAACTGGGGCACAAACGAGGAAGGACAAGCCAGGGCCAGATTGCAGAATGAACTTGAAATGCTTCTAAAAAGCATGGAAAGGTCTGAGTCAACCTTGGAAGACCTGGCTAGACAAGGCTGGAGACACACAGAATGGGGCTGCTGACACAGTGTGAGGTCTTGCAGACAAATACAGACACACACTCCAAGGGTCTTCTGGGTCTTACTCTCTTGAGGGCCCATCTGGGAAGATAGTAACGCATCCAGTGTCTTGCAAACAACACTCAGCTCCATCAGGTCCCTATGGATGAAGAGAAGCTGTGAGGTCTGCAGTCCTGACTTCTGATTTATCAACACGCAGCCTATTATCCTACAAACTTTTCATGCCTGAGATTCCCACAACCCCACTGCTTCATTAAACAAAGTGTGGATTCTCCAGAGTGGAGTGGGTCATGCACGTGAGCAGCAGCGCCCTCGAGCTCTGTAAGATCATGAACCACAGAAGTGTGTGGCCAGTACTTCTTTCAGGCCACCAAGGGAAAAAAGTGTGACTAATTGCAGCTGGAAAGAACAACGATCCAGAAACACCCTTTGTGGAAGCCCAGAGCTGACTGCGAGGTTTTGCTCTCCAGAGACCAAGCGTGCTTCCAGTCTCCTCACTGGGCTAGGCTTCTGGGAGCCAGGGGCTTGTCACCAGGGGCTCTGCTTCTAGAATTCTCCTGTGTTTGCAGAACTCTGTTTTCCCCTTCCTGTGTTCATAATGTTGGCCTCTAGGACACCCCTGTACCCAGTTCTGATCTCAAAGCCACCCTTCCCAAAGTTAAAGGGAGACTGGTCAGGGAGAGTGTAGGAAGCCCATTCCTTTAGGAGTCCATGCCACATAGGTTCATGCACATCTAAGAGAAGCCCAGGTCCTCTCAGCACAGAGCTCCACGGAAAGGGAAGATGAAAGGCTAAGCAGAGCCTTCCTCAGACTTCTGCCTGTGGGGAAATCAGACAGTGGTGTGGGGCAGAGTGAGGAGCCAGTTACTCCAGACAGCATTAAAAGGGAATGGAAATGACGGGAAAGGAGGGGATCAGGGTCTGTAACTCTCTAGGTAAAGCAGGAACAGGAAGAGATTTAGAAAAGATTTGACTCCACTAAAATCTAAGACACCTCGGGGCCTCGTTCCTCCCTCTACCTGCCCCCACCCCTGCCCCGCCCAGGCCGAGGCTGCCCTTGGGCTTCCTCATGGCCTCGCTCCATGCTATTCCCTTTTCTCTGCCATGCTGCATCAAACCCACCAGCCCCGTGTCCCATTTCCTCAGGGCCTTGCATCTTTCTGCAACTAAGCTATCCTGTATTTCCAGCAGGCCCAGACACGTAGGACCTCATGGGGTTGGTTATTAACACGATTCACTAAAGATTTCTGATTCTTCTGTTTAGGTGATAAAGCATAAAAAAGAAACCTGTCATTTTCATCCACTAAAACTTTGGGAGTTGTTACAGCAGCCTAACGTGGCCTGTCCAAACTGATATACATATGTATTATAATAATGGTTTTTCTACAAACAGGGGCAAAATGTATGTGATTTTTGTGTATCGGGACAATGGGTGCATGTTTGTGTGTATGTCTGTGTATACGTTCTTATAGGGAAGGCAACGTACTCTGAGATAAAATAAGAAGACGGTGCACTGACAGTAAAAAAGAGAGTTTGTTGTATGCTAAGGGGTATTAAGTTGTACGAAATTGGTATTAAGTTGAACAAATAGTTCTAGTTCCTGAGGTTTCATTCGTAATTTAGTTATTCTTATGACGCCCTGTGCTGCCCACCGTCCCTTGCTCCTTTTGTCACCGGTTACCTTCAGAGCACTCCATGCCCACCACTAGCTCCAACTTTCTGCTTCTAAACTGTTTCTTAGAATTGTGAGTAAATTAAAAGCAATCAGATTTTGAATGAGGAACTAAAGAATACCTTTGTAAATAAAAAATGTTTAGAAAATATGTTTGCATAATGCCTCCAGTCCTATTCCAAAGGTTATCAGATAATGACAATCTGTGATAATTGTAATCTTCTTCTCAATTATTTGCACCACCCCCTTCTCTGCAAGAAAACTTTAATCTCCTGCTTTTGCCATGTGGTTTGCAGTTCCTCCTTCTGGAGAAATAGACATCCCTACCCTGTTGAAATGGGGCTTGACCATATGACATGCTCCCACCAATGGAATGCGAGCAGATGTGCTGTAAACCACAGCTGGAGGACTTAAGAGACTTTATCATTTTTCTCCAAATCCCACACTCTTTCACCTCTACCACCAGACTGTACCAAACAGTGTCTGTTCCCACAACCTGGGTTCCAGAATGAAAACACACACAGAGTAGATGAGAAGATGCCCCCAGCTATAGCCAATCTGTAGTCAAAGACCTTATTACGAGCAAGGAATAAATGTTTGTTGTGTTAATCCACTGAGATTTAAGGATTGTATGCAACCACAGCAAAAGCTAATTAATATACATTCTAAGCAGGATATTACTGAAGAGTAATATGCTTAACTTGCAACGTACTTTCACGTTTCCCTTTAGAAAGAGCTGGCAGTGATGGAAGGACCAGGGCCTTTGGTACCAAGTAACCCTGCCCCTTGATGAACTGCTTCACCGGGGCCAAGACGGAACTCCCTCCCAGCAACACTCTTCCCTCTTCAGCTATTTCTGTCAGAGGCAGTTTTTCCCTACATCCCACTCGGGTTCTTGTTAACCAACTTAAACTCAAAAAGACTACTGACTGCTAATCTTTGAAATACATTATTATATTAAAATCCATGAGTTCATTATAATACTCCAAAAAAGGAAAGCCAAAAATAAACTCATCCATCACCACTGAGAGAGTTTTGGCACCAACTTCTTACTGGAAATTAATGGGAAAATGAAATACTTAAATATTTCAATATGAACTGTGTAAAAACAAATAGTGGTGGTTGATGAGGAAACCTTCTTTACAGAAGAATTTCAAGTAATAAATAATGGATAAATGATTACTTATTAATATTATAAAATCACAATTTTACAGCCCTCAATGAAATCATGATTTCAGGAATGATTACCAACCAATTGAAAAAACGTTTAGCGAAGGGTTGATGAGGAGCTGGGTATTTGCAGGATGACAAATCATCACTGTGGGTCGATGGCGAGCGATAAAGAAAAATAGAGCTTTAGGCTGGAGGAGTCGGGCTGCCATGCCTTGATCTCTAAAAGTGGCATAACTAGATATGACAAGCCGCCTGATGTGAGGTAAGAGAAGCTCACACGACACTGATGAAGGATTTTTGCCAGATAAGGGACCTGAGTCTAATTGAGCCTTTAGATATAAGGAAGTTTACAGAATATGGGGAATAGAGAACACACAGACGCCCTTTGATATAGCCTTATCTTCATTTTCTGCATTAATTAATGTCATTAAGTTGCATTTGTTGATTGTTACTATCCCTCTGCCCCAGTGGAATACAAGCTCCCATAGCCCAGGGGCGTCGTACAGCCGGTTTGCTACTCTATTCCCAGGGCCTATGACCGTGTTGGCACATGTTAAGTGTTCAGTGCAAATGTGTGAAACACACAAATGAATGAACAGTAATTTTAGCCTTATCAAACTTGTTTCCACATCTGTAAAATGAAGATGACAGCACTTCATTAGAGGGCCCTTGTAAGGGTTAAATGAGGTAATAAACAGGTGTCTTGTCCAGGTCCTGGTGCACTGAAGGTGTTCAATAAATGCCATCTGATCCTCATGCTGACAGTATGTTATAGGGCAAGAATTTTTGCTTCCATTTGGAAGATGAGAAAACCAAGGCACGGAAAGACAGGTCAGAAAGATGATTGTCACTTGGACTTTCAATGGAGAGCAAACCACACTCCTCAAAACCTGGCATTTATTCTTGCGCACCTGCAATGATCCTCGCCCAAGTTTGCAAGATTCATCGCCCCACTCCTCTCTTCGACTTGAACCTGCTCACCCCTGGGGTAGGAGGTGCTGGGCCTGCTCACGCCAGGCGGACTGCCTCTCAGTGCAGAGCTGGTGCCCCACATTCCAAGGGCCCAGCTGGGTGATGCCCACTAGGCCACACAGTTCTTTCAAGCAGAGCAGGTCTGTTGTCCTTGCGCCAATAAATATGCTGCTTTACAAACTCAGGAAATCATGTCAAATGTGTTCTGTACCTTCTCAGGAAGGGTTGCAGTGGAAAGCCCAATTATCCCACCACATCAGACAATGCCCAGGGTCCAGGCTCTGGAACTGAGCAGGCGTGCGCGCGCGTGCACGCGCGCGCGCGTGCACACACACACACACACACACACACACACACACACACACATAGTTTCAAAGCTGAGTAACGTTTCTCGTGCAGTGAGGAGCTAATGATCCATCTCAACGGCCTTAATCTATATAGATAGTAGTCCTTTAATTTACATTGGATTTGGGGAGAATGAGTCAATGTTTAATTTCTTTGACAGTAGCTTTTTCTGCCACTGTCTCCAGAGATTATTTTCATTCCTAGGGCCTCCTTGATGCTGGTGCAACCGCAACCACTGAAATTCTAAGTAATCCGTTTTTCCAAACAAAGCCTGTTCTTCAGCTCTTTATACATCTCGCACTCCAGTCGTGCTGCACCGCTCACCATTTTCTGAACATTCTTCCCCAAAGTCCCTTTTCAAACCCTTGCGGCCCATGATGGAGCATGATGGAGGGACCCTAGTATCTTCTAGCTTTCGTCTTTGTTCTCTGCCTTGTCACTCTCAAGGTGCTTGCCTATAATCAAAAAAGTTAAGATACATTTTCCCTTCCTCCAAGTCATCTCTTTCTTTCACCTTCCGAACTTCATTCTCATGGCTAACTTAAACAGTGGTCAAAGTTATTTCTTCTACACAAACAGAGAAAAACCGTGATATCCATCAAGCTCAGTCCTTGATGTTAAACGAAAAGAGAACTCTTAAAATCCTTATTCTGTCAAACCCACTGCCAGTTGGAAAAATCCTGTTTTGAATGTCTAAAGCTGAAGATTAATTTTATTTGATTCTCTTTGTAACAACCCTATTTTTCAAATGCAACCCTGTTGTGATTTTTATGTTCCCCCTACAGCTGTGTATTCGGGATGTGCTGTTGCCTTTACTCCACGTCATATTTGGAGATAATCCTATGCATCCCTAAAGACTCTTTAAATGTCACCTCCTGCGTAAAACCATTAACAACTTAGAGGGGTTTTTCTGCCCTTACTTGGGACCCCAAAGCATTTAGATAGTATTATTTATAGCACTTTCACATTATAAGAATTTGATTACTACTCTTTCCCTTTAAGGGAAATCTACAGCTTACTTAAATTTCTGTTTCTAAATCCATGTAGGGATCCATGAATATGTGTTGAATAAATGCCTGATAGCATGGTTGCTTTTTCTAAGATATTTTACTTTTAAGTACTGGGGTGATCCAAACTGCAGGTTGGTTGTCACTACTCCACTGAATGTTTTTGGCAGAACAGTCTGGAAGCACTCATGCCGAGCACCTGAGTTTTCCACAGGAGTCTATGGAATAACCTTTGGATGTAGGTTTCATTTTAGCTGATTCGAATTATTTTAACACACCCACTTGTAATATCATTAGATGAGAAAAGGAAGATTTGGGTATTGTTTGATTTTACTTAGGGGTTAAAAGTACTTAAAATAATATTCGATTTGATATAACTGAATTTGAATTTCTAAACTTCTGACTGTTATTACCTCAAGAAGTTAAGACCTATCCAAGCATTCACACTCTAGTTGGTTCTAGACAAAATATTTGAAACCACCACAAACTTCAGTTTGAAAAAGAAAAAAACTTAATCAGTTAACACAATGGTCCAAGGTATTACGCTTTAATTTTTGTTTCTGAAAAGGAAGCTTCGAAGCACTATCTGTTCTTTGAAAGCCTAACAAGAGACAGGGATGTGTATCCACCTCCCTTTTTGAAAGGGCCTTACTTTTTAAAAGCCACATTTAGAGGGCTTGTCTGCTTGTTGACCTGGTGTTGTTTCAACTCTCTTTGGAACAACGGCCCCCCAGCTGCAGTTACACATTCAGCCTAGAAGCTTATAGCCATTATTCCCAAATTCAGCAACAGCAAAGCTACAGTGTTCTCACAGAAAAGGCTAAAAGTTGCTTTCAAAGCTCCAGTGGAAGTTATAGTTTCCATTTTTATTTTAATTTCTTTCTGACCCAGGGCCTTCCTCTTCCATCAACCAATTTCTTTGAAGCCCGTGGTTTAGAGATATTAAATCCCACCACAGCATCAGTATTGGACACTTTTAAAAGCTCCTGTGCTGCATACATTTTCACCAAACACTTTAAATACTTTGTGGTTTTTAATGTTATGCTATATTAAAGTCAAGGAGCCATGGGACATATTTAAGAAGTCAAAAAATAGAGAAGTATATAGAATGGAAAAGTGATAGTTCCCCTTTGCATTCCAATCTACGCCACAAATCCCCTTCGCTTTGCCAGAAGGAACCTGGATGCATTATCTCCCCATGCTTTTCCTGTGCAACTCACAAATGTATTTATTCATATGGATGCAGCTTTTTACACTTTGGATGACAGCAAGGATAAAGCTCGTTATATATGGGTCAACATCTGGCTTTTATTACATGTTGGATACTGCAGAAAATGAAGGAGCACAAAGGCAAATTGCACCATCTCTGCCCCGATTTTCTCTGATCACACACACTCAGAAACACACCTGCACACACACGCACAGGCAATTTTACTTAAGCGGTGTCTACTATGCACACTGTTCTGTGACATATTTATCTTACTACTTCCCAGTCATCTTTCCATGTCAGAACATGCGATCATTCCTCATTATTTCTGGAAGACAGGTTTCTAGAAGTGGGGCCCAAAGTGATGCATGTTTTTGTTTTGAATAGATATCACCAAATAGTTTCCAAAAGATCATAACAATTACATTCCACTTGTTGTATAAAAGTCTAAGATTACTTACACCCTCATCAATACTGGATAATAGAGAAATTGTTATACTATGTATGTATGAAAAAATAAATTTATGAAAAATATACACTGGTCTTTGTATCTCCAATGAAAGAAGAAACTTTTTAAAATTTTGTTTCTTAAACTTTAAAACCAACCATAAACTTTAACATAACCAGCACATATCATTTCCTGATTAAATAAAATTAAAATTGTGTTAGTTAAAGGGTGAGCTCCTCTCACAAAGAGGATCCAAATACAGTGGCTTACAGAATACAGAAATTTCTTTCTCGTGTAACAGAACTGAGGTGAGTGGTTTAGCCGGGCAGAACGAATCTGCCACATACAGTCATTCAAAGACCATTTTCTGCCACAAATTTCCCTTGCTTTTCCCTCCTCTGGAGCACAAAAGAAGCTATATCTCTGCCTTAGCCAGGTGGCACAGTTGGTTGGAGCATCGTCCTGTACATCAAAAGACTGTGGGTTTGGTTCCCTGTCAAGGCAAATACCTAAGTTGTGAGTTCGATCCCTGGTCAGGGCGTGTATGGGAGGCAACCAATCTATGTTTCTCTCTTACATCAACATTTCTCCCTATTCCTTCCTCTCTCTCTGAGATTAATAAAAATATCCTCAAGTGAGGATTTTTTAAAAAACTGTATTTCTACCACACCCAGCAAGGGTTTGGAGAAGTTTTTCCCAAGTTTTAATTTCTAGACCCAGACACATCACTAATTGCTTGCGAGGTCTAACTAAGATGTTTGGACTTAGCCGTAACTCTGTTTTCATGACAGAAGGGGAGAACAGATTTGGTGGAGTTATCAGTCTTGCCACACTTACTAAACTCCCAAATAAAATAGTAATGATTGAAGTCACCAAACTCAATTAAGGAGATAGCATTTCCTAAAGTCAAATCCAGATAGAACTGTTATATTCAAAAGGCAATGTTTTTTACATACATGCGCTTTAAATTGCATAGAAATTTTCCTTGAATGATAGCTTTAAAAAGTGTTTCCTCCTATCTGGTCCATCCTAAGCCATCTAAACTAGTCATTTCCCCTTACATGCAGAAGTGTCCTATAAAATTGCAAGGACTTAGGGCAAAGTCTCCGGGACATCCCACTTTTTACATTTTTTCTTCAATTTGTGGCAATTTCATCTCATGATTGTTCAATTATGGGCAACTTTTCCAAAGGCTGGACCAAAATTAATTTGCAATAACATTTTGAAAGTATACACAAATAAGCCTAAAAGAATTTGGTGTTTAGAACAAAGCTCACCAAATGCATGCTCTGCAGCGAGAAATCAACTCGAAAGCTGTGCCTGACACAGAGAATGGAAGAAGCTGTAATCCCTTCTGGTTGGACTTCGGCCCACACTGGAGAACATGCCTAACTCCTGTCTTGCTGGCACAATGAACACGTTTAACTAAGGGCATACAAAAGGGCCTTTATTGTTTTCTGGAAGATGATAAGACCAGCTGAAGAGTTTAATGTCTTTTTTGGCAGTGAGAGATAGAGGCAGGAAACTTTGGCAACTCAAGGGGAGCGATAAAATGGCCATGAGGAAAGGGCACTTTGGAAATATAGTGATGACAGCAATATAAGATGCATGTTGTGATCAAGATTTACCGCTGGAGATGTTACCATAGGTCCTGATGTGCTGTCATTCCCTACTGCGCCAGGTAGCTTGCCGTTAGAGGAGAGGGAGTCTCCAGTACCGATAAAGGTAACTTCAGGACTTCGGCTTGCAGCCTACTTCACTCTGACCTCATAAATAAGGTATTCTGTGGGATGCCTGCATGAGCCAAGGACTGTACGAAAGGTGATGTGATGACTAAGTATGCAACATAAAACAGAAGAGCAGGTAGTTTACCATTAACTTTACCATATGGCTTCTTTAAGCACATCATAAATAATAAGCGAATGTTATGTAAAAAGAATCAAAGGAAGAGAATGGAAGGACAGTGTCTTTAGCATGTGTATTTTACAAGATTTCTAATGTTGCAAAGAAACTTCACTCGTTTTCTGGAGAGGGTCACACACCTCGATCCCATGCCCCATTTAGATTACACAGACTAGTCTCTTTCGTGCTTATAAACATCCCATATGCCCACGCCTGTGACCTAAACATACGTGACTTCTGTTTTTAACTTGGTACATTTTCCTTTCCCTTGGGTTCTCCTTCTTTCGAATACCACTCACCCATGGCCAAAGGTTCATTAGCTACTTAATGGGAAACAATATATATAAAGAAAACTATGCCCAGGCCAATGGCCTGCTCAACAGCGAGGCTTTCATTTTCCTCCCATCAAAACCTTAATCTTTCTTTAGGCAACTGATAACGAGGTTCAGAGTGGGTTGTCTGACGGCTTTCTAATAGGGAGACAGTTCCAGGAGAGCCAGGATGGAGATGGCTGATCTTATGCTCACATGGGCCCAAGCCAAATTACAGTCCAGATGGCTGGTGGTGAAAGACAACACATTAACCTGTGGTGACATCTGTTCACCTGACATACCCTTTCCTGAAATGGAAAGGTCTGCTTCCTTTGAAATATTGATGGAAGTGAAGCTAAAGGTCATTCAATTCTTGTTTTTAACTTTACATGTTGATTAAAACCGACAATTAAAATAATGAAATCACTGTCAAAAGCAGAGGGTAAACTCACAAAGACGTGTCCTTTCTGCCAGGAGAGGAGTAAAGGAAAGGTACGTACAGGGTCCTGAAAGATAAATTTTCACCCAATTTTTAGGGGAGTTTTATTCCATTATCTAAATGATAGTTTCTATGGCTCCTCGTCAATTAGCCCATAGAAAACAAACTGAACATGCTGTCTTTTTCTTTTATGTATTTGTCCTTTTAACTGTCAAACTCTGGAGTACTCGAAACAAGTGTGCAAGTAAAACAGAAAGAGGTTAGTATTACCCGAGCACCTGCCACTAATAAAGGTCCTCTGTGTGCTCATTCTCAGAGACATGGTAATGGCCAGATTAATAAAAAATATATCATAATTGCTTTATTTGACACTTTAGATTTATTTACTTTTAATTTAAAAGAAAAAATAGTCAAGAATTTGCCATCTTAAAATAAAGTTAGTAACTTAGACATGGTTTTCTTTTTTATTTTCTCCACGTTTTCTCCAACATTCACTCATCTGCGGGTCTAATGTCTTTTCCCATCGGTTCATTGAAAATGCTGTCAACATTCATGTTAATGACCCCTCTGCTCTTAAATCTAAATGACATTTCTCAATCCTTACTGCACTTTGCCTCTTACTCATACATCCAAACAATATTTACCAAATATCTACTCAGTGCCAGGCACTGCATTAAATGCCAGGAAGAAATGTTAGAGTGAAGTTAATTGTGGAATAGAGGAGTTTAATACTAAACAGTTACAGAAATAATTACTTGATAAAAGAACAAATACTAAGAGCATATAACTTTGAAAATATAATTTTATCAGAGCTGTCAATGTCAGAAAAGTATCCCTGAGAAAATGACTTCAGAGCTGAAATTTAAAGCTTTACTTATTTACTCAAAAATAGCTGTCCACAACTATGTAGCTTACTTATCGTCCATTCGGGCAGCCAAAAATACCTACTAACTACCATATTCGTAGATACCACACAGTAACAGTCAATATTTATACTGATGATTCTGGATGAGAAAAGAGCATTCAGCACCTTCTGGATTAGCAAAGTTGAATCGCACTTGGCTAATACAGTTTTAATGCTTCATGTATTTTAACGTTCAAAACTTGAAAAAAAAACTTATTCCTCTGTAGACTATTTGATATTTATGTTATTATTAGTCCATTCTGTTTCTTAATCAGTTTGTACAATAATCAGTTTTTTATTTAAGAGCTGTTAATATACGTGTATAGATATGAGGTTATGTGTGTATGCATGCTATGTATGTGTGTGTGTATGTATATCAACTACATATATAAAGAATTCAGAATAAGAAAGCATTCAGAGGTCACAAATAAATTCTATCCACGAATCTGACATGCTAATGATGTTAAAATTATGACAATGAGGTTAAAAATAGCAATTCAAAACACTTAATGAGCGCCTGCTACATACCAGGCACTGTGCTAGGAATTTTATGCATATTATGTTTTAACCTCTACCATACTCTTACATACTTCATCTGTTCATTTTTTCTGCATAAAAAACTACATAAAGCAGTGGGGTGGTGTAGCAACTTAAAACAACAGACAATAACTTAACTCTCAATTCTTCAGGTTGACATGGCTCAACTATGCATTTCTTATGGTCTGAGCCAGGCTCAGTACATCTTACCCAGGCTCACTTAAGTCAAAAAACTGAGGCTGGACTATAGCACAGTACCTGGTAGAGAAGGTAGGTGGGTAGGCTGGGGCTGGCTGGTTTACAATGACCTTGACTAGCAGGTCTGGGATAACTGACGCTTCTTTCCACTTAGTCTCTCACTCTTCAGCATGCCAGTTCAGGCCTTTTCACTGGGCAGGCACAAGTTTCCAGGAAAGAAACGGGAAGCCTGCAAAGTCTCTTAAGAGCCAGGCTCAGGGCTCATGCACATCACTTCTACCACAGTCCATACACCAAAGTGAGTCCCAAAGCCAGCCCAGAGGTCATGAGCGAAGGAGAGTCTACCTCATTACAGCAGAAACTGCAAGCTCACGCTGCAAGATCATGAAAAAACGACAACAACAACAAAAAACATGCAGGAACTTGTGGCCATTTTTGCAATCTACCACAATGAGGTAGGTGTGATTTCTCTCTATTTTATAGATGACAAAGTAAAACTGGATTATAGTGTGGTGCTTGGCACCAAGAAGACATTCAATAAATATTATAAAAATAAAAGAACAAAGTCTTGAATAAATCAAATAATTAAAGTATATTTTAGGTAGAGCTATGAGTCAGGCCGGGATTATCTGTTACCATGGGTTGATTCTTTCTCATTACTCTATACTGGCTCCTAAATATTAAAAAAATCAAATGAGAAATAAAAGGCAAGAAATGACGTGACAAATTTTAGTATCAAAAGACTGCCCCGCTGGAGAATCCCGTTGCTAGCCACATGAGAGTTACATATGAGCGACGGCTTTAAAATATTGGATAGCAGCACAGAACCCTGATCCCTGGGAGAAGGGAAACACATGAGGAAAGTGCTATAAGTGCTCCAACTTATTGCCTGAGAAGTTTCTGGGCTGCGGCGCAGGATAGGGAACCCAAACAGAGCCTGGGAGTCTCTCCAAGTTTGAGATTAGAGTTCAAGAAGGCCAGGATGGCTAGAATTTGTAGAAACGAGTACTGAAGATGAAAAAGCTGCACAGTAGAAAGCTCCAAAGATCTATAGAAAAATTCCTTGAGTCTGTGGCTGAGTACAGATCTGTGACTGCAAAAGAACCTTGTCTAAACTCCAGGGAAAGAGCCACTGAAAAGCAGCAGGCTGAACATGTAGAGCTCCAGTAGGGCTGGGAATAGTTTAATTTCCCACCAGCTGAAGTAGAGAGATTATATAACACACAGGAAAATGAGTAGAGTACCCAGAAGGGTATTGCCTTAGTGGTGGGGCTAAATTAGCTTGAGAAAAGAGGTTTCTCTAGACCTGTGAAAGCCTCAGAAGAATCAAACTGGTTTCAAGAAACCTAAATGTACACCGGAACAAACCAACAATCAAAAAAAAAAAAAAAGGCAAAAAGGCCCAACAACAAAAAGAATCACAGTACCAAACATCCAATAAAAAATCACCAGCATGAAAGAATCAGGAAAATATTTGCCCCATAATTAAATAAAAATCAATCAACAAAAACAGGCCTATATATGACAGAATTGAGAAATTACAGAGACTTTAAAATAGCTATTATAAATATTATAAATAGGTCGCAGCATTTCAGAAGTAGAGAAAAACATTAAAATTATGAGATAAATGAAAGGCATAAAAGAGACCCAAATGGAAGTTTGTAAGATTAAAAAAATCAGTATTTGAAATTGAAAAAATATATTGGAGGTGATAAACCATACATTACACAAGGCAGAAGAAAAGATCAGTGAATCCAAAACAAAGGACTATGAACCATTCCAAATAAAGCACAAAGAAAGAAAGACTAAAAAAGACACACCTCCCCCAACAAAGAATCAGTGACTTGTGAAATAATACCAAGTTGTCCAGCGTATGTATGCTGGAATCTCAGATATTGTAGGGTAGGAGGAAGGGAGAACATATTTAAAGATACATTGAAATGTTTCCAAATTTGATAAAACCTATTAACCCACATATCTAAGAAGTTTAATGACTCCAAAGCAAAAGAAAGAAAAAGAAAGCCACTCAACCACACATTATACAAGATTGCTGAAAACCAAAGATAAAAAACAAATCAGCCATGGGGGAGAAATGGCATAGGTACAAAAGAACAGATATGAATGACAACAGACATTTTGTCAAGAAATACACAAGCCAGGACACAATGGTATAACAACTTTGAAGAACTGAAACATTCTATAGTTAGCAAAAGTAGCTTGCAAAAATAAAAGCATAATAGAGATTTTTTTTTTAAACAGGAAGAAGAGAGAGAATGCATTCATTGCCCCCAGACATACACAAAAATGTATATTAAAGAAAGTGCTTGGTAGAAGGAAAAATGTTAACAGATGAAAACTGAAATCTACAGAAGAGAATAAAGAATGTTGAAAATGGTATAACGTGTGGGTAGATGTAAAGTCTTTTTAAAATTGTTTTTCTCACTTATAAATCTCTTCAAAATAATTCTTTAAAGCAAAAATAATAATGTATTTTAGGGTTTAGAACATGTAGAAGTAAAATGATGAACATGTAGAAATAAAATGGATCATTGTGACAGCAAAAAGGCCAGGAGGAACAAAATGGAAGTACGCGATGGTAAGATTCTTATGCAATCTGTGAAGTAGTATAACATTATTATTTGAAAGTAAACTGTGATAATTTAAAGACATATACTCTAGACCTTAAAGCAACCACTAAGAAAGACAAAACTAAGACGTAGAGCCAGTAAACCAATAAAGAAATTAAATGGAACCATACAAGTACTTAATTTAAATGAAGGCAGAAAACAGGAATAAGTATTAAAGAATGAATGAGGCAAACAGAAAACAAATATCAAGATCATAGATATAAATCTTAGGTAAATGGCTAAACACTCATTTTAAAAGTCAGAGATTGTCAGACTAAATTTAAAAGAACCACCTAATTTTATGTTGTCTAGAAGCAGACCACTTTAAATTAGTTAAAAATAAGAGAGTAGAATGAAATATATCATACGAGCACTATACATAGTAAAGTTGGAATGCCTATATTAATTTCAGGTATAGTAGACTTCAGAACAAGCAATATTACCAGAAATAAAGGGGAATACTTTATAATCAATATGGGATCAATTCATCTAGAGAACAGAACAATTTTAAATACATTTCAAACTTTAAAAAACATAAATCAAATATTGATAAAACTTAAAAGAGAAATAGACAACCCAAAATTATAGCTAATAGATTTCAAAATTTTTCTTGCAGTAACAGAAACAATTAGACAGAAACTCACAGGACATAGAAAACCTGAATAGCACTATCAACCGACTTGACCTAATTGATATTCATAGGATAATCTCCCAACAACAGAATACACAATTTTTTTCAGGTGCACACAAAACATTTAAAAATAAGAGTATATTCCAGGCCATAAAAATCTCAATGAATTAAAACAATAGGATTATAAAGTATGTTCTCTGGTCATAAGGAAATTAAAATGGAAGTTAAAAACATAAAGATATTTAAAAAGTCACCCAAATTTTTGGAAATTTAAAAACATGCTTCTAAATAACTGAAGGGTCAAAGAAGACACCCCACAGAAAATTTAAAAACATTTTGAACTTAATGAAAATTAAAATATAGCCCTGGCTGGTGTAGCTCACTGGATTGAGCGTCGGTCTGCAAACCAAAAGGTCGTTGATTTGATTCCCGAGTCAGGGCACATGCCTGGGTGGTAGGCTAGGTCCCTGGTAGGGGGCAGGTGAGAGGCAACCACACATTGATGTTTCTCTCCCTTTCTTTCTCCCTACCTTCTCCTCTTTCTAAAAATAAAAAATAAATAAAATCTTTAAAAATACATGTATATAACATAGCAAGTGGTAGGAGGCATCCAAAGCAGTTCTTAGAGGAAAATTTATAGCATTATATGATTATAGAATAAGTTTGTAAATCAATGATCTTAATAAGTAGAATAGCAAATTAAACCCAAATTAAACAGAAGGAAGCAAGTAACAAATGTAAGATTGAGGGAGCAGAAAAACAAGAGAAAAGAATCAAAATTAACTAGTTTTTAGAAATGATGGTGCCCATCAAAGGAGGCTAAGTGAATTCAAAAGATTATAGGATACAGTACCAAATTATCTTCATACACAAACATTTTCACTAATCATAGAAAAATGCTCAGACCCTGGCAGACAACATTCTTACTGTTTCTCCTTGTTACTAAAAAAATATTTTTCTCCTGTTTTCCATAAAATCTGCTTTGAAAACAACATGGATGTTACATCTGTTTCATTTGATTTTCAAACCAACAGAAAGAGGTTTCAACTCACAACACTATCCCCTTTTCCACCTACAACACAGTATTGTGGACATTTAAAAAAAATTACTGGAACATGAATACCTGAGATGGTAGTTGTAAGACCCTTGGAGCAGATCATGTTAATAACATTAGCTTTCTTAGGTTTCATTGTCATTGCTGATGTGGTAACTAAGTGTCCGAAGTTGTTGGTGTCTTCTTGGGAATAAAATAACCGATTCCCACACATGCTATTTTAAATCTTTCCACTTATACTGCTTTTGAAATGACTTATTTTCAGACACTCCAAATGTAATCCCGCCACTGACTGCACAGTGGTTTATTCTGAAAGTGCTGTGAAGAGCAAATTCTTTGAATCCATATTTTCTCAGTTGACATGACCAAACTGTTACAATCTCAGTGACATGTGACAGTTGCATCTGTAACAAGTCATAACCAGAGAAAACTCTGGCAGCTCAGTGGTTGCACAATTTATACTCAACCATTGGAAGAATTAAGTATTTTGGTCTTGAATTCCAGTGTGGCCTAAGGAATGTTAACAGTCTCTTTTTCCAAAGCTGTGGTGTACATACAACCCAGTTAAGTCCTTACACCGGGCTTAGTCATGCTCCCCCGTGTATTTGGAGAATGTTTTGTGTGTGGCAAATAAATGTAAACTCATTTTTTTTTTTTTTGGCTTCTTCCAAGCTGCAATTCATTAAATTCTCGATCGGTGAGTTGTTCCACTTCTTTAGTCTGGGAAAAGTCTTTTCCAGACAGTCTTCTGTAATTTTGGCCATTCCTCTTCTTTGCTTAAGTATAATTTAATTATTCACAAAACACAACAGAGGGGTCTATCCAGGCTCGCGCAGAGACCTCAAAGCCAGGAAGATGAGGACAAGCTTTCCTTGAACTCTTTTTCATTCTGTACTCCAGAGCCCATGGCTCTTCATGTTAAGGACCCAACCATGACATCAACCCCTGAGTCCTCCTGATAACCTGAGAAATGCTCGCAAATACACCCATTTCTAAAAATTCTAATGGCTTCCAATAGCCCAAGATCTTTACGGGACTCACTAGAAATAATGTTAACCATATCGCTTCCCAACGAAGATACCTCTGGTCTCAGGAAGGAGACAGGAGAAAGTCACAACGGAGTTTTCAAAACAAACCTTTCATACCAACAATCAGTAAAAAGAACAGGCAGTACTTAAAATATGATGTTCTGGTAAATACAACCAAGGTTTATAGTTTGTAGACCCCTGTTACTCACTTACCTACTGGTTCTATGTAAACCTGTCTCTCAGGATCTCACCTCTCTAAGATCTTTCTGGCTCTCAAAATCGATGATTCTAATGACATAAATATCCAAGGGGTAGAATGCAAAAAGAATTTAATTATTTTCTATTTACTTGATGTTTTAAATCAGTACAATTTACATAACAAAATTTGCCACTGTAATTTTTTAAGTGTACCTTTCAGGTATGAAGGGCACCCACATTACCGTGCAACCATTGCCATTGTCCTTCTCTAGAAGATTTTTTGTCTCCCAAAATGAAAACTCTATAGTTATTAAACAGTAGCTTTTTCTCTGTTTCTGTTTTCCCTCTGCTCCCAGACCCCTGTAAACAGCATTCTACTTTCTGTCTCTAAGAATTGACTCCATGGGTATCTCATATAAGCAAAATAATACCTTATTCATCCTTTTTTGATTGGTTTATTTTACTTAGCAAAATGTCTTCAGGGTTCAGTTATGTTGTAGTATGTGCCAGAAATTCCTCCCTTTGTTAAAAGCTGAATAATATTCCATTTTATACGAATACCACATTTTTGTTTATCATCTGTTGATAAGAAAAAATTTAACTACCTGTTACAGTGTTAGTTTCCTTTCAGATTAGGTTCTTGACTACATGTCAAAATCTCTCTCCCTTCCTCTGTCTCTAAAAACAATGAAAAGATGTCCTTGGTGAAGATTAAAAAAAAAAAAGACTGGATCTCTGTCCAACCAAACTTCAGTGACGCTGTTACTTGGCAAGCTTCTCCTCGACCACGCAAAAAACCTTCAGTGTTAAGTAGCCCGTGATTATCAGAGGTTGAGGAGAATCCCAAACAGACACCAAAACACACAGAAACAAAGGAACTCAGTAGAGGCAGAGACGACACAGGAAGAGAAAGAAAGAAAAAGAAAGAGGAGACAAGAGGAGGGGAAGGGGAGGGGAGGAGGAAGGGTGAGGGAAGGGAGAGGAAAAAAGCAAAAAATGAAGCACACTTCCATACGCTGTCAAAGGCACAGAAAATAGGTGACAGTGAAAGCTATATTTATGCTACATTACATGGCTCATGAAGGGCAAATACCTAGTCATAATAACAATAAACATTAAATACTGATTGATAGAATAATTATGAAAATACTCTTTTGGAATACTGAGGGAGGGATGTATTAAAGACATAATCCTCATAGTCCATTGTATAATATAAACCCAAAATTATAAAATCAAGAGGCTATATTAAAATATAAACATGTTTAGACCAAGAAAGTAATTACCAGAAGAAACCAAATAAAAAGAGTGAGAAAGGTGGGAATTGGAATGGCATCGTTACGGTAAGGTGAGGCAAAGGACGGCTGTCCTTTATTATGGGCTGGTTATAGGCTATCACTTTAACTAGAATATTAAATGTAATTTACTAAGAAAATAGGACATAATTGTATGAGAAAATTACAGAGGAAGAGTATATCCCTGCAAATGTCCGACTACAGGATCCAAAAGAACTTCTCAGAAAAAGTTCTTTTCTCAAGGAAAAGAACTCAAGGAAAAGAAGATAAAGCCTCTATAAGCAAGAAGCCAAAAATCACAAGGACAAAAGGAGCTAGAAAACACTACACAAATTTAGAATGAACTGAAATAGAACTACAAATGTAACAATAAAAGTCAACACTGGAAACTGTAAGAAACATAAGAACTTTTGCAAAAAAAAATGGCAACAATAGCATTGAGGACAAATTTTAACAGCCATCCCAGATGACAGAAGAAAGGGGGAATGGCATGAAAATGGTGAAAGGGTCATAAAGGTTGAGGTCAGAGAAGACAGTCAATGTGAGATTCAAGTGTCCAGAAAGATCAAATAAATAAAAATAATACTTAGAGCCCGCAATGGACTAAATAATTACCTCTCCCAAAACGTACGTGTTGAAACCTAACCTTAATGTAATGGTTTGGAGCAGGGGTGGGGTGCTCTGTGAAGTGGCAGGGTCACGAGGTGGAGCTCCCCTGAATGGGATCCGTGCATTTAGAAAGGGCCCAGAGAGTTTTCCTGCCTTTTGCACTGTGTGAAGTTATGGCAAAAAGATGACTGTCTATAAATCAAAAAGCCGGTCCTCCTCAACAGACACCAATCTGTTTGTGTCTTGATTTTGACTTTTGAGCCCCCACACCTGTGAAAAATAAACTTCTGTTGTTTGTAAGCCACCTGAATAGACTAATACAGAGCCTTAAAAGAACACTGTGGCTTGAGGAAAACAAAGTCTGTCTGTCTCCATTCTAAAAGGTTACAATAAAAAGAGGCACGCCTTTGAAAAATATCTAACAGAAGGACAAAGAAAAACAGATTCCACAACTAGGAAAAAAATGTATGGTCCCTTAAAATGAACAATGGTCAAGAATAATAGTCAATAAAGCAATATTCAGAAAATATATAAAGAATAAGGTTATATAACCCCCCAACTTTATACCTTGCCAATTTATAGTTTATATGTTAAGGCCGAGAAAGACATTCTTACTTATTATACTAATGTTCCTAAAATACCACCTTATTAGTTTCCCAGGACTTCTGTAACAAACTTCCAAAACATTGGTGCTTAAAACAACACAAATATACTCCTCACAGTTCTGCAGGTCAGGAGCCCAAAATCAAGGTGTGAGCTAAGCTCACTCCCTCTGGAGACTCGAAGGAAGAATCAATTCTTTGCCTCTTGCAGCTTCTGATGGGTGCCAGCATTCCTTGGGTTCCTTGGCTTATAGGTCAAGTCCATTACTCCAATCAGCCTCCTCCTCTTCACATCACCTTCTCTCCTTCATATTTATGTCAGAGCTCCCTCTGCCTCTCTTATAAGGACACATGTAATGGCATTGGGTTCACCCGGATAATCTAGGATAACCTCATCTTCTCAAAGTCCACAACTTTATTGCCTTTTGCCACATAAGTTAATTAATAATCATAGGTTCTGGGGATTAGGATGTGGACAGATCTCTGGGGCCATCATTCAGCCCACTACACCACCTATGCAAACTTCTTGGGGAAAACATTATTTGTAAATATCATTCAACTGACTAAGAGCGTAAACTCACAAGCTCATGAATGAGAAAACTGTGATATAAAAATATTGGTAGATGAAATATGATTTTCTAAACAATTGTTCAAAATCTGTATTCTTATTCAAGTAAACAAAGAAAAATAATTTTAAGATATAGTGTGTATAAAGAAAAGATCATTGTCTCTATATTAAGCCCATATTATATCTTTTGAACTTTGAACCATATGAATGTACTATCATCCAAAAATCATTAGAATATTTAAAAAAGAGACAATAAAAGATGAATATTTTTTTAAAAAGGATCCTCACCTCACATCATAAAGACACATTTTAAGTGAGTTGAATATTTAAATGTAAAATTTGAAACTATAAAACACTTGAAAACTATTGGTAAATTAACTAATTTTATTATGCACAAAGGCACTTGAACAAGTCAAAGAATAAAATATTTATATATAATTTATATAATTGCTTATGTAAAAAGATTTTTATATATACCTAAAACCAAATTGAAAATTGAAAGCAAACTAGGAAAATGCCTATAAAGATTGTGGGATATAGTGCTAATATTCTTTTTTATTCTATTTTATTGTTTATGCTATTACAAACTCTTAAAATAAATCAGTGAGAGAACTATCTAACATTCTTTTAGAAGACTTGGTAAAGGAAAAGAAAAAATAATTCATTAAAGAAAAAAATGAACAGAAACTTATGGGAAATAGTTGAACACATTTTAAATCAAAGATATGCCTAACTAAAAAGATGCCATTTTTCAGCCTGTTGGGCTGGCGAAGATTATAAAATAGTGTTATAAAACAAGCACTCTACTGCTGGTGAGATCATAAAGCAATGTGTCAGTATCTGTTAGAATACTTTAAAGGTACTCTCAGGTTGTTTTCTTTAGGTAATAAACCCTATCCACCACTAGTTTAAGCAATAAAAAACTTTTTCTTATATAGTCAGAAGTCAAAGATGTGGTAGACTCTAAGTTGGGTAGAATTAGTATCTCAAACATAATTTCAAGAATCCAAATTCTTTTCATCTCCCCATTATTTTGTTTCCAGTGCGTTAAGTTGGCCCTAGGCTGTCAGATGTCAATGTCTAAACAGAAAAGACAGGAAGAAAGGGGATTGTTCTTCAGGAGGAGTGAGGAAATTATCTTAAAAAGAAAAAAAGACCCTAGAATTCTGCCCCTCATATTTCATTATCCAGAAATGGGTCTTATAAACATTCATACAATTAGAATTATAAACTCTAGGTGAGAAGGGATTTTCAATGTCATTTGTTATCTCATGCTACTTGAATACTTTACAACTTTCTTTCTTACACAACTGTACTAGAGCCAAAATTGATAAGCAACTATTTATGGTTTGGTATTTCTAGAACCCTGATGGCTTCCAAACCTTATTAAACAGGTTTGACGGCTAAAAGGAATAAAAAAAGAGGTACTTTATAACCTGGAGCCCATGATGATTAAAAATGCATCAAGAATGATGGTAAACATTTTCAGCATTTGCTTCCTCTTCCTGAAATGTCATCATTATCATCAAAATAAATCTACTGGTCATTAAATGGGCTCTTTACTGCATGTTTTCCAATTTTCCACAATTACACTGCATTAAGTAAAAACATAACAAATAATAGCAGAAAACCATCACATGATTTGTTTACCTTATTTAATTAGATGTTGGAGATTTCTCCAAATCTCAGGGGATTACACTGAATATATAAAATATGAAACACCTTTTCTAGTAACATAGCCATTGGTTTTAGGGTTGTTAATAAAATAGATGTTATGGGAATTACAGGACTCACTATTTTGCATCTCTGTGAAATGAAGAACCTTATTGCTGGTGGTTAGAAATGCACTTAACTGAAAAATGATGCAGAATTTACTTATTTTAGTCTAAAAAATAACCACAAAATCATAATTGAGTGAAATGTGTTAGACACAAAAGTTGATAATATGCCACTGAGAAAATGAAACATGAGACACAGCTCAATGAAAATAAAGGAAAATGGTTTTGCTAAGAAAAAACCCTGCTGACCTCATCAATGTCTCTTAATATTTAAACATAAGGGACTGTGAGAAAAATGAACAACAAACACTGTGTAATTGTTACTTAGTAAAAGATGAGAAAAAAACATCAGGCATAAGACTCTCCTCTGCTGGTAACTACATAGATTATGGGTGAAATGCAAAATGTAGCTAATTTCAACATAAGAAAGTACAACCCGATAGGGTGGGCAAAAGTAGGTTTACAGTTGTTCATATGGAAAAATAGTAATTAATAAATAATAACACAAGAATAAACTCTGTTTTGCATACTCACAACTATAAGCCTACTTTTGCCAATCCCTGTATTGAACACCTGGCATGATCCACATTTTGAGTCTGGTGTTAGGCTGCAGGATATAAGATCAATACACAAAAGTCTTCTGTCTTTCTGTACAATGAATGATCCAAACATGAAGTTAAGAAAACAACTGCATTTACAAAATCATCATCAAAAATAATAACACATTGTCAAAAAATTAAAGATCTAAATAAATGAAAAAACACCCCATGTTCATGGATCTGAAGACTTCATGTTGTTAAGATGACAAATATCCCCAAAATGACCTACAATACCTATCAGGATCTCAGTTGAGTTCTTTGTAGAAGTGGACAAATGGATTCTAAAATTCACATGTATTGCCAAGTAACTCAGAATAGCCAAAACAATCCTGAAAAAGGATAACAATATAGGAAGAATCACACTTTTCCATTTCAAAACTTACTACAAAGCATAAATAATCAAAACAGTATAACACCAGTATAAAGACAGACATAAAGACCAATGAAATAGAATTGAGTTTCCAGAAATAAACCCATGATCTGTGGTCAACTGTCTTTTGACAAGGTTGTCAAGACTCTTCAATGGCAAAAAAACAGACTTCACAATAAATGGCACTGAGGTCAATGAATAACAACATGTAAAAGAAAGAAGTTGGACTCTTTACACCATATAAAAAATTAATTCAAAATGGATCAGACTTAAATGTAAGAGCTAAAATTGTAAAACTCTTAGAAAAAACTAGAGGAGTAAATCTTTGTCACCTTAGATTTATTGAATTATTAGGTATGACACCAAAAGCACAGCAACAAGAAATGATAAATTGAACTTCAAAATTAAAAACGGTTGTGCTATGTAGTACATAATAAAAAAAAGTGAAAAGATAACCCACAAAATGGGAAAAACCTGATTTGGAAATCATGTATCTGATAAAGGAATTCTATATACCTAGAACATATAGAGAGCTCCACCAAATCAATATTAAAAAGACAACCCAATTAAAAATGGACAAAGGGTCTGAATAGACTTTTCTTATTTCCCTCCACCACTCCATTCCCATTAAGAAAAAATTTCTTACTCTATCAGGACAAGCTACTCTTTCAAGTTCTGAAATTCCTTCATAATCACACCTCAACTCTTCAGTATACCAGACTGCTTAGTCTTTGGAAATGTTATGCCCTTTTATAGCTAAAGAAATGCAAGCTACCAAAAGCTAAAACCCCTTAGGTGTTTTGTTTTGCACAAGTCTCCTGAGAATGCCCTCTGTGGTCCTCACCGATTTCCAGAGAGATGATTCATCTTACTTTCTTCTCCCCATAGGATCTAGTTTCTTCCTCTTCTGACCATTTTCTTTAAGAGAACTATACACCATATTGTACTGGCCTCTAATTATTTGTATACATATGTTACAGTCACCTCAAAAATTCATTTTTTGAAGGTAGGAGTTATTCATCTTACTGCTGTTTTATAACAGTGCTGGTTGCATCCAAAATTCACTCAATGTTTTTGATTGGTTCCTGTCTTGCTTTATTGGCCTTGCCATTGAAGACTAAGTGGCACAGAACTGTTAAGACTGTTTAAGGGAATAGTTTAAAATGGTTCAGGTTACCTCCAAATTAGAGTATTGCTGTAATGTACCATAAATAAAATATATCTTAGAACAGCCTAGAAGTTGAGTTATTTAAGATCATACTTTCAAATTTCACAAATAACTAGCACTTTAATTTCTCCCAGGATGCAAGTTTGGATGGAGGGGCTGATTCTAGATTTTAAACTGGCTTTCTATTTCATGTGCCTAACAGCTCTACAGGCCATTTGGGGAAGCCACATGTTATTTTGGCATTTCTTTGGATTTATTATACAAGTAACACATTATTTCCAGTTCCTGGACCATCTGAAATAAGTAAAAATTCTACCTTGGTGTCGCAGGCGGTTAATGGCTGGATGAGCCCCAGTCAGGCCAAAAGGCAGCTTAGTCTCTCAAGGTGCCAAGCCTAAAGCAAAGGTGGCTAGAAACTGGCTTGAAGAGTCCCATGAAAACAGGAACTGACTTGAACCTCACTTAAATATAAACCAAATACCATAACGAGGTTTGAAATAACCCAAACCCCCATCTTTCTTTATTAGTTCAGTTTGTCTTTTTTTGTTGTTGCTGGTGGTGTTTTTAGTACCCTTGAACCTTTCCTGGGTTCTAGTCTGAACTGAAAGTGCCAGAAAAACAACAAAAAAATACTGTGATTGTATTTATGGTCTAACCAGAAGTGGGAAGCACTGGAAATATCAAGACACCATAATTAAAGTCCATCCAATTACAATTCTTTCAACAAAAAAGAATTCAAATAACAAGACAGTAGCCAATATGGCTCTGAAAGGGACTAGGTCTGAGGCCAACTGGCAGAGTTTTTAGAAAGTACATATATAAAAATCTGGAAATAGAAAAGAAATAAAACTGCTTATTTGTGAGTGGCTGGTTGAAAGGAAAGGTGTGAGTGTATGTAAGTGAGCCCCACTCCAAATGCCAGTATCCATTTTAACTACTAATATCAATACCTTTCCTGCTAAAAATTTTTGCTTGGTGTAAAGTAAAACTGGGTGGTTAAAATTTATTTTAACTCCTTGCTTATGTACAATGCCTTGAAGATATATTGTAAGAATAATTTTAAAGGGAATAGGGAAGAAATAAAGATATGGGCCATCTACAACCAGAACAACCAACTTCTGAATGACTGGGATTGAATCTTACAAATTTATAACTGGAAACGGATTTTCAGTATGAGCAATAAACTGGTACATACTGAGCAACTACCATGGTTTCAGCCTTGTACAGACTGCAGGCCAAGTGACTTAGAATTTTGGTTCCAGTAACCAAACAAGTAAGAAAAGCTTTAGGATGGAAATGATGGATTTTATTTTAGACACGTTATGTGTTGAGGTGTATTCTGCAGACACTTGATTATTCAGAGCCTGGGGATAAGCTGGGAGCTAGAAACAGGGGTTACGTGAGAAGAAAGAGAAGAAGATGATGACAGAACTGCGTAAGACATTTATCAGGTGGACTGGATGAAACAGAGAAAGAGCCCAGGGCCAGCTTCATAGATGTGTGATCTGTGCAGTTGCACAAGACTTCATGTTCAGAAGGTCTCCAAGCCTAATGAAATGTTCTATCAACTACAGCCTAAAATTCTTAATAATTTTACCTCTGAACTTAGGTTTTGTAACTAAAGTTGGATGGGACAATGGAGCGTGTATGTGAGCAGAGGACTTCTGTGCAATACACATGTCCAGCATGTCTTGCCTCCCTGTTCACAAATGGCAGTCACAGTGTCTGCTGAGCACAGAATTCCCGTGCCCAGGACGTGTGGGAGCCCAGCAAGACTCAATGTGAGTACAGGCGAGTGTGCCTCATCTCATCTCAGTCAGGGGAGTGGGGGATGCGTGAAAGTCCCGAAAGGCCCTAATTTCTGCTCAAACAAGAATTTGCTATTTTGAAAGAAATCAAATGGCAAACTAAGAAACATAAAATGACAAAAAAAACACAAAAAAACCCATCTTGCATCCTTTCTTTCTGAGTTTCCTCCCTGTATTAGCCAACCACTTATATTGAAAATGATGACACAGAAAGAAATCGGAAAAAGGCAACCCACAGTTCCTCTTCCTTTCAGTCCTCCCTCACTGCCCACAGTAGGGACTGTTGGAAGGATATGTGCATTGTCACGAGTGAAACTTTAAAAATTTGTTTTGTGCAGTGATCCCACTAGTCTGGTAAGAATGAAATACATATGCATATAAGTCACAGACTACTGATTATGTCATTTTGATAATTCTACATGTAAACTAAATGCTCTTAAATTTGCACTTAAAATTCCTTGTACAATATTAGTGGTAAAATTCACACTGGTAATTTAAATTTTTAATTTTTCTTTACTTAACATGACATTAAATAGCAAATAGATAAAGAGCATCACAGTGAAGAGAGAAACTGTGTGAGAAACGAAAAACCTTTATGTGAGCATCTTTAATGGTACTTTTTCCTGAGTTTTGAACAAGGGAACCCACATTTTTGTTTTGCATTGGGCCGTACCTGAGAGGATCACTAGGTTGAAGTGGAGCCCGGATAAGCAAAGTCAGTAAGTCAAAGAAGAGTTAAGGAGAGAGAATGTTTGGTTATTTGCTCCAATGCAATGCTGGAGCAGCTCTTTTCTGGCAGGTGCGGAGAAGACAAGACTTCCTGTGCCCAGCACAGGGCAGGGCTCCAGGGAGATGGCTCACCTCTGAAATCTGCCTTTTTCCCCTCCTGCCCCCAGGCTGGGGGTTAGAATAGGCATTGAACAGGAGGTTAACCTGGTAAACTTTGAGAGAGGAATATGTGGAGATTAGCTAGACTGAAAGCCGAATTTCAAAGGATTAAGGAGTCAGCGAAGAGAACATTATTGCAGCAAAGATAAATTATACTTCAGAAACTTATTGGAAATCTCATAAATGAATGGATGAGAGGTGGGTTGATGGATAAATGGAAGGGTAGATAAATGGACTTACGTATTTTCTTTTCCATTCTTTATAGATTAGGCAAGCTATTATGAAATGGGAAAGTGGGAGATGTTAAAAATAAGATACAAAGAGACTTCTGGTCAAGATGGAGGTGTAGGTAAACATGCTTCGTCTCCTTGCGCAACCACAAGAAGAATCACACCTAACTCAAAACCAAAAACACCCAGAACTGCCTGAAAATCAAACTATATGGGAGTCCAACAACCAAGGATTTAAGGAAGCCACATTCATCCAGACGGGTAGGAGAGGCAGAGATGGTGGAGAGGACACAAAGCAGCATGGAGAGGTGTGGTGGCGGAATGGGTTGTCTCACATTCATGTGTGGTGGATATAAATCGGGAGGGATACCTTTGGGGTGAGTGGTCCCAGCTCCAGGCCAGACTGAGCAAACCAGGGTTCCAGCACCGGGAAGATAAAACCTCACAACTTCTGGCTGTAAATACCAGTGGGGGCTGGGATGGCGAAAGAAAGTTCCAGTTTTTCAGGAGAATCTGTTTAAAGGGTCTTGCATGGTCCTAGAATGTACACGAACCCATGCACTAATGGGAATCATCACCAGGGCAGCAGCTAGAAGGACACCAATCACCTATGGAAAGTGGAAAGGTACATACAGGGACCGGAAATGGGGGCGAGTGCTAGGCAAGCCTCCAGAGGGCAGGTAGCAGCACTGTCCCCTCTCTGACCCCTCCCCCCAACACAGTGCCACAAAGCAGCGAAGCAGGTTGCCCTGCACTGGCAATACCTAAGGCTCTGCCCCTTACAACTTAACTGGTGCACTAAGACTGGGAGTCAAAGCAGCTCTAACTAATATACAGAAACAAACACAGGGAGGCTGCCAAGTTGGGGAGACAAAGAAATGTGGCCCAAATGAAAGAACAGGTCAAAACCTCAGAAAAAGAAATAAGTAAAATGGAGATGGACAACTTAGTAGATGCAGAGTTCAAAACACTGGTGACAATGGTGCTCAGAGAAATCACTGAATACGGCAAAAACATAAGGGAAGAAATGAAAGCTACACTAAGTGAAATAAAAAACAATCCACAGGGAACCAACAGGGAAGAGAAGGAAGCTGGGATTCAAATCAATGATTTAAAATGTAAGGAAGACGTAAACACTCAACCAAAGCAAAATGAAGAAACAAGAATTCAAAAAAACAAGGAGAGTGTAAGAAAATTCTGGGATGTCTCCAAAAGTGACAACTTCTGAATCATAGGGATGCCCGAAGGGGAAGAAGAGCAAGAAATTGAAAACTTATTTGAAAAAATAATGAAAGAAAACTTCCCTAATTTGGTGAAGGAAATAGACATGCAAGTCCAGGAAGAACAGAGAATGCCAAACAAGTTGGACCCAAAGAGGACCATACCAAGACACAACATTATTAGAATGCCGAAGTTTAAAGATAAAGAGAGAATCTTAGAAGCAGCAAGAGAAAAGCAGGTAGTTACCTACAGAGGAGTTCCCATATGACTATCAGCCAATTTCTCAAAAGAAACTTTGCAGCGAAGAAGAGACTGGCAAGAAGTGTTCGCAGTCATGAAGAGCAAGGACCCACAGCCTAGATCACTCTCTCCAGCAAAGCCATCATTTAGAATGGAAGGGCGGGTAAAGTGCTTCCCAGACAAGGTAAAGCTAAAGGAGTTCATCATCACCAAACCATTACCACATGAACTGGTAAAGGGGCTTATTTAAGGAAAAGGAGATCAAAACTATAAACACTAAAATAACAACAAACAACTATCAACTGACTCTAAAAAACAAAAACAAAAACAAACTAAGCAAACAACCAGAACAGGAACAGAACCATAGACCTAGAGAGCATTCAGAGGGTTATCAGCTGGAAGGGGGCAGGGGGATAATGGGGGGAAAGGTACAGAGATTAAGAAGCATAATTGGTAGGTACAAAATAGACAGGGGGATGTTAAGTATAGTATAGGAAATGGAGAAGCCAATGAATTTTTATGAACGACCCATGGACATGAACTAAGGGGGAGATTGCTGGAGGGAAGGGATACCAGGCAGAAGGGGGCAAAGGGGGAAAATTAGGACAACTATAACAGCAAAATCAATAAACTATACTTAAAAAATAAGATACACAAAGACTAAGAACACTAAAAAATATTGTGTAAAACATGCTATGCAGAAAAATATATACTTTTAGGTCAACAGGACACTTAGGTTATAAGTCAAAATTATACTTTTATATATAGGTAATAACTTAATTTTTTTCTTAAAAAAAAATTTCCACCCAGGCCACTGTGGCTCAGTTGGTTGGAGCATCATTCTGCAGATCAAAAGGTCATGGGTTCAATTCCCAGTCAGGAGATATGCCTGGGTTGCAGGTTCAATCCCTGATCAGAGTACATATGAGAGGCAACTGATTGGTGTTTATTTCTCACATTGATATTTCTCTACCTCTCCCTCTCCCTCCCTTTCCATCTCTCTAAAATAATAAGCATGTCCTTGGGAGAGGATAAAAAAAGCTTTCCTCTCACCACTAAAGGAAAAGGGTGCTGACTATGAACAAGATGCCAGGGTTGTTCCAGACACGAGGTCACATTTGGCACTTTTTTCCCCAGTGATAGGTATGGGTTACATAAGCTAAACATCTATACTCTTTCTTCTAGATTGAATTGTGTCCCATGATAGGCATCTGCCTGATGTCGCCCGGAGATGGGAATTCAATCTGTGCCTTTGAAAGATGTTTCTCTCAATATGAAGCCAACTGGCCCACATGGGACTTGGCTCTACAACTTCTGCCTTATTAACAGCTAATGAGCACAGCTCAATGCCAAACAGGGAAATTCCTGCTTTGATTATTCCAGGTTCAAGGTTATGTCATTGGTCTAGAGGCTGGAAATGGCTTGCAAAAAATCGAAACACACCCGTACTTATAAAAACACAAACTGCACATACCATAAGGCTACTTTGAGTGATTATACCTAAAAGACTAATACCAGTGGTAGTGAAACTGTTTGCTTTTCAAATATTTCCAAAAGTGTTATATTCTAGCCTCCTGCTAGAACGAATTCCTGGCCCCAAGTTTGCTTTCAACAGGTTCAATAATTGTACAGGGAAAGCCAAAGTAGGAGCAAATCCATCTTTCGCTGCATTGCCAGCGCTTGTTCCTATTATCAAGAGTCTGCCTTTACAGTGTGAACAAGTTTGGTTTTCCATCTCAGCCAAGAGCCACAGAGTTTGGCTCACTCACTTTGGTGTTAGTGGCTGTAACAAAGAGTCTCGAAGAAAACCTGAGGGAAAGGAGGCTTGACTCCTCTGAAAGAAACTGGGGAAAACGTTTTATTTGTAGGATAATGCTCGTCTGAAAATTACCTCAAACGGTCAGAGAGCAGGGTTGTCCTCTCTTCACCTCCTCCCGGCTCCGGACCTCCCTGCCCCACATCAAGACAGAAACAGACCCCATCTCCTTCCTCCCACCACCCATCAGACACCCTCTTCAGACTCAACAGCAATGCTTAATCCAATTATCTGCACGTTTGTGCATCATTTCAGAGCCCTGATCATCTATGGTGTCTTGAGGGTCATTTGCAGTATGTCGTAGTGTGTCTAGCTCTTCTTTCTTTCCTCAGTGGATCCTATTCAATTCAGGTTGGGTAACTGCATATTTGAATTCACAGCAAAAACACAAATGCCTGATAAACACTCTCTAAGTCCACGTGGTTCACACACATGTACACACACACAAATTTAAACAGGAAGAAGCTACAGAACATCACTGTAGGACTATTGTAAGTCATTCTAAACTTTGTAAGGAAGGAAAGGTGTTGTGGGCTGGTTGGAAGTATTTGTGAATTATTTGTAACTTTTACCTCACTGCCTCAAATATCTGTGAGTCAGTGGCATAAATAACAGGGATTCTGTTGTCCTTGGTGGTAGCCCAGTGGTCACTATGAAGCTGTAAGACTATAAATAAGCTAGGGTTGCCCAAATGTTAGTCACCTACGAGCCACTACACGACTGTTGTGTATTAACATATTCTCTGTACTCTGAATCTCTGCATGTTTTTATGTAGCCCTTCTTAGACTTTTAGGGAGTCAAATTTATCTATTTTAAAAGAAAACTCTAAAAGACGGTTATACTCCCTCTGCTTAACTGAACTGTTATGTTGTGGGGAGTGTGAACTTGATCCTCCATTTCTTTTGCAATCTCCTTGGCCAACAGCCCTGTGCTATGCTTATAATAATACAGTTTGTTTGACAATGCTAGAAAATGAAGTCAGCTTTTCTAACTTCAAGAAATTTAGTACATGAGTAATTTTCTACACACGAAGCATAGAAAATTCAAAATATTAATTTCCATGTGTGAAGGAAAGGGAATAAGAAAAAATTGCATAGACTCACAGGACTTTAGACATTGACATTCTGCATGATCTTTTATTTGAAGAGACAAGAAAATAAACGTCTCCTAAAGATAGGCTCTTGAAAAAAGTTTGTAATCAAAAACATATTAGCCCTTGGAACTGTATGGTAGTCTCAGCCTTTTTAGAACGGCTCAAGTCGATATGCTTAATCAAATTCTTACCGATGAAAAGGATAGGGAAGTGGAAAAGGTAAGTCACAAGCAGAAATAAAAGTGGCCTTTTGAAACTACTTTTGCCTTCACTGTTTGTGCCCGGATTTGAAGAGCATTCACTATTTTCTTTGCTAAAAATTTTCCAAGTGTCATCAAACTGAGAACTTGGGGCATCTTGTCTGGTTTTGGGTAGAGTAATTACCATTTGCACCCTACGAATGCGGGCAAGCCTGCACTGAAATAAACCATCCGAATCCATGACGAACATCAAAATTGTAGACATAAGGAGCAAAGCGGAAAATTGTAGTATGACAAAATAGCTACATTTAATTATGTAAAATTACATAGAATTTTCGTCTTCTTTAGAGGTGCTTTATTTAAACTTACATCTAAAGGCACGTCTTGGTTAATGCAACTTTTATTTCAAGTCCGGGAGTTGACAGAACATTTATTAAATTTAAAATTCAAGGGGGTTGCAATTTTTAAGGTTTTAGGGCCACTTTTTTTTTTTTTTTTTTGAGAATCCTTTAAAACTGTAAGGCCAAAAAACAAAGTAAAACTGTGAGACCAACTTGATTTTTTTTTTCACATCAAATCAAACATGCCCTTGCCTATAAAGGCTTTTCTGCTCTCTTCCACAGTATAACTACCCTTTTTAGTTTCCAGACTTTACTAAAAACTTTCTCTTCTAGGGCACATTCCAAGAGATAATGTTTTTCTATACAAAGCTTGGCAGGTCCTATGACAGTCCTGGGTTGCTCTCATCCCTGGTCATCCCCGACAAGGTACAATAGTGAGCCGGCACTGTGCCAGCACCAGGAGGGCCACTCTGGATAGCTTGTTGGAGAACTAAAAAATCAATAATGTCAACCTCCGATTACCCTGGGAAGTCACTAGGCATCAGCATGCCTGTAATTTACACTGACCTCTAGGGCTCCTTTCACAGGTAAACGTCAGTGCCCCTTCCATAAATAAGCAGTTCTATCTTGGCTATAGGAAACTGGTTGAACTAGGGGCTGGGGACTCAAGAGTTCACTCTGAGTCAAATGTGCAGATTTCCTTGCTCTGGGGGACTGAAGGTAAGAGAGGGAATTGCCAGAGAGAACATGAAGCGAGGCTGAGCTGATCATCATAAAGAAATAGGAAGTTGATTTCCTAGTGCTGTTCAGCCACCAGACAGGCTCTCAGTCCCAGTGCATGCCTACCCTCGCCGCTGATCAGGACTTCCCAGAGACAGCCTAGCACACACTTGGCGTGTATAATGATACGGTAAATAAAGGATTGCTCTAAGTGTGGAACTCTCAGGACCACTGTATCTATACAAAATGTGACCTTTAGTCCTTGAACCAGTTCTCTAGCGCTCTGCCCGGCCAGTTTCCTCCCAGAATCTGCCTTCTCCTCGAGTCCCCTTTCAGTCTGTAACATGTGACCTCTGTGTGCAAAGATGGCATTTAAAGTATCAAGGAAATAGAAATTTAGCAATCCCTCTGCGTGGGGCTTCCCAGCCTTGGTGCTACAGAGGGTCCATTTTCCCAAACGATATGCCAATTCTTTTATTAGCTGCCAGTGTCTGAATGAACAGTTGAGAAATTAGGCTGAAGTGGAGAAAAGTACTATTTCTCATGGGGGCAGGTGCTCCTATTCGATCACAGTAAGCACAGCGCCAGAAAGGGATTCCTGAACGAACCCCACCCTCCTACCCTCCCCCACCCCAGGTGCTCCTCTGCTACACAAAAGCCTCCAAAGAACGGGTCCGTTCACAGTTGACTTACTAAGTCCTGGATAAAATACCTTATTTATGAAGACATAATAACAATAACAATGGTAACCAGCTGCTTCAGAGAGAGGCACCTGTCAAGTGCACTCCAGTAGAGGTGCCATCTTTTCCCAGCCCCCTACACGTAGTGCAGCTGTACTCCCTGTCACAGCTGTGCACCAGAGGGGACACCTGACTCAAGCTGGGCCAATTACTCCCACTCCCAGGAACGTGCAATGAGACTAAACACATACTGAGTTTGTTAATTATGTGAACCCTAGCTAGAGAGCCAGGTAAAAGCTGCCATTTCAAGGCAGCCAAGCGTATAGTGATGAGTGACTTGAGAAGGTCAGCAGAGATAAAAAAAAAAAAAAAATGAAGCTGGCATTTGGCACAGAGGAGATACCAAGACTCCTGGGGAGAGACCAGGAGAGAGGTGGGGAAATTAAAAAAAAAAAAAAAAAGGTGTATGATAACTTTCCGATCATTGTAAGTCCTAAAGGTCTCCTTGCAATTAGATTCAGTATAATCCATTCCACCTAGCATAAATAAGAGTAGATCTCTGGTCCTTGCTACACAATGGACATGTACCCATGGATTTCTTAATATATATAAATATATAGTTAAATAGCAATCTGTGAACAAAAGGCTCTTAGTTTTAGTCAGAGCTGACACTGAATTCTAAGACCACTTTACATTTATCAACTTATTTTCTTCCATTTAAATCACTATCCCTGTAACAGGAACACCATATATTATACAATTATCCACGGAGCTGCTCTGTGCACGGTGACAAACAAGGCAGGGTTCCTTGCTGCTGGGGTCAAGGGCGTAAGCGAATAATGACAAGGGGCTGGAGGAGCCTGTACTAGAGGCACAGGCCGGCGCTCTGGGGCTCGGGGCAGCAACTTACTTAATTTTCACCTACTTCAAAGAGAGGCGCGAAACTGATATTTTGCAAAAACAATCACACAAGACAGGTAAACATTAGCTTAATTTCAGTAATTTGCACCCGAAGCCTGAGGAGGTGGAGTGCTGTGATCCGGGCCCAGATCCGGCATGTAATAACTGTGGGGCCCTCCGCGTCCCGTCAGGCCTTACCTTCTCCCATCACCATTTCAACAGTTAAAAATCAGGCACATGAAAAGTTGAGGCATTTTGTTAACTTCTCTGAGAACACAGCTTACTTTAGCACCTACTTTAGAAAGCCCATCTGGGCGGCTTTCTTTCCATTCTGAGGTAATATTGCCTCTGATGAGTTTTCAAATAAAGCTTACAGGTCTCTAGTGAAACCAATTAAACCAGCCTATTGAACAACAAACTGGTTTTTCACCTCTCCTTTCTAAGATGGCATTAAAATAAATTTTTTAAAAAATGGTTTTAAAGCATAAACTTGAATCACAAAGAAAATAGAATGGGGGACACGAATTCATTGAAAATAGAATGGGGGACATGAACTCACTGAAAAAATAACAATTGGCAATCATCTTATGCAGAACAAGAGAAAAACCAAAATAAACAGAAGAATGGAAATTGGAAGAAACAATATAATGCAGAAAGCACAGTAAAACTAATTAAAAAGCCACAACTCTAATATATACCCTGAGAGCTGTAAAAAATATACACACATATTTACATTTGTGTGTACATATGTGTATGTATACATGCACCTATATATACCTAACGGCAGCCTTAAATTAGGAAAAGGATGATGTGAGAAAGGAACAAAGATTTTTTTAAATGGTCAAAATTAAAATAATATAAAAAAGGTTAGAAGATAAGGTTAAGGAAATATCCCAAGAAGTCTGATGAAGAGACAAAATTTGAGAGAAATAATAAGACCAGTGTGAAAAGAAAATTATGCAATGCCTTACCTAACCCGAGACAGAAATGTTTCTCAGTCTAAAATCTTACACTCAGCCAAACTATTAGTCAAGGGTTACACTAAGGCCATTTTCTGAAATGAAAATGAGAGCACTCAGAAAATAAGTGTTCCATGAAGACACTGTAAGAAATCTACTGAGGATGTGCTCCGACAAAATGAAAAAAGAAAGAAAGAAAGCTCGGGCCCAGGAAACAGATGCAAACAGCACGGAAGAACTCGGGCGAGGTCGCTCTGCCCCGGGCTGAGCGCAGCCAGCCCGGACTGCTACAGGGAGACTGAGGACCTGCAGAGGATCCTCGCAAATGCAGGGTATAGATAGATTCTCTGCCACCAATTTCCACCAGCAGAACACAGAAGCATTGATGTTCAGGCCTGCCCAGGAACAGGTGGAATGAGTAAAATGTATCTACATTTTTTCATCAGTTTAAAAACTAGTAAGCTTGCAGTTAAATAAGTATCTACCTGGCAGTCTGCTATGACACAGAGATCCACGCTCTGGTCATTCTCTGTTCACTCCTGTAGATCATTCTCCACCCTTCTTTGCCCTGCTCTGCCTCTGGAGAGACTGACTTCCCAGGGCTGCATCACCCGGCTACCTTGGCCGATTGGCTTGAAATAGGGTTGGGTCAATGGGAAGTACTGATAGGTCATCACTGGGGGATGGGAAGAGGCAGAGACAAGGATACTTACCCCTCTCCCTCCTCATGCCATCTTCTTTCTCTGAGGCCTCACCTCTTGTCAGGCAGTCCCTCCCCCACGCCTACAGCTCTCTCCAGGCTCCAGGACCAGACCTCCCTCAGGGCTCCTTCAGGTGAGGGGTGGCAATGAATCCTCGCAGCTGCTGGTTCCTAGGAGCTTCACCCTTCCTTCCCAGTTCCCTGCGCCTGCACACACCTTTGTAAATTGCCCCTTTATTAAAATCTATTCACTTAAAACCTTTAAATGTGACATCTTTTTTTCTGCTGTGACACTAATAAATGTATAAGTTTTAATAGAAAGTGTCCTGGAAAACATTATGGAATTACCTCAAAAAATTAAAAATGAATCTGTCTTGTGGCCCAGCAATACCACTTCTGGCAATATATCCAAAGAAACCCAAAACACTAATTTGAAAAAATCTATGCACCCCTGTGTTCATTAGAGAGTTATTTACAATGGCCAAGATTTGGAAGCCGCCCAAGTGACCATCAGTAGATGAGTGGATAAAAAAGTTGTGGTGTAGAGGAAATCAAGGCTGATACCAAAGATGAAATGCTAATTGTCCTGACTTATGATGTAAATGCTTCTCTTTCACCTCTGTAAACCCTTTTCGCACCAAATCTATACTACGCCTCCCAATACCCTCCCCCACTTAGCCCAGCATAAAGGGAATGCGGGGCTATTGTTCGGGGCTCAGAATTTGGAGTTTGTCTCCTCTGGGCCCGTGCACGTAAATAAAGATCGTGCTCCTAACCCCTCAGTGTCTGGTCGTTTCATTTTTCCGTAACAGTGGTACATCTATATAGTGGAATATTACTCAGCCATAAGAAAGAAGAAAATTTTACCTTTTGTGACAGCATGGATGTGCATGGAAAGTATTTATGCTAAGTGAAATAAGCCAGTCAGAAAAAAGAGAAGTATCATATGATTTCATTTGTATGTGGAATATAATGAACAAAATAAACTAACAAACAAAATAGAAATAGACCCAGAGATAGAGAAAACAGACTGACAGTTGTCAGAGGGGAAGGGGTTGGGGGTCTGGTGAAAAAGGTAAAGGGATTAAGCAAAGAAAAAAAACCTCATAGACACTGACAACAGTCTGGTGATTACCAGGCGGAAAGGGCTGAGGGCGAGGTAGAAGAGGGTAAAGGGGGGATAAACGGTAATGGAAGGAGTGGTGAACACACAGGACAATATACAGATGATGCATCACAGAATTGTACAGCTGAAATCTACATACTTTTATTAACCAATGCCACTGCAATAAATTCAGTAAAATAAAAAATTTAAAAAGAAAAAGTAAAACTTTTCCAAAGGCATCAGTACAGTACTGTAGAAGATGAATTAGTTTTTAATCATCCCTTCTGAGGTTATCTAACCAATCATTCATGGTGAGAGAGAGAGAGAGAACAAGGGAGAGGGTATGGGGGAAGAGTTTAAGAGAGAGAAATAAAAAATTGCATTTTATTTTGGGTTTTTGCAGATGGAAAAGAAATTCTTCGGTGCTGGTGCTCAGGCGCTGTGTTTTAAAGAACAGGCAGGTTACACAATCCTTAACACCTGCTACCTGTTAAGTATACATTCAGTACTTTATTACTTTGCATTAAAAACATGCTAAAATAGATTCTTTTATTACAATATACCTCATGGTCCTCACTCTAACACTGCTGTCATGGTCTCTATTCTTGTGCAAGAAAAATCATAAGTAATAATAGTTGTCACATACATGTAATTTTGCATCCTGATTTTTCTGCTTCAAAGTATATAATGAGCATACTTCCATGTTGCTACATAATTTTCATAAGCATTACTTGCAAATTCTACATTGTATCTAATCATATGGATGTACCATTAATTACAAACCACTGCTGTTCCATTTTCTCCTAAGCCATTTTCCCATGATCTACATGAAAATTGTTACTGAGCACAAAATAATATAAAAACAAAAGTGATAGACTTGTGGTCTTTCCTGAGAAGAATAAACGGAGTTAGGACTAACGTATGCTTGCTCTAAGACTTCGAGTCTCTTGGGGGACTGGCTGGTGAGTCGGCCAGAGGGCCACACGTGCTGAGACAGAGAGGAGCCCTGTGGGGTCGCTACCTCAGGGAAGAGGGAGCCTGGCTGAGATCAGAAACAGGGCGTGAACCCCAGGCAGGGACAGAGGTTCTAAGTAGAACAGCTGGTCTCTCACCATGGCCTGTTTCACCAAATATCCAGGAGATGCTGGGGCAGACAGCCACATTATTTGGTGATCCATGCATCTATCCCAATGGGAGATAAAGGTTTCCTGCTCCCAGGGAGAACACAGAGCACTGTCACCCGTCCAGGGGCTCAACGACAAAGAGCATCAGTAGCATCCATGCCTGCACCTCGTTCCTGTGGGGAGCTCTGAAGGCTTCAGGGCGGTGAGTGCCAGCCGCAGGTGGCCCTGGTGGGGGCAGCAGCCCTCAGCTGCCTTCCAAAGCTGCTGGCAGCAGCCATCTCTGCAGGGAGCCTCGCTGAGCCACAGCACCCTGGGCTCCGCATGTTTGTTCAAATGACTGTTCAAAAGCAACCCTCCGGCAATTCCCCAAATAATTAGAGAAATCCGGCAAGGCTATCTAGCAGTTGGTAAATGTTTTCAGAAAACACTAGTTACTATTAATGGAGCTTTTAATTTTTCCTCTGGGCGAGGGTAACCTAGGAAAGATAAATTGTACTTCACAGCGTTTGTTAGCTGAGAGGCATACAGACACAGCTCTCTAACCTCTTTGAAATAGTTCACATAAAAGGTAAAATAAGGGTGAATGGAAATGTATGATTCAACAGAAGGAGGGTAAATATGGGGATTTTGCACAAAGTATTTTCAGAGAAAAATTTGCTGTTAGACTGACAACGGGCGTATTAAACTTCTTTGAAAGAGAAAACTCCCAAGCTGTTTTGCAGCTACATGAGGAAGTTTAACAACAGTTACTAAGTCTCAGGACTTCAGTAAAGAACTTTACATGGATAAGCCCCCAAAAAGTCAGACATTTAAAACACAGATGCCATGGAAGTGCTCATTTTCCTGCTCCAGGAGAAGGTTGCCAGCATTCAACTTTCAGGCGGAAAGTCTGAATTCATTTCTTTGATGGCTAAGACACTTGACATTAACCCAACCGTCTCTGCAGCTAATGTGCACATTGTAGGTAAGGGGTAAAAAAATCAAGCACAATAGTCTCACAGGTGAAGGGTTTTCCCCATGTACATTTTATTAAAAGCATGTGGACTTTCTTCTTTCAAATTGAATATATTCATGTTTTGAAAATAATTGAATTAGGATGCTTTGGGTGGCAAGCGACTGAAATCCATTAAGCAAAGAAAAAAGTAGTTTATTGGAAGGATTCCGGGGTACTCTTCCCAGGATGAAAGGAAGGCTGGGCCGGCGGAGGCTGCCCACGGCAGCGGTGGGCTGGTTCTGGGGTGTCTGACTGGACCCTGGAACCTGGCTGGGACTGACTCCCTCTTGCACTTCTGCTTTCCTTGGCGCACGGGGGCTGGTCGTCTTCAGAAGGCGGCATTCCTCCATAGCGGGAGGTGGCCGTGCTCCCGCCACAAAAACGTTTTTTTGTTTTGGGTTTTTTGGGGGAGGTTTTTTGGTCATCTACTTGTTTAAAAAATCCTGAAGCAGGACTCTTGACTGACCCAATTTTGGTCACCTTCCATCCCTCAACCCGTCACTGTAAAACATTTTTAGCCAAGCGAGACCCTGATAATTATTTTCTTAAAATGATGCAACAAGACATTCTAATAACAAAGACCTTTGCTTATCAATATTTCTGGTAAATGACTAGGTTTTGCTAAATAATTTCCTCCTCTCACACGAAGGATTTAACAGTATTAGCTGATGCAGGTACAGCCATTACATTGCCTTTATTTGTTGGTATCATGATTCTATAAAAACATAGCTCCATCCTCACAGGATACAGGCAGTATAAAAGAAAAGGAAAACTTTCATTTTTATTAAAAAAAAGACTTCGATCTTAGTTTTTTCTCATTTGGAACTTCCTACTTTTAATTTTTTTTTCTTTCGTCTTGTGCTACTTTCTCTTTATAGTCTTGTATTTTCAGTTTTTCTTTTTACAAGGTTTAAAGTTAAAGTCTATGAATTTACCTCTGAGTAAAACCCTGGCAGAAGTGCACCAGTGATCTTATGTTCTAAATATTTTGTAACTGTTTTCCATTTCTTTCTTGGTTCCACAGTTACTAAGCTGGGTGCTTTCTTATTTCTAAGTAGTTGGAATATTTGTCATTAATTTGGGATGTGGTCAGAAAACATGATGCCTTATAAAACTCTTTGAGGAATTTACCGTTATTTTTTGTGCTTTATATATGATGAATGTTCTAACTGCTTGTGCATACTTTAGAAGGCGACTGTTGTTTATGGGGGCACAGACTTTAAAATACATTTCCAGTGGCCTAACCCCATTACTTCTGATTGTCTACTTCATCTATCAAATTGAAAGTAGAGTTGCAAAGCCTTGTATACCTGTCCTGTACATATCTTCTGTATTTATAAGTTTTTGCTTATATTTTAATATTACACATTTACAACAGAAAGAATTTAACTGTAGGCCTGGCTGGTGTGGCTCGGTGGACTGAGTGCCGGCCTGCAAACAAAGGGTCACCAGTTCAATCAATTCCCAGTCAGGGCACATGCCTGGGTTACAGGCCAGGTCCCCAGTAGGGGGCGCACAAGAGGCAACTACACATTGATGTTTCCCTCCCTCTCTAAAAATAAATAAAATCTTTTTAAAAAAATAATAATTTAACTGTACTATATTCCTTCGTCAAATGTGGAATGTTAGTTTTACACAAAAAATGTATTTAAGACAATTATTTAGATGTACCTTTTTCTTCGCTTCCATTCTTACCTCTGGTCCATTCCAGCTGTGATTTCCTCATCCTTGTTCTAATTTTATTTCTCATTTTCCTGGCAAATATCTTTAATTACCATATTCAGGGAGATATCAGATTTCAGGTTTCTAAATCTTTGCCCATATATAAATATTTCCTACTTCTTTCCAAACTAGATGGCCTAAGCAAGCACATCAGTCTCCAAACCTCACGTCTCTCTGGAAATCCCGACATGCTTTGGGGTCATGTTACTGACTGGAAAGAATTTCCTCTAAAGGTAACGTTGTGTGACTAGCTGGTTAGCACCTACCAACTGCATTCTCAGGTGGTACTCGAACAGGTAAAAGTTAGAGAACCAGTCTTTTCAAATTTGGTGTGGTTGACAAGGCCGAGGTTATGTTCTGTTCCTGCACTGGCAACCGGACCTTCTGTCCTGAGGTCCCCAGCAGGGCCTGGGCCAGGGCCATCTCTTGTGGCTGGCGCTGGTCGGCACTGGGATTGGCAGCCGCTCCAGAGCCACAGGCGGTGGGGCGAGGGGGTTCTCTAAACAAGAAGCGGTGCTGTTACTAGAAGGTGGGGGCAGGGATGCCAGGCAGCCAGAAGCCACAGATGTCCACCACAGGCAAGCTGATGGGAAAGGGATTTCACTAAACCAAATGGGATGTCTATGGGATTCTCACAGAGAGTTTGTAGATTATGTGACTTAAACCTAACGGATTGGATTGAGGTCATTTCTGGACTTTCTGCTTCATTTCTTTCTCTAATGTACACGGGTCTGTTTACTCAGCTTGGATAATACCTATCAGTTATATAACTTGAACTACAGGAGATTATATTCATTTATATACCCATGTTGTCACAGAGGGCAGGCTTATGTTGAGGCAGAGTTCCGGGGGATTCTGCCTTTGGCATTCATATAACATCCCTATGTGTCTTTTCATCACTATTTTCTTATTTCCACCAAATATGCTTGTTTCAAGTAAATAAATGTATTTAAGACAATTACTTATGTATGTATGTACATCTTGTGCTATAGACTGAGTTTAGTATTAACTGTAAACCACTTATTTTGGAAAGGATGGGGGCATTTACTGGTGGGGATGGCAGGGCTAAGAGGAAGGAGAAAAATGCTTTCAAACTCAGGCAATTAGTGTGTTAATCACCCCCGCAGCTGTCCTCCCGCTTGCCATTCTGAAAACAAAGTTAAAACAAAATTAAAATAGCTATGGGAAAATTTTACAATACCAAATGAGTAGAAAACATAGTATTAAAAAAAGTTACCAATGGCAATACAACTTAAAATAAGTAACTTTAACTATAATAATAAATAATATCAACTAAAAAAAATAAGTTCCACTAAAACAAACAGGTTCAAATAGAACCCACTGTGGGCCAAGATGTGGCTGACTACCACACATTCTCTGCTCTGCTGGACGGACCACGTGAGTGCCGAGTTCCCAGCAAGGACGTCTGGAGCCTTTGGTGCAGAACGAAGACCAAAGCCAAAGTCCATACTGAATTTTGGCGAATTAACTCAGAAAGTCCTGTACCATAAGCCAAGTGGATTCCTGAAATCTTTCCCAAACTTGTGGCTGACAAATAATCTTTTCCCATCCTATACTTACAGGTATTTCTATTTTTAAACCAAGGCCAGGGCTATATTTTTACTCCTAATAAATGCTTTGGTTCTCCATTTTAGACTACTGCTATCCAGAATCTGTGATTAAGTGCCTTTCCTTTACCTCCCCGTTTCTGGCACTCTACAAAGGTTACTTTCTGTACCCTCCTCCAAATACCTGATAAAAATAAACAGGACACACTCTTTAACCGTAGTTTTAATGTAACATATACATTTGCAATCTTAAGAAAATGTCCGCTTTTTACAGTGTTTATAGAGAAAGAAAAACACTCTATGACCCTGTTTCTCTGCTTTTTGGGGGGAGGGTGGGGGTGGAGCTCTCTGCTGGACCTGAAAAGAAACTCCTCTGGATCCCTGGGAGTGAGGCGGATCTAACAGCACCATCCCCGCGCAGGGCCAGGGCTGAGGGGTTCTGCACAGGGGCTCCTTGGCAAGGCAGGCCTGTCTGAAACTATGGCGAAGGGCTGAAGAGGCAAAGTAATAAACAAGAGGCCCTGGCAAATTCCCCAACAAGGCCGGCTTCCTCCTGTTTGAGCCTTTTGTTGCTGCTAATGTTTTTCTTTTTAGCTACATAATAATATAAAGAGCATGGAAAAAAATACTCACTTTGTAACATCATGGCAAAAAAATACAACTACAGCCAGCATTAGCTTGGCACCTTTGTAACTAAAGACAAACCCGTGCTGTCCGCAAAAAGAGGCAGCAAGTTCGATCCTGCCACCACGCTTGGGGAAAAAGTGAGAATGGCCATCAGTACACCCTGCTGAGGCAAGAGAGGGGAATGAGGAAAAACATTCCAGAAGTTTTATCAATGTACAACCAACCATCTTAGCCATAAAGAACTAAACCAAATGCAATAAAGTAGAAAATTCAGCATTTCTCAACATTTCATTTTATACAGATCTAATGAACAAGGTAACAATGATTCTGTGGTGGGGGGAGGGCTAAAAAATATTAATACTTTTGTTCCCACCTTCTAAGTTCTTCTGGCTAGGTTAATAATCAAATTAACAGAAACAGATTAACAGAAATCAAAGTTTTAATTCATGTGCATGAGGAATTCACACAGGCATGAAAATTCCAACGAGAGTGAGGCAACATTGGGTATATATTTTTGGACAAAGGAAAAGAGTGGGGAACGGGGTCTTAGATTTCAGAAGGGAGAATGGGCAATTTGCAGGTGCTTGAGGAAGGCGGGGGGCACACGTGGCAGGCAAACCCTTGCCAGGCAACAATGGGGCAGAAGAGGTGTGTAGGCAACAGGCGCCTGCAGGAAGCCCTCTTGTTTATCCTGTTAATTCACATTCGGTTATGGCGGACCTCCCAAGATCTCCTTCCTAAAGCAGGTTTCCCAACCCGAATCTCGGGCAGGAGGAAGGGGGTTGGAGAGGGTCAAAGCTCCCCCCACACACCAACCCTGAGTCTTGTTTCTTAATAAACAACTTAAAATCCATATCCCAGAAGACCAGCGTCAAGGTGGCAGAATTTTGGTTCCCTTCATCTGCAATAAAAATTCTTTTTACTAATGAAAAAAAAGACACACAACCTGAAGACAATCTGACTTTGTTTTATTGAATACTATCCCACACCCAATATTTACAGATGTAATTAAAGGGAATTTATAAGACTATCATATGGAACACTTTAAAAAGTTAATCTGAAACACTCTTAATGGAAATCCATTCATGTGTGTTAATACAATAACTAATTTATAATTTTCAGCCAATATCCATCATGATTCATTTCATAAAAACTCTTGTTTTCAAGAAGAGATAAATCTGAGGCAATATAAAAAATTCAGAAAAATATTTCCATATCTAGTCATGATCTTCCACTTTTTCTGTAAAAGAAATCAACAATAATTATAGACATTCTGGCCACTGTGAATTAAATACAGATTTTTCTCAATTGTATAACTATATTCTTTAATGCCATTTTAACTTTTGGTATAGAAAACCTATGTATCTTTTACCATATTTTCAAAATACGTTCGATTTTTTTTGTTGTTGTTTAAAAAAATACATATCCAAATGTAAAACCAGCACCTAAATATTACTTTCAAAATAGCAACAAGCCACACGGCTGCATGGTATTACTCTGACTCTCCACTATGATGGTCCACGGAAGGGAAAAAAATGGACAACAAAGTGAGGAAGTCCCCTTACCAGTCTCGAGTGTGACTTTACTGTAGAAGCCAGTTGCTTTCACAGACATTAAAAGGACATCAGAAACAAAGCGCCCACCTCTGCATGTCAGAGAGAAACTAGGGATAGGCGGACTACGGGCCCTAACGTAACCGCATCCTGAGAACGGAACTACAAAATACGTGGTGTGGAGGTCAGCGGGGCAGAAGGGGGCGTTATTTTCTCTCTTTGCACAAGTTTAAAGGTTTCTCTCTGGTTTTAGGTGAGTTAGCTTTACTACCCTTTCCCAGAATAAAGGAATATAGTATTTCTTTTTTTAACTTTTTTTATTGTTCAATTACAGTTGTCCCCATTTCCCCCCCATTAATCTCCCCTGCCCTACCCACATCTGAATATAGTATTTCTTACCTTTAAAAAGTATGGGCTGTATTATTACCCAGCATTTAATCCCTATCTATGCATTTTGAATCATTTCAAAAATGCCAAAGACAAAATAAATCAGTGTGTCAGAGACAGCAATTTCTATAGTATCGTAACCCTAAAAACGAGCGTAGCAGGGTCTAGTTGCTAGACTAACACTGCTGAAGAGGCATATAAGCACAACTTAGAAAAACGTAATGAATAAGTGTCATTTATTATCCACAATTTAAAAATATTCATTCGCCAAAAAGATTCTTGAAATGGCGGTGTTGCTAGATATTTTAGGTTTTTCTAGGTAAAAATTTCCCTTACACATAATTAATACGCTTCCTGTACAACAAACCCATTTTTTCAGATAACATAAAGGCAAATCTCAGAATATGATGTATGAATCATTGAGTCAAAATCACTGGGGCCCAAATTGAAGGGCCATTTTTAAATAACATAAATTATCCCATTTGTGAAGATTTTAAATAGCTGATAAAAATATACAGAAAAAAGAGTAAACGTTGAAACAACAGGGTAGGGTGTATTTGCAATTAAACCACAGCAGAGAACAGCCTCGTCTAGTTTTCAATGTTAACAAATGCACGCATCTATTTTAGAGAAATCAAATAATGCATATGATTACTGTGTTTCTCTTAAATGCAAATTTACTTCAAATTTAAGTTTTTTTCCTGAAATCCACATTTTCTTCTGGAAGTTGCCATTTACCAAAACATGACAGGCTGAAGATTGCTGTTCCTTGGGTAACGGAACCCTCCTGTCAGGGACACACGTCAGTTTTCTCAAAGACGCAGGGCAGGCTTACCTATGTGGTCAATAGTTGATCATCTTTCGAAGGGCGTCATAGCACTTCCATTTGTCTGGGATGTAGAATGGCTCAAAAATGTGAGGAAATGGTGTGTCATACCCACACACTCTCGATATAGGAGCCTCCAGGTTCAAGAAGCATTCTTCCTACAGATAAGAATGCAGATGGTTAACTTCAAGAAGATACCTTTTTTCACAGAAATGAAACATTTCAACTTAAAATAAAATTCCATCCAAGGGCATTAAAATAAATCTATCGTAATGTGAAAAAAGCAGGTTAAAAAAAGGCAGGCAACGAACAGCATGTTTGGCAGGATCTCAGTTTTATTTCAAATATGTTTTCATCTATGTTTACGTATTTTATGCCTATATACATGTCCACTGTTTAAGCCCAACTGGATTATACCGAACAAGCTGTTCTACAAATATAAAAGGCATGAAGAAATCCTAACAAGATGTTCACAGTAAACTCTGCAGCTTGAAATTAGTGACGGTATGTTTTCTCTTGTTTCCTGTATTTTCCAAATTTTATATGCAATAACCATACTGGGAATGGCAGGAGGTAAGAAAAGAATCCACTTTGTACTTTATAATTACTGTTGGAGTTTTTATGACACAGTATTATTTTTGTAATTAAATGGCCCTAAAGTAAAAAGAAAAAGTGAAGAATTACCTTCTTATGCGAATAATAGTTACTATTTTATGGAATTAACACACACAAATTTGATATTTTATATGTACATTTCCTTAATTTGAAAACAATTACTGTAAATTCTGTGGAATTAACATACTATATATAAGTATATAAAATGTACTATAAAAGTCATGGAGGATAATTCAAGGATATGGAAGACTATGATTCAGTTTTATAAGGTTATCCGTTGACCAGAGGAAACAGTATGAAATGTTAACACTTTGCTTACTAGAGTGTATTAAAGAGATTTAAATTTTTGCTTCCATGAATTTGTGTTAAAACTGCCTTTAAAGCAACTGAAAATAAGATGTTTGGGCCAAGCAGAGTTACTTCCCACTGAACTGGTTTACATACAACTGATTTATGTGTGATTGTTTCTTTGGACAACCCTCAAAACTAGGCATCTTTGTTCTGCATAAGTTTTTCTTCATACAGAAAGAAGCTCTACACACACACAAATACATTCACACACTCGTAGAAAAATATTTGAATCTCATCAGCAGATTTGTAAATCAACGTACCTAATTAATTCTCCAAAGCTTATCTGTCTCTTCATTATATACCACATTATGACACAGTAACTACAGACACCATGTGTTCTAAAGTTTCAAAACAATCCAGGTTAATCATAGTCTTTTCCATTAATCATATTCTTCTTTGTATTCCCCAAGCACACTCATATTTTTAAAATTATGTTTGATGATTTTTGATTCAGAAATAGTAATCCATGGAAAATTAAGAAGAAACAATTACCTAGCCCACAGGGAATTGTGGACATTACAGGTAGTATCCACCACCGGAGCTAAAATGGGAGTGTCAGCTGCTGGTTTCTCTCCCTGGGGAGCCTGACATGGAAAACAATGGCGGCGTGACCGTGATGTTCCAAAGCAGACCTCAGTGTAGCAGGTAGTCCAGGGCAACCAAAGAGAACCCGACAGGTGCCAAGAGAAACTTCTCTCCAGCTATTTGTGGTCCAAATTTCACCCTGAATCCAGTGAAAAGGACTGAAAGTGAACCCTAAACCAGCTTTGCAGTATTACCTACATATACTTTGTTGTGGCGTGTGCTTTCACATAAATAATCAGGTATTTGATGAAAAAGATATTCCTTCCAAAAGACCTTTGCATGAAATTCTATATATGGTATTTGCCTTTACTTCTATGTATTTTTGTAACTGTGAATATTTTCTTTCTAAAATGTGTTAATAAGAATAGTGACCGGTACCTATGACATAGCAGGCATGGTGCTAAATGAGTTCTATTTTATCTTATTTAATCATTTCACAAATACATGAGGTAGGTATTATATTCCATCTCACAGATGAGGAAAGCACGGTGAAGAAGCTTGCCCAAAGTCAAATAGATACATACACAGCCAAGCAAGATTCCAGCAAAGCCCATGTTCTCAGTCACTCTTACGCAGCTGTGAAGCACTACTGTTGAGGATCGGATGACAAGAAGAAAATAGGAATAAATAAGAACAATGAAAGGCTGTCAAGGCTGGGATTAAAGTCTTACAGTGGAACCCCGAGAGGCATAACGGGTTAAGTTTGGTCTAAGAAACTTCTTCCACATTTATATGGAAGGTTAGAGGCTAAGACATGAAGAACCTGAAAACACACTTCAGCATGAAGGTAACACCCAGAGCAATGAGCAGGTGGCCTTGGGATCGGGAACCTCCTGGGCTACACTGAATGATTCACATAAGCACATCCCGAATTGCTTATATGTTAGCCATCTGGCTCACTATGCATATGATAACCAGGAAAGGAAGCAGGCACTGTGGAATAACAATTTCAAGTCATAAAAATCATAGACTCGGGCGAAATGAATTCTTTATTTGCCTGTTTTCTATAACAAAACAAAAGTTTATTAGTATCTTGTTGAAAGAGCAGAGAACAGAGATCCTGAAAATTTTCTAGCAGGTAAGAGAAGGTAAGTAAAAATGAAATATGATCCATTATTGTGTTAAGATAAACAATATTGATAGGTGTTTAAAAATTCATTGCACTGTAATATTCCTATGTTTTGGTGAATGTAATGTGGGTTATATATGTATATGTATGTAAGTATCACTCAACACTTAACCCCATTTCCCAATTCAAGTTTTTAGTGCATCACCCATAAATTCTCCTGTCACCATGTCACAGAAGTTACATCACTGAAATGGGCCTTAGGCGTTCCACGCTGTGGCTTCGGTCACTCGCAACAAATCTTTTTGCTGTTTTTATAGCATGGCTGATAACATAATGGATGCAGCATGGAAACTGGAATGCTGTCTGAAGGGCACCTATGCTCTACTATGATTTAACCACTCCTAGCCTCTGGTTACTCAATAGCAAAATAAAAGGACTAAAAATTCTGCTGTAGTATCTTCCTATTGTGTTGTAACGCCATTGCTGCCTTGCCTGTTTGTTTCCCTAGATTGCGAAGTAGCATATGCAACGTGCCAAGTGTCATGCCTGACACGTCACAGTGCTCAGTAACTGCGAGGTTGTTGTTTTTCTCCTAAGGTTCTCCAAGTTATAATAAACACAAGGTAAAAATCTGAAATGATAAACCAAATTATCATCGAAGACAAGGTTCTGGTTAACACGGAAGAGTCAACAGTGGAGAAGTAATATTCCTTATAGCACAGAACCTGAACAGTTACACTTTGTCGGACACTTTCTAAGCCTTTAAAAAAAAAAAAAAGGTTAGGAAATACCAAAACTCAGTTAAGTGCTGTATGATGAAGGAGGGTGGAGACCACAAAGGGAGTCAGTCAGGCCTCAGGAAAGGCAAGCCCAGTGCTGCCCCCTGCTGGGGAGCAGGAACCTAGGCACTAATTGCCAGTTACTGAGGCTATAGTCAAGAGTTAGGAAAGTGGTTTAAAATTCCCCCCCAAATGAACATAATTTCCACGCAGTGCTACTATAGAAAAGTAGCCTCTCAGTCAGCTACCAAAAAGTTACCAGTAGAAGTAGGTAAACGACTGTAATCATGGTCTGCATACTTTAAAAAATAGAGTCAAGAATAAAGACCACATAATATCATTTGATTTATTTTAAAAGCAATCACTTGGCTTTTGTGTTTTAATTCAAGGCAATTCCAAGCTCAGATTTCTTTCTAAGCACAATTTTGAAATAATTTTTATTCTGGTATTCTGTGACAGAAGGTTGGATATAGCCCACTGTGCAAGAATACATACATATCATCTTGAGTTGGAACATTATGAAGTTTAAAGTGAGAGAAGAAAAAAATTTAGGTATTTTATATATGTTCCTACTTTCTTACAGCTGATACTGGCAGATGAAATCTTTTCATTTTCCTGAAAAACTACTGAACTAAACATTTTTCTAAACATTTTAATGGAAAGTCAGAAAACAGGACACGGTGATGAGAAGCACATCGCAAGTCAAAACAGAGATGCATTCCCTTTAGAATTATCTGATGAAGCAGGATTTTACATTCCTCCTTGGAACCACGAGAAACATCAGTACACAACTTACTTTCAAAGTAATAACTCAAAAAACTGATTTTTAAATTACTTTTCGAACAAAAAGATCCAGGTTATATCACGCAATTGTTGTTACTCCACGTAACACATTTAAACTATGAGAATATATTTTTGTTTCCAAGAAGGGGAGTGTAGGAGGATCCATTAAGCGACAAATGTAATGAGCATTGAACAAGACATATAGATCATGAAGTTATTTCTACGCTAAGAGAAAACGTTAAGAAAGAACTTTAAATGATTTGGGAAATGCTTAGTTTTAAAGCTAAATTCCAATACCATTTGGTTCTTGTCTATTATTATTAATAATAAAACAATGGAGACTTTGCTTCTAAATACAATTACAGTAGTTGTCTAGCTGTCATAATGAGTAATGCAGGAGTTAAACTCTAAAAATATGAGAAACTAAACTAACATACTAAAATGATGTATATTTGATAGCTTTACAGTCCATGAACTTAGAAACTTATTTTTGATTGTAGGCTGATCAGTCCTAGTTATTTATGTAAGGTTAGACTTCCCCCAGCTTACAAATATTATCAGAGAATATTTGTTTTAAATTAGATTTAAATCTACCATGAAAACTTGCCCATAGCCAAAACATGAGTTTTAGCCAATGAGGGAAAAAATTGATTCTGGTATCTTAAATCATACTTTCTCAGCAAATGAGTCAAAGAAACCCGTAGCAATCAGGGGTGTCCAATCTTTTGGTGTTTCGGGGCCACATGGAAGAAGAGTTGTCTTGGGCCACACATTAAATACACACACGTTAACAAAAACTGAAGAGCAAAAAAAAAGGTTTGAAGTAAATTTATGATTTTGCGTTGGGTTGCATTCATAGCCATCCTGGACCGCATGCAGCCCATGGGCCAGGGGTTGGACACCCCGGTAGCTTTTTCACCATGGCTTTGCCACCAGAACACGGGTGTCATGAAAACCACCATTAAATCAAAGCCAAACTGGGAAAGGAAATGGTTCACATCAACATCATTGTCACTGATCATATAAGATTCTGACAAGTTTACTACTACTGGCCATCTAATCTACAAATATGTTGGGATCAACAAAACCACCACTGAAAAATCTGAGGAGACTGCCGAGATGGGGAAGGCCACTTCACGTGTGCCTGGGTCTTGGATAAACTGAAAGCTGAAGGTGAGTATCTCACCACTGATATCTCCCTGTGGAAATTTGAGACCCACAAGTATTGTGTGACCATCATTGATGCTCCAGGACACAGAGACTTTATCAAAAACATGATGACAGGCACATCTCAGGCTGATTGTGCCGTCCTGATTGTTGCTGCCAGTGTTGGTGAGTTCGAAGCAGGGATCTCCAAGAATGGGCAGATCCCCAAGCACGCCCTCCTGGCTGACGCACTGGGTGTGAAACTGCCGATTTGGGTGTTAACAAAATGGATTCCACTGAGCCTCCCTAGAGCCAGAAGAGATAGGAGGAAATTGTTAACGAAGTCAGCACCTACATTAAGAAAACTGGCTACAACTCTATTTAAGGGTACAGTAGCATTTGTGCCAATTTCTGGTTGGAATGGTGACAAACATGCTGGAACCAAGAGCTAAGAGATGGAAAGTCAGCCATAAAGATGAAAATGACAGTAGAGCCACATTGCTTGAAGCTCTGAATTGCGTCCTGCCACCAATGCGTCCAACTGACAAGTCCCTGTGTCTGCCCCTCCAGGATGTCTACAAAATTGGTAGTATGGGTACTGTCCCTTTGGGTCAAGCTGGGACTGGTGTTCTCAAACCTGGCATGGTGGTCACTTTTGCTCCAGTCAATGTTACAGCCGAAGTAAACTCTGTTAAAATGCACCATGAAGCTGTGAGTGAAGCTCTTCCAGGGACAATGCAGGCTTCAATGTCAAGAACATGTCTGTCAAAGATGTCTGTCGTGGCAATGTGGTTGATGACAGCAAAAGTGACCCACCAATGGAAGCAGCTGGCTTCACAGCTCAGGTGGTTATCCTGACCCATCCAGGCCAAAGCTGGATGGGCACCTGTTCTGGTTGTCACATAGCTCATGCTGCTTGCAAGTCTGCTGAGCTGAAGGAGAAGATTGACCGTCGTTCTGGGAAAAAGCTGGAAGGTGGCCCAAAGTTTCTGAAGTCTGGTGATGCCGCCATTGTTGATATGGTTCCTGGCAAGCCCATGCGTGTTGAGAGCTTTTCTGACTGTCCTCCTCTGGGTTGTTTTGCTGTTTGTGTCATGAGACAAACAGTTGCTATGGGTGTCATTAAAGCAGTGGACAAGAAGGCAGCTGGGGCTGGCAAAGTCACCAAGTCTGCCCAGAAAACTGATTGAATATTATCCCCGATACCTGCCACTTCAGTGGTAATCAGTGGTGGGCAAACAGTCTTAGGACTCTGTCTCAATTGACTATTTAAGTTTAATAGTAAAAGACTGGTTAATGATTATAATACATCGTAAAACCCTCAGAAGCAAAGAAGAATGTTTTGTGGACCATTTCTTTTATTTTTGTGTCTGGCAGTTTTTAAGTTACTAGTTTTTAAAATCAGTACTTTTTAATGCCAACAACTTAACCAAAAAATCTGTCACAGAATTTTGAGACCCATTAAAACAAAGTTTAATGGGGGGGGGGGGGGGGATCCTGTAAAGGCACTATGTCAGAAACTCCAAATTAATTTCATTACTGAATTAAATGCAATTTTATTAATTATAATATTTTTCACTTAAGCTAATGGTTTAAATACCGTGCATTATATTTTTGAAATGGAACTTAAAATATATGTAAGTCTGTACTGATTTTCTATATAGCACAGGTCTAGGAAATTAATCCTACAGACAGCAGAGTCCCTGATCTGTCACCAAACTAACAGAATGCTCCCCTAAACATTAGAGCTATGTTCATTTTATTTTTCTAATACCAGTCACATGAGATATATTCAACAAAAACTTGTTGCTATGAGATTTCTCACTTTTAAAACACAGTTGAACCTATGTAACTAAGTAAAGCCGTATACGGGTATGAATAATATAATTTTATCCAGACTTGTATAACACCTGAAACATTGTACTCAGGCCCGACTATTTCAGCAAAACTTCCATATAAAATCATAATTCTGACTAAATTAAAAGCTGAGACATTTATTACTTTACTTCATTGGAATGTCTTTAATGTCTGCTGACTTTTTGAAAAATTCCATTTCTTCCTTTTTAATGCAAATGGCTGGAAATTTGTTACAATTTTTGTTTTTTAACATTTTTTCCAGCTACTTAAAGAATGAAACTGAATTCTAACTTAGGATTTTCATTTAAATTGTAATTCATTTTTTAAATAGAAGCTTATTTTCTTATTTTAAAAAAAATTCTATTTTTGATCTAAACAGTTTCCCCAGATACAGTCTAGCTACGTAAAGTTGGACAATGATATTAAAATATGATATTAAAATCACAGAAATGATTCGTGTTCAAATTCAATAGTCATGTCAGAATACAAGCATGTTAATACAGATGTAATCTATGAATCTCAATACATTAACTGTTTAAATTAAAGAACAAATTTCAGTATCAAAATTTAACATTAACATCAATAATTTACTACACAATATAGATTGCTTTCTTCTCAAAATGACAGTTTTATAAATTTCACTATTATTTAAAATCAGAAATAAATGAAAGCAAGTGATAATTCATTCCTAGAATTTATAATCTTATCTAAAATCACTAGCACTCCATCCAAACCACTCTGGTTTTCCAGGTCAAACCTATAAAGGTTTGGTTCTGCTTTCAAACTTTCCCCTAGATGCAGTCTTGAGCTATGACCCGAAGCTGCCTCACCATTTTCGCCTGACAAGCACTGTAAGAAACAATGGCGAAAAAATCAATTTCTTCATTAAATCTTCCTGCAACACATTCTGTTTATTTGCTGCAGTCAGTCTCCAATGATGTTCCGAGGTTTTAAAAGCTCAAAGTCTAAAGTTTAAATTCTTTTGAGATACATGATGTGCAGATTTTGACATTTAAAATGTACTGTGGCTCCATTGCTTTTGTTAAAACAATTTATATTCAACAGTAGAAAAAAAGGCAATGCTCTCAAATTTCCACAGACCCTGAAGCTTCTTAAAATTTATAGTTCAAAATTCTTCCTATACAAGAAAGCATGAACAGCAGCAAAGTTCGAAAGTGAAATGTCTTTAGGATGTGGATGCAAAATGATAAATATAAGCGACTTGCAGCCCTGAGTCATCGCATGAACAAATTGCTCTCTGTAAGGTAGGATTTTTTTCTTGGCTTCACATCAGGATATTTAAAATACTCTGGTAGAGCAACATTCGATGATCCTACAAAGCATTCACTTTTTCTGCTTGTTTTTTTCCACAAAATTCTTCGAACAGCATTCTAACACCACTAAATGGTGCTCGGGAGGCAGAAATGCATCCTAGCTAAAGCAACCTGACGAATTTCTTTGTCTCGTGACATAGAAAATGTATCAGTATTATCCTAGAATTTGGGGGGCTGAATCTGCACTAAAAAAAAAATTTGTTAGGATTTGTCACGACCTGCTTTTAAGTTTCAAGACCAATTACAAAATGAAACTACTGGAACAGAGTGATTTCCCCTTATCTGGCACCATCTTTCTAAAATGTTTGAGAGGCTGAGTTTAAAAAAATAATGGCTAAAATATTTTCTATTTTACAAATGATACAATATAGAGGAGTTTTTACTGTTTTTTCCTTCTCTTTGAAAATGTTTGATTTTTGGTTTATCTTTTATTTTATGTTTAAAAGAATGTTAAAACAACTTGTTAAATAAGGCAGAGAAAAGGGAAAAATCAACTTTACCGATATAAGGCCAAAATAGATGTGTCAATATTTTTACTGAAATTAAACACATTTTTTAAAAAGTTAACATTGGGTGTCATAGCAACGGTGTCTTTAAGCTTGGTTTTGCTGAATGCATAAATCATGCTAACTTATTTTTCAGCAGTTTAATTCTGTTCACTGCATCACTGCAATTTTACTAAGAAAAGCACAGCGGAAATAAATGATCTAGGCTATCACTAATAATTAGGGAGATGTGGTCAAAAACTCGTTAACTGGATTCCAGTAGTAGCTGTACTTCCAAAGTTTAATAATTGAATAAATTAATAAAACAAACAAGTTTCTGATCTCAGTAAGTGGCAATCTCTGACCCAAATATGGAAAAGCCTGTAAATGCTCTCACTATTTAGATGAAGGTGACTTTTGCTAACATAATGAATTTGACCTATTCATTAAATCTAGCAATTGTAATTATTGTTTGTATCAAATTAAAATAAAATACAGAATCCCAATATATTTTTCTTTTCACTGTATTTACATATTTATGTTTCTATCTGTAAAGGTGGTTAATATTTCTTACACAGGAGTTCTTCAGCTTGAATGCCTATGCATTTGCATATATACATTTTCATAAATTCAAGAATGGATATTTCAGAATTAAGGGGTTAGAGAGGTGTGTGTGTGTGTGTGTGTGTGTGTGTGTGTGTGTGTGTATCCTGTTTTGCTCCCAATATTGGGTAAATTGTTGCCGATAAGAGAAACCCCGTTCTGCACATACTGCATGCCCCATATAGACAAATTTCTAATAAGCCTGATAAGAACCATAGATAGAACCATAGTGAGGAGGTGGTTAGAAATTGGAATCTAGCTCTGGATACTTTAATAGTTAAGTGTAAAAATATAATATTAGAATTGCCCAAAGGTACTGTTATTAATAAATTTAGATTAACTAAATTTATATAATTCATATAAAATGGTAATTGTTCACATAATTTATTTAGATAGACCAGGGCATTAACTTACTATTTTTTTATCTGCTTACCTGAGGCTGAACTGTATCAGTTCAATCTGGTCCTTCGATTAGGAATCGGAGGCTAACACAAAAAGCAACGACTCTTTGAAAGAGGCCCCAGAAGTTTCCCGGTATGTCATCTATCATACATGATGATGTACATAAGCACACGTGAACACCAGCAAACCAGTTTTAATCAACACATTCTAGCCAATATCCCAAGAAACAACATGGCAGCCTACAGGGAAAGAAATGTATTTGCCTGTATGCCTATCAGTTCAGAGAAAGGAATAAGTACAGGTATACAGGCAACAGAAAAGCCAGATGTTCGCTAAATAGTAACCAAAGAGATGTTCCTAGTTAGTAACAAACAAGGGTAAGTATTTGTATAGCCTCACTTAATCCTTTCAACAACCTTCTGTGGTGACCTAAGTGAGGAGCTGAGGCTGGGCAAGTTTAAGGAGAGACGAAGATCACACCGGTGCTCGCGGTTCTGTGACATTTGAACCAGCTCTCCCGGTTAATCTTGAGTGTCACTGAGAAAGATTTAAGGCTAAATAGTGGACCAAAGTGTCTTGCTTAGATACAAGGTAATATTTAATATTTGTGTCTAGAGCTCATTATACCTCTGAAAGAAAAACTGATGGAACTGTCTGTTTTTATCCAGTCCAATCAAGATTTTTTTAACACTTCAATAACGAGCTTTAAAAATTTTGCCCCATCAGTGTGTCCTGTAGGCTAGACTAAAAATAGTTTGCCTACTGTACAAAAATGAAGGGTGGGCTTAATCTGGCCCACAGGTCAGAATCTGCTAACCTTTGTCTTTGAACTATCACATAAAAATGAGTTATTATTTTCATCTTTTCAGAAAGAATGAACTAGGAAAACTTAGGTCAAAGTAACATAGCTTTAAATATATTTCTAGAATTCTTTCTCTTATTTGAAAAGAGCATGTAGTTCTCCCTTTCTCTGTTGTGCAGGTTTCTAGGAGGGGCAGGGGCAAAAACCAAAAACAAAAAACCAACAAACAAAAAAAGACTTACCAGTATAGTGCTTCTTTTTGCTTTGGGCAGGGAGGAGAGGGAAGAGAATAAATTTTAAATTAGAGCTACAGTAGGTTAGGCTTCGATTTATATACGTTCCCTTTAAGATACTTGCTGGGGAGAAGGTATGCAAACGAGGGGAGGGGTGGACATGAGGACCTTTTTTCAATGTAATTACTAGCAACCTTGTCAAAGTGTAGGGCGTGAGCTGTCCCTTCAGCTCTGAAGCCGTGAACTCTTAGGAAAAACTGCACGTTCAAACTGTGCTAGGCTGTGACTTTAAATTTAAAATATCATTAAAGTGCTCCATCAGGAAATTAAATGTTTCATTTATTTCCTTATCTATAATAAAATCTAGATGAATTTAGGTATGAAGTAATTTGATAAGTATGGGACAGCTTTTTGATAGATTAGAAAAATATTTTAAATAAACATAGGATACAAGTTTTATCCTGGACTTGAATTAGAATATGAAATTTAATCCTCTCCTCACAGTTGACTCACTTTGTATAACTCTAAAATTACAGGAGAAAATCTCTGAAGTATTTAAAGAAATGTCTTTTAAGAATAAAATTAAATTCTTTTTGTGAAATTAAAAACAACAGATAAGACTTGCAATTAAATTAATCTTAAATTAAAATGTAAATTCAAGTGCAGCACGGGTTTCCCTGTCTCAGACCGTATTTGTCAGCTTCAATCAGTGGTCACTGGCACAGTCTCTACAGCTGACCTGGGGTATTTATTAAATAGCTGTGGCCTCTCATATTATATGTGTGAAGCTATTTACACACATATAAGTGCCATCGAGTCGACATGGCTGTGTGTAGGGGGTCCACCCCCAAGCATGGAAACAGAAAAGCCCCAGCTGTCTGGACAAGCATTTCAGTCATCCCTGGGAAAGTATCACTTTTAAAAGCCTGATTTAAAAAAATTATATATGTATGTAATATATCTGAATTATGATGCAATAGAATTGCATCAGTTTTAATTCCCAGTTCCCTAAATGCACATGCATATATTTGACATAACATATCACCAACCCACAAGGATTTTCCTTAGGTTTCCTCAAATACTAATTATGTAGCAAATCTAATTAAGTACATATGATTCAGTTCAGCAGTAGGTACTTCCGTTACTTCGGAATTGCCAAAAGGGATCTCAAGTGTCTATTCTCCCTCCAAAACAATCATGCCGTGCGCCAAACTGATAACCGTTCAACACAGCTGCAGAGCAAATGCGAGTCTCGGTCCCGTAAGTACAGTGTTCACACATCGCGCTGTCCCGCGAGCAATTTCGGCCTGAGGACTACTGCTGGCAGGTTTATGTTACTGTTACATGATTATTATACCTGAGTATTAAGTTACTCGTTTTGCCCGGCGCAGCTTGTGCAGATTTCTATAATGCTGTGATTTTCCTCTACCTTACAACGCTTGCTGAAACTCTGAAAACCCCAAATATTGATAAATACATTTGATCAGCATCTTGTGGAATTGGGTTTCAAGCTCTGAAGCTTATGTGAACGACAGTAAAGGTTGTTTGTGTGTTTGAGAACATTTATGAAATAAACGAGCATACAATATACTCATATTTAACCTCATTCCTGAAGATAACCACATATGGTATGTTTATTATAAATGCTTTTCTTTTCACTACAGAAGGTAAGTGTAAACAAACCTATGGACAAATCTGAGCTACAGAAATTAAACAATTTTTTCTTAGTAATTCAATTTCTCTGGAAGGGAAGTCTTTTCAGAGGTGCTCTCCAAACCGGCTGGGTTGTCGGATGCTTAAGGCCATGACCGCATTCCCTTGGAGGCTGTTAGATTGCTATGGCAACTACTCTTCCCCTATCAATAAGCAGCAGCTCTGAACACTAATATTCTGGGAGAAAAAAATAGGTTTCCTTTTCTGTAGTGATAGGAACTAGTTTCAAGACTACAATATACCACTTTTTGTGCAAAACTAACAGCATCTTTGCTAACTGGATTATTTCACTAGAATTCGGCTTTATAATAAATGCAAAATTAGTGAAATCAGTCATTGCAGTCTAGTTGCAAAACAAGGTAAAATCTGTGATGTAGTAATTTAAGAATGTTACAGCTGGAGTGGGTCCTGTGAATTGGTCCAGGCAGAAGAAAACCTATCTCTGGAGAGTAAATGACATATACAAGAAGCGAAACTGACAACAAGAAACAGCATAGGCTTCCACCCAGCTCTTAAGAGTTTCTTGCACATTTTCAATGGTTATAATTCTTATCTGTGGTTGTTACCAGATATCTAAGTATTACTGTGCAGAGTAATAAATAAACTGATTACATTTACCAGATTAAATAATCTCCCTCCTACTCAGGAAGGTATTTACCAGCTTTGTCTTCACTGGCTCAAGTATCAATAGGCAAATCTTTAAAGTTGCATCTTAATTTAGGTGTGTAAAACCAACATTGAAAAGAGTCGTGTACACTGGTTTCACAGCTCACCGTGTTAGAAAGGTGCAATGCCTGACACAGAGCAGGCATTAGTAAATAATTGCTAACCAAACAACACCAGGTTTGACTTATGTTCTGGTTCACTCCAGGACATTAATGAGCTTAGTCACTGATGAGGCGAAAAATCAGCAGGACAGAAGGTAGGGTGTGGAGCTATTTACTCCTTAGCAATTGCCACACATTGTCTTACTCATCTCGCAGCCTCCACACTGTTGCAGACATTGTGATCCTATCCCTCCCCCAGTTAGAAGCTTTCCTTGGCTCCCCAAAACTTATTCTTCATTTACCCTTACGTCCCTCCCAACCCAGTACAAACACACACAGGCCTACCTCCATTGCAAAGCTCACTATTTTATAACATAAACCAGAGTCTCTTCTGAAACTCTGATTTTTCTATCCCCTGCTATCTTCACACATAGTCCACTTTTCAAATTCAGCTCAAATCCCCTTTTCCAGGAAGCCTTCAGGACCTTGATGTTGATTTTTTAAACATTCATTTATTCAACCTTGTCAATCAAATATTTTAGACCCCATGATGTCACAGAGTTTTATATTCTAGTGGGGGGAATCATAGGAGGAAGTCCTAGACGGGACATCCACAGAGGTTTGCGGCAGACATAACAGGGAGCTCTAAATTGTATAAGGCGCTCAGTGAAGGGCTTTTTTGAGAAGGTGGTTTTGCCAGGTGACAAAATAAGCACAAAGGCCCAGAGGCAGAAACGAGCCTGGCGTGGTCCAGAGGTGGAGAGGACGCTCTGGGGACCGGAGCACAGGCTGGAGGGGAGAGCGCACGACAAAGGAGCAGCAACAGAGCCATGGAAGGGAAGCTGGGGACAATCAGGCGGCCAGACGGCCAGCAGACCAGCCCTGGCAGTGACAGATGGCTTTCACATTTTATATATCTGTATGTTAGAGTACACATGCGAGAGTAGCTACGGAGAGTTACAAGATTTCCCTGGTGAACTCAGGGTTCATTTACAGGAAATCGGATATATCATTAGAGACAAATACCAGGGTTGTTGAGAATCTCAGTGAGACATGAAACAATACAGAGCTGAAGGTAGTAAGTCAAAGTACACAATGTCAGTGGATCGATCTTTTATGCTATTTAGGGGAAATTATTATTTCATTTAGTATAAAACATTTTGAGAGAAGATGGGGGTCACGTAGGTGGAAGCTGAGTTCACTTGCTCTCATCCCCAACTCAGATACTTGGTTGATCTTCTGAAAAATAAACTGCTCATTCAACAGAATCTTCGCTGATATGAAGTTTTGGAAGCCAAGGAGTACAGGAGGCGCTCCGCAATGGGCAGTAAGGGATTTTATAGGTTGAAGGGGAAATCCCCTGGGTGTGGTGCCTTGAAGAACCTGATAAGAGGCTGCAGCTGTGCCTCCCCTCCCAGGGCAGAGAGTCCCCAGACCCCGGCAGGGAGCGACTTGGATACACCAAGTCCGGGAGACCCGGGCTACACGCGCAAGCGCGCGCACACACACACACACACACACACACACACACACACACAGGGTGCAGCACACCCACAGCCACAGCAGCAAACGACAACTGGGAAAGTGCCAGAGAGAGAGGGGGATTCTATCGGCACCTGGGTCAGGGAGACAGGCTGTGGCAAGCGGTGACTGTGACAGACTCTTGGCTTTTTGAAGGGGTGGGGTGTGAGGAAAGCCGGGCGGTGACTCGGTGCTGCAGAGGGAGTGCCCAGAGAGACTTTCTAAAAGGGGTGCTGAGGCGTGCTGGGCGGGGACCCCACACACAGCTGCCCTGCCAGCAAGGGGTAAGGACTAAGGGAGCATTTGCTCCCACTGAGTGCAGCTTGGCAGAGAAATTAGAAAGGTGCACAGCAAGGGGATTTCTTGGTCCCAGCTCAGTGCCCTTAGCAGGCCAGAGACTAAAGAGTGGACACTGAGTCCGGACAGGTGGGAGTGGAGCACCTGAGATTAATTGCAGCCAGACAGCATTGCCTTCCCCTGGGGAGACTGAACCTCCAGGAAGGGAAGGACACACCCAGTCCCCACCTCCTGCAGGACTGCAAGCAGGAGAGGCTCTAGAACTCCCTCCAAGGTGCAGATCCACAAGAGAAAGACAGAAAGAGAAATGCCTAAAGGGCCCATTTTCAACTTCTCTCAGGAAAACGAAATACACTGGATCCTAGGGCCCTCTTCCACTGAGTCAGCAGAGCAGGGAGGTCAGAGATCTGTGTAGCAAAGGGGAATCAGGGCCCCGCCCAGCCTCAGCTAGCACGCAGAGCTGCCATCACACCAAGTAGGAAGGAACTTACCTTCTTTCACAGACTGACCCCTCCCTTGAAATGGACAACTAATTTAGCAGAAACTATACGTTATTGGAAATAAGCTGGGACAGACCAAGACAGGTGGTAAAGGGGCAGGAGGAACACACCAAAGAGGTAAAAGACCTGTACTCGGAAAACTATAGAACACTAAAGAAGGAAATTAAGGAAGATACAAATAAATGGAAGCATATACTGTGTTCATGGCATGGCAGACTTAACATCATTAAAATGTCCATGCTACACAAAGCAATCTACAGAGTCAACACAATGCCTACTAAAATACTAATGGCATCTTTCACAGATCTAGAACAAATATTTCACAAATTTATACGAAATCAAAATAGACTCCGAATAGCCTCGGCAATTTTGGGAAAGAAGAACAAAGTAGGGATCACAATATCTGATATCAAACTATATCAAAACTGCCTGGTACTGGCATAAGAACGGACACATAGATCAATGGACAGAACAGAGAGCCTAGAAATAAATCCATGTCTCTATGGTCAATTAATGTTTGACAAAGGGGGCAGGAGCATACAAGGGAGCAAATACTGTGATCCCTACATCAATAAATGGTGTTGGGAGAACTGGACAGATACATGCAAAAAAAGAAGGAAGGAAGGAAGGAAGGGAGGGTGGGAGGGAGAGAGGAACTGGACCACTTACACTATACAGCAGAATAAATTCAAAATGGATAAAAGACTTAAATATAAATCATGACACTGTAAAAGTCCTAGAGGAAAACATAGGCAGTAAAATTTCAGATATCCCACATAGCAGTATATTTGCCAATATATCTCCTATGGTAAGGGAAATAAAGGAAAAATAAACAAATGGAACTACATCAAACTAAAAAGCTTCTGCATGGCTAAAGAAACCATCATGAAAATGAAAAGGGAAACCGACCATATGGGAGAACATATTTGCCAATGATACCTCAGACAAGAGTCTGATCTCCAAAATATATAAAGATCTCATCTGACTCAACACCAGGAAAACAAACAACCCAATTAAGAAATGGGCAAAGGATCTGAAGAGACACTTCTCCAAGGAGGACATACACAGGGCCCAGAGACACATGGAAGAATGCTCAGCATCACTAGCCATCAGAGAGATGCAAATTAAAACCACAATGAGATATTCCCTCACATCAGTCAGAATGGCCATCATTAATAAATCAACAAACATCAAGTACTGGCGAGGCTGTGAAGAAAAGGGAACCCTAGTGCACTGCTGGTAGGAATGCAGACTGGTGCAGCCACTGTGGAAAACAGTATGGAATTTCCTCAAAAAATTAAAATGGAACTGCCTTTTGAGCTAGTCATTCTGCTGCTGGGGTTATACCCTAAGAATCCTGAAACACCAATTCGAAAGAATTCGTGCACCCCTATGTTCGTAGCATTATTTACAATAGCCAAGTGCTATTTACAGTAGTTTAAGTGCCCATCAGTAAATGAATGGATCAAAAAACTGTGGTGCATTTACACAGTGGAATACTACACAGCAGAAAGAATGAACTCCTACCTTTTGTGACAGCATGGACAGAACTGGAGAGTATTACACATGCTAAGTAAAATAAGCCATTGGTGAAAGACAAATACCAAAGGATCTCAGGTATAAGAAGAATCTCAAACAAAATAAACTAATGAACAACACAGAACCACAGGCACGGAAACAAGGAACAGACTGACAATAACCAAGGGGGAGGAGAATATGGTGGAAAGAAGGGGAAGGGACGAGTCAAAGAACATGTATGAATGACCTACAGACATAGACAACAATGTGGGAACTGACTGCAAGAGCAGAGGGTGAGATGGGAGGAGGAGGGCAAAGGGGAAAAAAACTGGGGCAACTGTAATACAGTAACAATAAAAAAAAGATTAAAAAAATCATTTAAAGGATCAACACTTTTGAAGAGGTTATGAAAACAAAAACAGAAAATTTGAAATTAGAAGTATTTTACTATAGTTTGTGGCTAAATGGAATCCTTTCTTGGCTAGTATTCAAATATCTTTTCTTTTAATCTATTTATTACCATATCTAGTGTGTTAATGACAATATCAATTTCCCATATACTCACACTATATATTTCATCTTATTTATCTCTACATCTCTCTCAGTGGTTTCTTATAATTATGTATTATAAAGAAAAAGGCTCAAAATTGAGTAACCTAGCAACATGCACAAAGATTACTGTTCCTTTAGAAAGGAATAGAAATTCACTGCACACAGAAACATGTATTAATAGTCTTAGGGGCTGCAGAGAAAACCCCACCCCCAAACATGTTCTCTCTGTGTTGTCAGTCACCAAGGTTCATCACAATATAGCAAACTCTGAGCTGGTCCAATAATAATTTTGCTATGCTGCAACTTGGGGTGATTGTGAGGTAATCTACAAATGAAAGCAAAATATAACTAGAAAATGTTCTATGTACCCAATTATACAAAGTTCAGAAGGGTATATTTGTATTTGCTTAGCATTTATTATAATTCTGATTTATAAAAATTCAGAATATTTGAAAATTCTGTTATTTGGAATTATTAATTGGAATCTCTACATACAGACTTGTATCTTAGAAAGTTTAAGTAATTCCAATTCATTCTCTTTTCATGTTGTGAAAAAATGTTTCCTTTGTGAAATGAAGAATGACAAAACAGATCAATTCCTTTGGGTTTCAGACTCATAACGTACTAGCAAAGTAGAGGACTTGGGTCCTTGTTCTGAATCTCTTATCATCTAAGTGAGTGACAAGACAGAGTGGTTCTAGCTTTTCTCTTCAATCATCCACACTACCAGAGTGCACTGATCAGCATGATAACAAAGGAAACTGAACTCCAGTCGATGAAAGAGTAAATGCCCTTCCCGACTCTCTTTATAAGAAATCATCCTAGCATACAATGTCTGGCACACAGCAGCAAGTCTGAGTTTGACCTGAAAAATTCCAGTTTTCACTTATCTTAACATCTCTCAAGCTGGGAGAAAGGCAAGGGCTTGAGAGTCATTAGCCCTTCAAAACTGATAACAAAAGCCAGGAGATTTTGAACAAAAAGAATTTCAGCCCTGAATTCCTGACGAAGCTAAAACTCAGGAAGTTGTCAGCTGACCATTTTGGCACACAAATGGCAAAAAACTGACAAAATACAGATGGCCGCAGAACCAAAACAAAATAAACTCACAATAACAAGAAAGAAACAATGAAAAGAGAAACAAAAGAAACCTAAGAACCTTAAGAATTTCCAAAATGCTTTTTGTTTAAGGTTAATTCGGAATAAATACTTGAAGGGGCTAACATCACAGTAATGAGGTTAAAACGGTGACGCAGGTAATGTGGTACTTACACCTCACACGGCCACATCACAAGGACAACTAAATCACAGAAAATCCACCATTCAGAACCACCTGAAATCTAGCTGAAGGGAAGTTCCACAAGTAGGGATCTGAAGAAAAATCCACATGGAGACCAGTAGAAGAGGCAAAGATGCTGAACCAACTGGTCCCACACCCACGTGTGATGGATAAAAATTGGGAAGGATATCTCTGGAGGTTTCCTGAAAGGAACAAGAGGTCCAAGCCTCACATCAGGTCCCCCAGCCCAAGGTTTCAGTGCAGGGCAAAGAAGTCCCCATAACTTCTGGCTGTAAAAACCAGCAAGGATTGAGGCTGAGGGAGTTGGAGGGCTTCAGGAGTTCCAGGCAGTTCATCTTAAAGGGACCCACACACAGACTTACTCACTGAGGGACTCACTCCCTCTGAGCTCCAGTGCTGGACAGCAGCTCAAAAGGCACTAGGGACATACAGGGAGAAACTGAATTGTCTGGCATCAGAATGAGAGCTGAGGGGCAGCATTCGGCCATACAACAGTGCTGGCAGAGGCCATTGTTCCTTTTCTGAGAACCCCACGCAGAACTGGCAGGCAGATGCCATGTCTGTATCTCCATCTACCTGGTTCACACTCTGTTCACCATGCCCTGGTGATTCACTGAGACCGTGCCCCACCAAATTTTGGGGCCCACCCAAGCTGTTTCCAGTGGCTTTTCCACATGAATGGCCTGTCTTGGGTCATGCTTTAGACTTTCCTAAAATGTCTCAAACAAGTAGCATCTGGCCTCAGCATGCCCCATACCTCTAGCTAAGTGGCCCCAGGCCTGACATTAGCAGCAGCCAGCCTTAGTTCACAGCTTTGCCTCTCCTGGTCACCTCCAAGCCCAGCATAAGTAGCAGCCATTTACAGATCTCTTTGTAGCTCATGCCAGGTGGCCCTGGGCAGAACACGGGCTGCAGTTGACCTTGGCCTGAACCTCCTAGGGGGTCCCAGGGCCAGCTCACCTGGTAGACAGCTTCAGACCACATAAAAGCACCACCCATCACTTCCACAAACAATATACTCAAGGGGCGGACTCAGCAGCACCAGAGCCCTGCTGAAGTAAGTCCTGCTCTGTGGGGTGGGCCCCAGCACGGCTGATCCTGCATGGTGGTAAGTGGCAGCCATTCCTTACAGCCAATGGCTTGGAGGTAAATACCTTCCACTGATGTGCCAACAGCAATCAAGGCTCTACTACAATACAAAGGGTGTACACAGCCCATACTGGGGGGAGGGGTACACCTGGAATGCCCAGTTAAGGTAACTGGGGAGGCTGTGTCACTGGACCCTACGGGACATCTACTATATGAGGCCACTCTACCAAACCCAGAAGATGTAGTACCTCTATTTAATACATAAAACAAACACAAGGAGGCTGCCAAAATGAGGAAACAAAGAAACACAGCCCAAATGAAAGAACAGAATGAAACTGCAGAAAAAGAACTGAACACAAATGAAGACAGGCAATCTTCTAGATGCAGAATTCAAAACTATGGTTATTGGATGCTCAATGAATTTAGGAAGAATCTCATCAGCATAAAAAGGACATGGAAATCATAAAAAGGAACCAGTCAGAAATAAAGGATACACTAACTGAAATGAAGAATACTTTAAAGGGAATCAACAGTAGAGCAGATGAAGCTGAGAATCAAATCAGTGATTTGGAATATAAGGAAGCAAAAAACACCCAATCAGAACAGCAAAAAGAAAAAAAGTTTTTAAATGAAGGTGGTGTTAAGGAGCATCTGGGACAATTTCAAGTACACCAACATTCGCATAATGAGGGTGCCAGAAGGAGAAGAGAGACAGCAAAAAATTGAAAACCTATTTCAAAATATAATGACAAAATTTCCCTAACATGGTGAAGGAAATAGACATGCAAGTCCAGGAAGCACAGAGAGTCTCCATAAAATGAACCCAAAGAGGCCCACACCAAGACACATCATAATTAAAATGCAAAAGCTTAAAGAAAAAGAATCTTAAAAGCAGTAAGAGAAAAGCAGTTGGTTACCTACAAGGGAGGTAGGGCCTGACATAAAACTGTCAGCCGATTTCTCAACAGAAACTTTGCAGGCTAGAAGGGACTGGCACAGAATATTCAAAGTGATGAAACGCAAGGATCTACACCAAAAAGATTACTCTACCCAGCAAAGCTATCATTTAGAATCGAAGGACAGATAAAGAGTTTCCCAGACAAGAAAAAGCTAAAAGAATTCATCACCACCAAAACAGAATTACATGAAATGTTAAAGAGTCTTTTTTAAGAAGAAGAAAAAAAAGATTAAAAAAATATGAACAGTAAAATGTCAATAAATACATATCTACAAACAATTGAATCTAAAAACAAACAAATAAACAAACAAACAAGCAGAAAAGAAACAGACTCACAGATACAGAGAACATTTTGATGGTTGAAAAAAAAATACATAAGAGCTGGTTATATTGGTGGAAAAACTCTTATCACCATGAACAAAATGGGAAAAGATATTCCCCAAAAGGGAAGTGTCAAAATCTCTTTAATAGGAAGAGAAGACGGGAAAACATTGTTTCTTTTGTAATAACCCAGAAAGTTTGACTCTTGGGGTTAAAAGGTAAAAACCATCTTCTCTAGGGAAGATCAGAACCTCTAGGAATTGGTAAGATTTTCAGATTTAGTAAAGGCAGCACAGGAGTGATTAGAAGCAAGTATTTATAAACTACATATCTGACAGATCATGTATCAAAACATATGTAAACAATCCTCAAAATTCAACAGTTAAAAAAAGAAATGATCTAATTTAGAAAGTAGGCAAAAGACTGAAACAGGCATTTCACCGAAGAGGAGATAGATGGCAAAAGTACATGAAAAGATGTTTAACACCATTAGCTGATAGAGAAATGAAAATTACAACCACAATGAGACTTCACTACAAACCTATTGGAACAGAAGAACAATGATAGTGACAACACCAAACTCAGAAGAGGGTGAGGAGATCTTGCGTACATCAGTTGAGGGTATGTAAAATGGTACAGCCACTCTGGAAAATAGTTTAGCAGTTTCTTATAAAACCAAACATGAACATACCATATGACCCAGTAATTTCACACTCTTGGGCATTTATCCCACAGAAATGAAAACTTCTAGCCACACAAAAATGTATACAGAAATACAACAGCTTTTACATAATAGCAAAAGCTGAAAGCAAAGCATATGTCCTTCAATGGAAGAATGGCTAAAAAAACTGCGTTATATGCATATCTATCATGAAAAACTAATTAGCCATAAAAAAGAACAAACTATTGACATTTATACAACCTGGATAGAATTGAAGGGCATCATACTTGATGAAAAAAGTCTCAAAAAGTAGCATACTGTATGACTCCATATATATAAACATTCTTGAAATGACAGAAGTATAGAGATGGAGGAAAGATCTAGATGAAAGAACTGTATCAAGAAAGTGTATCTTCAAGGCTTCACTGCATACCCACCATGCAATACAACCAGAAGACTGCAAGGTTCCTTTGACAACTAGAGGCAACTCCAGAACCATAAATAAGAAAAAAGCCAGCCTGAATCAAGACACTTGTTGCATATAATGAGGGCCTAAAAGTGATGAGTAGTTCAAGACATATCTTGATGAGGAATGTTGACAGTGATATATTAGAATATTATTAAACGTTTTCTGTATGCTGGATACCATTCTAAAAGCTCAACATTATTAACTCATTCAAACAGTACAACAGTCAGGGAGTTGGGTACCACCAACAGAAAAACAGAATAGAGATATCTGTGGAAGATCACATTGTTGGTAAGTTGTCTGCCAGCATTCTGATTCCTGCTGGTTTCTTTGAAAAGTAAGGAGTAAGAGAAGAAAAATGAGGACTGTGACATGTAATTCTTATCCACATTAAAAAAAAAAAAATTCCACAAGCATAGCTCTGTCCATAGACTGAGTGAAGGCAGGAGAGCTCTCTGGGTAGCATGCAATCTGCTTCCCGGCCCACTGCTTCTGGACAACGTTCCCTGGATCCCCCAGGAAGTCCTAATGGCTTATCTTTCCTGTGCTCCCATGATAACACTCATGTGTACATACATAAATATATACATCTGGACACACGTCAATCCTGTACACAGTAACGATCATACTTCATTTGACTTATTATTAGACTGTTAGCTTCTTGAGAGCAAGGGCCATATCTTATCTGATTATCCTTTCACAATTAACTAATTAACTTTCTTGCCTGGATTTAGGAGCCCTAAACTGCTCCTTATGGAGAAAAGCTGCAATGAGAAGGAGTAGGGGGTGATGGGGTGGTGGATTACTACACCCACAAACGTTGGGATTCGACTGCCATTTCTACAAAGTACAGTGTATGCCCTGACAGGGGGAGTAGAGGAAAGTTGCAAGAAAAACATTGGTTGGAGGATAAAGGACTCAGTGTATCAAGCAGCTCAAAACAAGTCGTCGAGTTGCTGGAGGAACGTAGAGGAAGAAACGGCCAAAAATCCAGTCTATTAAATGGAAGGGAAACAGGTTGAGAAGCCCTGGTCTAGAGCCAGATGCACTGGGTTTTGTACTTTTAAAATGGCTGTATCCTGGGCCCACTGTGACAAGGTGGAGGGATGCATGGTCTCCTTCAAGTCCTCAGAGTAACGGAAAAAAATCTCCACTCAAAAGAGAAGGAGATTATGGTAGAAAGAATAACTGCCCTGAAAAATGCCCGTGTCCTAATCCCCAGCAACTGTAAATAAGCTACCCTTCATGGCAAAAGGAACTTCGCAGATGTGATTAAGGACCTTAGTATGGGAAAATTACCCATGATTATCCGGGTGGGACCAATCCAATTACATGAAGGCTTAAATTTGGAAACCTTCCCCAGCTGTGGTCAGTGAAAAGGAGACGTGACTATGGATGGAGGCAGAGAGAAGCAGTATTGCTGGTTTTGAAGACAGAGGAAGCGCCATGAACCAAGGAAAGCAAGCTGCCTCTAGAAGCTAGAAAAGTCTAGGAAGATTCCCTAGAGTGCTCCAGAAAGGACCTCAGCCCTGGAGACACCTTGGTTTTAGACCAGTGAGACATGTGTCAGACTCCAGACCTACAGAGCTATAAAATAATACATCTGTACTGTGTTAAGCCACTAAGTTTGTGGTAATTTGTTATGACAGCAGTAGAAAATTAATATAGGGAACTTTGAATTCTAGGTCAATTCTTCCCCTGAGGGTGGAGGGGGAAAAAAATTGAATTGGCGGGGTGTGTGTGTGTGTTAAAAGCCCAGCCAGAGAGAAAGATCATATCTGACCCTGACAGCGCAAGGAAGGTTGAACAGAATGGAAGGACAATTTTTTTTAAGAATTAGAATAAGGCCAGAGAGAATGCGTAATGTAAAAGGTTGATATGGTAAATCTTGTTTATCTTCGGGGAAATGCTGCTCTCATTCTAAACCCCACCCCAAGATTCTCTTCTGGAAAGAGCAAACTTGGAATGTCTAAAAGCGAACAGAATAAAAGCCACACTGTTTGGTGCTCCTAAACTGTGTCTGCCCTTCACTGCAAGCCAAGGTCAAGAGTGGTCTGTACCTGAGAAAGGGGGGCAGTCTACAAAGCACTCTGCGACAAAGTTCTCACGTAGGCTGCAAGGAAACGACAGCCGGTCACTGGGGAATGGGCACAAATAAGATTCCTCTCCTCTCATTTCTGCCAGTACTTCTAGGCAAAGAAAGCAGAAATGATAAGACAAAAGTTAGTGGTATGAGGCACTGTATTTTAAGAACTCGCTGTGGGAGGTCTCTTGATTTCATAATTTTCTCCACTAATTAAGAGTGAAGTTAAATTAAAAGAAGAATGGACATCATAAACACATTTGCTTATGTTGTTACCCATTGTATAGTCATAAAATGTAAACCTAGCTGTTGGGAAGGAAAGTTCTGATGGAAAGGAGCATCCTTATACCCTTGTAAAGAATCAGAATAATGGCAATGTTATATGGAAAAAAGACTGATGCAAAATGAAAAAAAAAAGTTTGTGTTAGACTGAATATTTTGTCACATACTGATAAGAACTAAAATTACTATTTATATACAAATTAAATCATCATGATTCAAAGAAAATCTACGACAGTTGAATATGACTTAAGTTCTTAAAATGGTTGACTCAATTAAAAAATAGCTCATTGAAGTTTGTAAATGTTTTAACATCTATATTATAATTTACATGTCAAACTAAATTACCTTAAACTTGAGACTATACTGGTTAACCATGCATACCAGTTATTTTTTAACTTTTTCAGAATCTTGAAATTACAGAACATGTATAAAACCTTAAAAGTCACCCTAGTCCAACAACTTGCCTGACTGGAGTGATATCCCTGACAGATACTTTCATTTTTCATTTCATTTTTCCAGACAGAATCATCTACAGACCACTTTATGTTCTAACTTGTGCAAAGAAAAAAAGAGAGAATGACATGGTCGTTAACTGTGCACCTAACTTATGTCAGGTATCGTGGTAGGTGCTTCACATCCTTTTAAAGAACTGACTCTCTGTAACATCCCAGTAAAATACTATGAGCTACATTTCATAGGTTAAAAACAAAACAAAACAATGCAGAAAAGCCAAAGTACAGGACACTACTACTTACTAACTAAAATAACTCAGTCAATGTTATGGAACAAATAAATATTTCAAAAAACCTATTTTAATAAACTAATGAGGTTAAAAAGACAAAAATAAATGCATTCTTCATAATCAAACTTAGTGTCAATAATCTATACTTTTAACAGTAGACCAAGGGAAATATTTTTTTAAATAATAAAATAATACTAAGACAAATAATAGCAGGTACACCATAAATTGTGTTAATTTGGGTAAATTTATAAAAATCATTAGTATACATATATAAGTGAATGGCAAGCTAAATTAGAAAATAAAATCTACCTTTCTTCATTAAATTTGAATGCAGTAGTACTCTAACATATGTATAAGGTTAAAGAGTACAATATCATGATCTAGTACTAACTTTGATGTATACGGTAAAAATATCTTTAAATATATTGCATGTTGAAAATCACTACTGGTATTTTGCTCTTTCATTTCTGCTGAGGCTTGAAGTGGTGAGTATACAAACTAAATGGTCAACAACAGAAGAATGTTTAAACTACTGGCATATCATGGCCATTCAACAATATTTTTGAACATAATGATATGAGATAATGCTCCTAATACAATGCTAAATGGCAAAAATGCAGGAAACAAGCACACACAAAGCATACTTGCAAAACTGTAGAAATAAAATGATATACATATACATTAAGGTACATAGGGACAAATATAATACAAAAAAAGCCACTGCTTTATGAACCTTATAGTTTTAGTGTATCCTATTTTTCCAATTTTGCTCATCTTATTCTATTATATATTTTAATTAATTTGTATATTTAATTTATTTCTCATTAGACTATAAGCTTTTGGGGACCAGGGACCATCCCTTAGTTGCAATTATAGACACCTTCGCCATATTTGGCATTAAAAAATTTTTGCTAGGCTAATCTGAATGAAGTGTAAGGTAGTCTATGATTTTAGTTCAGGAATAGTTTCTATATTTTTAAAGGTTTTTTTAAAAGTCACATTCACAGTGTTATGTAGTCTAAAATACATCTGGATACAATTCTATTCAAATGGAGCATTTTTTATTTTAGTAAGTTTTCTCTTTAAATGGATCTATATCTTAATTTTTAAAAATTCTACTCCATTGTAAAGTGTGTGCTTCACATTCTGCTAAAAGAATGAGACAATTAAAACTAACCAACGTCAGCCTGGACTTTAGATCATGTTCTGTATTAAAATGAAATATGCCTAATATGAATAGAAATACTTTATAAATTTTCTCAATTATATATTTTGTAGTTCTGTTACCCTTTCAAGTATGATACAGATATTTTGCATTAATAGGCATTTTTATAATCATTAATGGGCACATCTGGAGACTTAAGTTTTAATTTACTGAAAATTTTAAAGAGTCATGCTGCTTTTGCGATGTGTGTGAAAAAAAATATGTAACAGAAAATCATTAGCACAGAACACTACAGAAAGGGGGTAGGAACAATTAGTGTTGATATATAATCCAATATCATAATATGGAAAAAATAAGCAATCTGCTGTATTCCTATCATGCATTTGGCAATGTAGCAGGCGGTTTGCATATATAATCTCATGTAATCCTGTACGTTAGATTGGCGATCCCCATTTTACAAATAAGGACATTGAGATTTATCATGGAAAGTAACTTTCCTAAGTAAACACAGCTATTACATAATAGTATCTAACCCTAGTCTGTCTAATTAAATAAAGCCTTTTTCTCCAAGGCCATTATGCCTCTTGGAAAAGAAAAGCTGGTGGTGAAGACAAGCTGAAGGACTGAGAAGCCGGTCTCAGAATAAGCTGCTAGTTATAGTTATGTAACTTAAATGACAGGAGAGGCTTGAACACCAAGGTTCTGCATCAAGGATAGAGAAGTTGTTTCATGAACAGATCTCAGATGGGCTGGAGCTGGCACGATGCGGAATACTTCTGGAAACTGACCTTCACCTCACTCAGTCTCACAGTAAACAGCACTCGGAAATGCGTCGTGGTTTACCTGTACCAGTCACTCACTCTTGATTAGCAGGTAGACTTGGAGCCATCTTAAGGAGAATTTCCAGTAGGCATGGAGTCAGCTCCCAGAAGGAAGCTGGGGACAGGACAAAGGAAGCACACATGCTGGTACCAAGCCACAGCTGCATGGCTCCATGGGAAAATGCAGCTACACTTCCATGTGAGACCATGCTGTGTCATCGCCAGATTTACCTGCTTTCATAAGTTTCTGTATCATTTCCATTCATGAAACTAAATTCTTTATCTGTGTCTGATGGTGTCTTTCCATCAACACGTATCCTGTTGCCACAATCTCGTGAAGGTTATTGAATAGCTTCTTCCCATGAATGACATTCCAGTCATATCAGCCCTGGCTAGCATATCTGCTTACATGCTGAAGACACTGTTGCTCATTCTTCAGGTCTCAGAGAAAACCCTACATTCTTCTTGAGTCTTCCAGGCTTATTTTCTTAGGATCATTCAGGTACCTTTCTCTATGTTTAGATTGTATCATGCACATATTCCCACTGTACTGGTGTCTCACTAATCATGTCGTTCATCAACAAATGTCTCTTCCCACTAAAATGATAGTTCTTTAAACCCCAGCCTATAATACAATAGGTGCAGTATTTATTTGTTAACTAAACCTGCCTTTTGTTGCTTTTATCACCTGAGGTATATTGATACCAGCAATTTAACACTGAATTAAGCCCAATACAAAATATTTTCAAAAGATGACACAAGGATGAAAGCATTTTTAGAAAAAGAATAACAGTGTAAAGAAATAAAAACAGTAATAGCTAATGCTCCCTGAGCACTGTGGGCCCTCGTTTGACATGTATTAATTCATTTAATCTTCACAATAACATTTTGCAGAATGTACTGCTACTTACCCCATTTTCCAGATTAGAAAACCGAAGCAAAGGATGATTAAATAATCATCTGGGATCATACGGCAAATAAGAGATGGAGCTGGGATTTTCCACCTATTTGCAAAATCCAGGCGGTTTGCCTCTTGAGTAGTTTCTCTTAGCCACTGCTGGTCAAGGCCCTCCCTGTGTTAGTGATTTCCTTTCATTTAATCCCTGAAAGTAGGAGCTGAACCAGCCTGATCTGGTCCCTCAGCTCCACGGGTGAGTGAGCGGCAGGGTAGGAACTATCACTGCTGTGTCTCTGAGCACTTTGTGATGGACACAGAGGCAAATGAAGCCAACATATTCCACGTGTGGGCTATTCTTGTCCCCTCAACCACCTCTTCCCATTTCGTGTATTTTGAGCTCTTACTTGTCTATAACATTTTAGAATCAGTTTGTCAAGTTTCAAGAAAAAAACCTGCGTGGACTTTGTTTAAAGTTGGACTGACTCTATAGATCAGTCAGACAACAACTTACCATTATAGTAAATCTCCCTATCTATGAACATAGGTTTTTTTAAATCACTTAAAATTTTGGTTTTCTTTAATAATCTTAAATTTTGTAATTTTCCAAAAAAGGTCTCAAGTTATTTTTAAAGATTACTCCCATATATCTCATCTTATTGTGCTAGCTAGACATGTAATGCAACAATAAATATAATCAGCTACAGTGGGTTTCCTGGTTTCTGATTTTAAAAGTAATGTTTCCAACATTTACCATTAAATATATGTTTGTTGTAGGTTTTTGGTAGATAACGTTTCTCAGGTAAAGAAAATTACTAACTTGCTAAGAATTTTATTCTTTTAATGATAAGCACATACTAAAAATTACTGAATATTCTTCCTGCATCCACTGAAATGATTAGATAGTTTTTCTTCTTTTACTCAGCTAATGTAATAAATTACATTAATAGACTGTCTATTGTTAAACTGCCATTCCTAAAATAAATTTGACTTGGTCTTGAATGTTTCTTGATTCAGTTTGTTACAAAAACTTTGCACCTAAGCTTATGAGTGAGGTTGGCCTACAGTTTTCTGTTCCTGAATTGTCCTTGTCTGGTTCTGAATTTATACTAACTTCACAAAATGAGATGGGCCTGGTTCTTTCTTCTGTCTTATATAAGAGTTTGTATATAAAACACTGAACTCCAGAAAAACTTACCTATAAAATAAATTGGGCCTGATATTTCTTAATTTTTTAAAAGATTTTATTTTCATTTATTTTTAGAGGGAAAGGGAGGAAGAAAGAGAGGGGGGAAAACATCAATGTGTGGTTGCATCTCACATGCCCCCTACAGGGCACCTGGCCCACAACCCAGGCATGTGCCCTGACTGGGAATCGAACCGGTGACCCCTTGCTTTGCATGCTAGCATTCAATCCACTGAGCCACACCAGCCAGGGTGATAGTTCTTTAAGAGAAGATAAGTTATTGGTTTAATTTCTTTCATATTATAGGAAGATTTTAGTTTTCCTTTTCTTCTTTGGTTAACTGTGGTTAATTTTTATTTTTCTAGGAAAGGCAGAACTATACAATTAACATTTACGAAATTAAACTTAAAAGTTTGGGAAGATATTAGAGAATAAAATATTTATAACGAACCTATTAAAACAGGCCCAGAGATCCAAAATCCAAAATGCAGTAAAGGTAAAAAAAAATCAATAATCTCTACCCCACCAAAGACAACAATGAAAACCTAGATCTCCCAAAAGCTCCTTATAAATGAAGAACCTATGAAAACACCAGAGCACTGCTAACATGTTCACTTTCTTATACTTTTGACAAGTCACAAACGCAACTTAAGGTATTTGATCTTATCAGGGTGGTAACTATTTTTAATTAATCACTTATTATTACTGTATTTACCCTTATCTTTAGAATATTTTAGACTATTTTCTAAATTTTCTAATATTCCTTTATGTTCATGTGAAACAATCTTCGCTTGGTTCCATTTTTTACTTTTTCCCCATTAAATTATTATTCCAACTTAATGAAGATGTTAATTAAATTGTCTAAAATTATTACACTAAGTAAAGCTTGGTTATGCCTTAGTTCAACTGAAATGGAGTGGTAGGTTTTTGCAAATGCTAATCAGAAATAAAATTAGGAATCTATAATGTATGTGTCTGATCTGCTTTAATGACACATCATTTCCTCCTTCAAATTTCTGAAGAGAGGTGGGGCACAGTAAATAGACCTTCACCAGAGGAAACTTTGGGTTAAATATCTGACATAGCATCACTTCACGACATCTCCAATTAATCCCTGACCATTCAAAAGCTTCACACCAGAGAATTGGTCTGTTACCTTAAAGACATTTGGAATCTTGCGGGGGAAAAAACATTACTGCTTGCTACGTTTTCTAAAACATCATAAGTGATTTGGAATATAAAACCTGTATTTTCTAAAAAGTGTTCTGAAAGCATTCATTAACATTTTCAGACAATAGCTTTCTTTAAGAAGCAACATCTGCTCATCTTTAAGGCTAATATAAATTCAGTCATTGGTCACATTGTGTTCCCAAACTTCTACCAAACAACTAAGAAGTCCCCAGGATGATACTTAAAAATGTACTATAAAATAATTACCTTTTAAAGGCACACGGGAGGAAAGTAAATGCCTAGAAGGCTGTAAGCAAGAAAAGCATTGTTGAGAAAGACAGAAAGGTCTTGAGTTGGGAGGAATGAAGAAGAAGAGTAAAGAAAAAATATATGACTGAGTCTCAAAAGCATTCACAGATGGCGTTAAAATTCATCCAATTTTTCCCGAGCTGTTAGGAGGCCATGTCCAATTTTCTCACTTTGACATTTTAGATGTTCCTACAACCTTCATCATCATGGTGCAGGTTGAAAACAGGCATCCCTAAAACGTCAGCCTAGACCAACAACCTAATCTAAAAGCCACTATTTTCATACTTCCTTCTCTCCACTTAAATAAACACAGTTAATAGAAAATATAAAGATGGTACAATCACAAGAAGATTAGAGCAAAGGGAAGCTAAAAATAAAGCTGAGAGCAAAACAGACCTGAAGGCGCTTATTACCTTCATCCATGCCTAGAGGGAAATTTACAGCTTTACAGTGTAACGTGATCCTTTCCCAAGAACTGAAGTTGTAAACTCTGCCTAAGTAGCAAGCAATATCCAGTCTCCAGGCTTGCAAATTACCAACCCCAAAGTACTACAGCGCTCCAAATAATGTGACATGCAATTTTCCTAAAGGTTTTATGAATACTTTAAATCTATTCAACAATTAATCCAAATAAAATAATCATGACTGAAACTAAACAACAGGCACATAAGAGTCCAGGGAAATCAGTTAATGACTAGAAACTACTTGGCACAGAACAGACAGCTGTGCTTTCTAAATGCTGTTATTTTTAACTAGTACTTTCAATTGTGTCAACTAAAGTAAAATAAAATCTATATTCCTTTCCAAAGTATTTATATTATCACAATGAATCTTATCTGTCTGGTAGGTTTTGTTCATGTTTGTTGATAATATAAAAACAATTTTTAAAAAAGCAGTATACCATTAACTTGCTTATATTTCACTTTTTATATTTAATGTTGATTTTTAAATTTCTGCTTTTTTGTTCTTCCAGAGCATAGTAAAATAAAAATTTTAAAGGCTATTAAACATAGAAAAGATTCCTTCAGTTATGTTTCTACTTTTTAAGTGAGGATCTAGTCATCGTATAAAATAAGGTTAACCAATACTGAGAAATGGCATTACAAGTTGAACATCAAATTAAAGATCAAAACTTTCACACTTGAAGCTCACAACATGCAGACTTATTATCTAACAACTGATTATATTTGTTGAAGAACTAAACTAAGAACTTGCTTGCCAAACATCTCCTATGAGTAATAAGAGAACTGCCATTTTACAGAAAATTTACATTATATACATTTTAAAATTATACAGAAAAATTCTTCTAGTTGTTAAAAAACAAAACAACAGAATCACAAATATGATGTTATAAGTAATGCCATCTGATTCCAGACTAAGTTTTCCTAAAATTTGTCTCTGACTAAAAAACAAAACAAAACAAAACAGAACAAAAAAACCCAGCTAAAGTATCTCTAATAAAAGTTAAAGACACTTCTATTAAATATTTGTGAGAACATTGAGAAATCTGCTATCTACTAACTTGTAATCTTGATCAAGTTGCTGAATTTTCTATGCCTCTGTTCCTTTTCTATAAAACAAAGGACAATGATTTCTATTTTATAGTATCATTCTTGTTAATAGTTTTGTGTTAATAGCAAATATTTATGTAAACATGTAAATATGTAAATTAAATAACCCAGGTAAAGATTTTAGAATGATGTTTGGCATAATAATGATAAAAAAAATATTGGCCATATGTCCTTTACCATATTTTCACTTTTTATATTCCTCATTTTCCTTAAACAGAATATCAGCAAATCTGTAACAAATTGTTAAAAAACGAGCTAAAGAGAAAAAAAAATCTTTAGAGAAAAATGTAGCTTTCAAATTAATTACATACCCAGTTTACACTTCAATGGCCCAATATTACCTATAATTGAACTTCGTGATTACTCAGCTACAACATTTTTAAAACCTTAAAATGTATAAGGTTTTTAAAAAATTACTGAAAAACTTGGAACATTTTTGGAATACTCCTTTAAGGACAGGATGCTCCTATTAATAATATTTTTTAGAGACCCATCTAGGTGGATCCTTTATTTGTATAACAAAAAGCAGAGGCAAAATAGAGACACAGATCTAAGAAGCTAAAAGTCTGAATGATAATGAAAAAATTGGTCTATTGAACCACCTTATGAATTGGTGCAATTTCCTAAACTTAAAGAAAGGAGTGATGGACAGCAGGTTGACCTATTAACAAAAACATTAAAACAAAAGCCAATTAGCATCATCGATTGATAAGAGAAAAAATATATATAACATGAATAAAAGAATATGAACAAAATTACAGAAGGACTGACCTTCCCAAGGAAGGATGTTGATGTTTGAAGAGTTTCTACTTATATTAAATAGGAAAGGAGAGGGGGAGGAAGAAGGGAGGGAGCCAGCACTCTTACTGTTCTCATTTTATAGAGGACTAGTTTTTGCAAAAGAGATCTTGGTACAGGCAGCGTTGACTGTCTGTAGAGTCTTTTTTTAACTTGCTCTAAGCTTTGTTGAATTTTCCACAGAAGCTGGTGTCTGTTCCACGGGTAGGTTTGTGAGGGCACGCTCATAGGTATGCAAGAGATCAGAGCACAGGATGTAGGAAGTTGGGTGAGACATTCTCTAAGATTTTAAAAAATTGCATACGTTCTGCCCTAATTTTTAGTTTCTTTTGTCTCTGTATTATCTATTTTTACCAGACTTATTCAGGTATAACTCATAATTGGGCTTAGCTAGTTTTGAAAAGACTTTCTTTTCTCCATCTGCCTGTTAGATTTATTACAGCAGCATTACCTCAGTACGGATCCTGACATTGGGTTATTTAAATCCCACTACCTGAAGCCATAAGATACAACAGAATTCCCCTTTGAGTTTTGGTAATACCATGTGAAGACTTTTTCCTGTATGATTGTTGTTACTTTCTAGTTTTAATAAAATAAATTCCTATCTACATTTCTTGTTGTGCCAACTAGAAAATCCGTCTTTATAAGCATCGTCATCCCATATACACTAACACTGATAATCTGTAAATCTCAAATGTAAGTAGTGCTGCCACCCGGCAGATGTTTTGTTTTAAAAAAAAAGGCTGCTTTGTTCCGTGTGTTCACATTGCAATATTTGCTTCGCAGCATAGCTCGTGTTTCACTTTATTTCAGAATTTCATTTCAGCACAACTTCATATATTTTCCACAATCCCTTTACACTGTAACTGAAAACAACAAATCTACAATATAGTTTAAAGCTAAACAAATATAAAAGCACAATTAATGAAAGAACTGGTTATTGTTTTCAAGGTCTGATTAGCTAGAAAATTCAAACAGGTTTACCTTGACATACAACACACATGCATAGCACTGTGTGAGAAAACGCTTCTATCACCTACTTGACGACACATGGCTTTACTAGAGAAGTCAGTACTTCAAACATCTACTCCTCAACATGTTTCATGACAATTATATCATGACAGCAGAACTAAACATTCTGTAAAACAAAAAGGTGTGTGATAAGTTTCTGGCATTCACAAGAGATCATTTATAAAACTCATAAGAAAAATTCTGGAATTTGTTCTCAAAAATAAGTCCTCTCTGTCTTTATGACAAGCTTCCTAGTCAGACACTAGGTATTTGGAATTGGTCGAAATGGGAATAACATTTTTTTTAACAAATGGACAAACAGAAGTGAGTCTAACTTCCTACTCCCTACCAAATGACTTCTCCTTAGCCTGATGTGGAAGCTGAAACTTTGTGGTCACTTACTGTACATAACTGAACATTTCTTCTCTAGATAAATATACTCTAATATAGATGTCAGCTCTGTTTGACATACAGATGACCAAAAACTTCATGAAAACCAATGCGAATATGAAATCACACTTAAAATGTGTGACTTGCATAGTATAAAAAGATAAGTATTATTATAGGTGACCATCTCTATGACAGCAAAAAGCAAAATAAAATAGTAAACATGGGCTTTAGATTTTTATCTATGAAACAGTTATCAGTTTTAAAATATCAGAGACAGTAGTTATCAGTTTTAAAATATTACAGACAGTAGAGGGAATGTTGACTGCAGAGTTGTAAGGAAAAAGACTTTCAACAAATAAACTAGTATTCACCTGATAGGCCCACCACCTACCCCTCCCAATATCTCAAAGGGTGCACCTCTGTTTGTATAACATGAAATTGTATCCTCTCAGGAAACATTACTTTAGAGGTTAAGTGTCCCCAAGAAATACAAATTCATCGGCTGGTAGTGAGTCATGCTTTTGTTCTTAAATAATCTTTTTAATAGAGGTAACACGATGTTAGAGATAACTGTTTCAGACTATTAACTAAATGCTTCTTCATCTGAATGAATAATATTTTGTTCAATTTTAAGTAAGAAAGCAAGCAAGTTTCTTCAAATAGGATAACCAACATTTTAAAATGGAGGGTTTTTCTTTTTAGGACATTTGTTCTGAAGGAAAAAGTGAAAATTGGGCTTACTCTTAGGGAAAATCACTTTTAAATGTTTTATGGACCCCCCCTCCACTCATTTTTTGTCTTCATTTCAGATTTGGAGAAGAATGTGTCATAAAATCTCCCTCATTTCAACTTTAGCAAATTATCCCCTACCAGCACCATTAAAACTATGATAAGCTATGATATCGTTGGAAACAATTGACAATGTAGGAGAAGTTTCATATATAACACCCTATCCCATTACACCATTTTAAAAAACCATCAGTAAAAAAGTTAATTCAAATATTCTTTAGAGGGAAACACAAACACATACACTTCATACTGATAAATGAGCCACTTTAAAAATGCTTTTCAAATGGTATTAATTCTGTAATTTTTTTAATCAACCATGTGAAAAAGAAAATATTTGCCTATATCCAACCTTATTTCTTTACCTTTTTCCAGTATTACAGGACACTTCTAATTCTTGTCCGCCAGAAGGAAGTAGGCTTTCATAGACATGAACTACTAGAATAATGCTTAGTTTGCCCATGGGGAGAGAAAAATTATAGTTTTGTTGCAAAGATCCACATGTTTGCTGAGGCCAGCATAGAGAAAACAGTCAAGAAAGGCAAAGGAAAAGGAAGAGAGGGAGGAAAGTAAGGAAGGAAAGGAGGAAAAAAGATACTGTGGTCCTCTGAAGCTAAGAAGGTATCCTGGTAGCACACTCACTAATAGGAGGACTTAGCTTCACCTGCGCTACCCACGATTCGCTGTAAACACAGGTTAGTCGGGGTCCTAGTTTTATAAAATACATGGTTTTTATTAAAATGAATACTGTATTTATTAGGTAAAATGATAACTGCATACATAATAAAACATTCCACCATATTAAAAGACTATTTTATCAACAATTGTATATAGTACTTCATTATTTTACTGTACCTGAACTATGTTTTTGGAACTGCCACAGGAAAGCTGGTTTTAATAAACTGTAAGATTGTGTCATGTTGGAATATTATTTACAAAATACATTGAATTTGATCTGCTATGCATACTTAGGTAGAAATCTATGCCCGGAAAAGTTCATGATTAAAAAGATAATGCATAAATTTATTGTCAGGGTACAGAGGCAGGAGGTTTCTTCAGTGACAAGCTACAAAGGTAAGAGTAAGTTTCAAGTTAGCTGCTAATATAGAGCTAACCATTGGTATTTTAAAAGGCTGGTAGAATAAAAGAAAAAATGGTGCTAGAAAACTTAATAATACAAACTATCTCAGGGAAAACTGAAATTTTTGTCTGGCTGGTTCACAGAGCACCAAAAGATACAGGCATAGTAAGTATTTTATACTTTTCATATTCTAAGACGGGAATTTAAAAACGACCCAAGAAAGAAGTGCAGAAATGTAGCTATGAAATGGGCAAACTAAGCTTTTCAATAGATAGGAAATAATCATGTTTTAAACAATGACACAACTATGACTGTGGGTGATATACACGTGGATTTTGAAATGTTAGTCATTTCAAGGCTTTTCTTAAAACATAAATACTTAGATGCTCTTAAAAGAATAGTCATGAATTATACTTTTCACCTAATAGTTTTGATAAAGACAAATAGATTCTTGGTGCCATCAGCAATATAGAACTATATTAATAATAAATATTATATGATCCTCTCAAGGATTGAAACAGGAAAGTTTATCTTCAAATGGATCAAGAATTAAAAGTTAAGTGCCTCCTTTAACATTAACTTGGAAGAAAAATCAAATATTCAACACTTCCCTAATCAAATGCAAATTTCCTGACATTTCTGCAAACTAAAACAACATCTTAAACACTTTCATTAATATTGATAGACTTAAAAAACCAAAACTATTATAAACTAGATGATTTCTGCTTATAGCTTTCATTTTCAACTGCTTTTTTTTTTTGCTTTAAGTGCTGATTGTAATGTCTTAATTTTCACAAGTGTTTAGATTGAAATGGAGCAGAAAATTCATCAGCAGTAGTTAATCTCTATTTTAATGTCTGTTTTAAACTCAACGATGTTTTGGTGGCTATGAACTCGTTCATGAAAAGAGATGATAACCCCTTAACAAAACATAAACTAATTTGGGCTATAAAGTTAACTACTCGAAATTATCAAAATAAAATGTGCTCTTAACAACTTTAAGGCTCACCAAAATGCATGACAAACTAGCTGAGAAATTTAACTCTGTCTCCTGAAGGCCAACCCAGTCCCTTATTGATTGTGAATACAACATTTATAATACATGCCTAACATTTCTTTATAAATTTAATATGCTTCTCCACATTTGCCTATGATGTCGTATAATGTGGTCAAGATGATTGGCCAGGTCATGGATACAGGCTCTCTCACTTACAAAATTTTAAATAACCTTATTACAGTTTGAAAACTTTTAAGATGAGGTTGTATATGTTTAAAAAATATTTTGAAGTATTTCACACCAAACACGGAAATGAAATATTTTAAACCAATTATACTAATTTTCTTTGAGAATACAACCAGATGTTCAAGAATTATTGCTCTGAGAGGAAACTAGAACCCTTTAGGTACTAAAATACAATTTAAAGGTATCATATTATGGAAATCATTAACATTTTAAAGAATAATATTTTCCTTCAGAGAATCCACTGTACTCACTTAACAGTCTATGCATTCTGTGAAACTTCATTGGTAACTATATAGCTGTCAGTGTCTGCTTTAGCCTCAGTAGAGAATTATGAGGAGGAAAAAATCACCACCAGATTATTCAAAAGAAGTAACACCGTTAAAAGCATCTAAAGTAGAAACGTGAAAGATAACAGCCTATAACATCAGTAACTTCACAAAGACAAATCTTTTTGTTTTTTGGTAAACAAATTGGAGTGGTGGTGTATAAATGGCAGCAGTTCAACCTATCAGTCTTTATGACTAGAAATATCTATTTACAACATAAACCGGGGAGAATATCACTCTTCTTCAAGAAATGCCTAACAACAGTGATGCTTGCAGGGGGGTGGGGGTAATCGTTTCATTTCCATTTTTCACTTCCTGCTTAGTGCCAGGCATGGTTCTGGGCCCCCGGACGGCAGGCATGAACAAGCCAGACATGGTGTTCAGGCTCATGAAGCTTGCCTTCTATTGGGGAAGAAGGACACTAAATAAACAAGACATTCGCAGACATTTCAAGGGCTATGAGAACAGTTCAACAGAACCATGTGAGGGAGTAAGACTCTTGGGCTGCAGGGCTACTGTAGATGGGGCATTCCGCAGAGCCCTTCCGAGGAGGTGCTATTTCAAAGCTGAGGCTACTGGAGAATCCACATACACTCTTTCCAGTTGAGCACATTTCCTTTCAAACCTTCTAGCAGAATTAATTTTTCCCATCCAACTGGCAGATCAGTCATTCTTACATGAGATGGACAGGAGTGGTCTTGGGACATCACCAAAGGAATATAACAAAGTGCTAACCAGTGGTTACGAAGAAAAGGAGAAAAAAAGAGGGGGTTACTATGAGAGCACCACTCAATTCATAAGCAACTATATCTGAGTAGAAAAATATCAAGGACTGTGTAAGAGAAAATGGGGCACTTTATCATTACCCAGAGAGATGAAATGTGGACGATTTTCTTCTGACTGGATTATGTCCAGAGAGGTTTCAGAGAGAATGACGGCCATTACAAAGCTAATATCAAAAAGGAAGGGAAATAAGCAGGGGGTCCAATGGTTGTATCATTACACGCTAGCAATGTTAGTCTCACTGTCGCTGACCAATTAACACAGGAAAATTAAATAACCCGAATATCCCAACATAATGCTGCTTTCACTTTTACAATGAGGGCAATGAACCAAATACACCATGCATGTAGGGACCAGCACTAACCTGCAGAATAACCAAATTCATGCAGTGGGGTTTCACTGGCTTTAAAACTATCCCAACATCACAAATCTGAGTAACTAGTATCACTGTGAATGACAACTCCCCAAACTCAAATGCACATGATTAAGAAACTGGGTCAAAACAAAATATGAAATTGTAAAAATCAACTGTAATGAGCAAAATGGGTTTTCATATTTAAAACAATTTAGGATGAACTATAAGATTCATCATGCCATGTGGGAGAGACATCTAATTATAATTAAGCCTTTTATTTAGTTATATGTACATAGAAAATAAAGAAATAATTAGAAAGAAAATATAATTCAATAGAGGTCTTATTTTTTCCCAGGCATAGTAAGAAAAGGTATATGGTTTTTCTCTTTTCACAAAATTAGGCAAGAAAAACAGCTGTAGGTTAGCAGAGTGAATTTTTCATATCATATAATAGTATATGCATACAAATGTTACGATGTTAACTATTCTTTTAATGGTTCTTGTAAATCCACCACATTCATAATTTATTCAACTATACCCCTATTGTCATTATCAAACATTTCCCTATCAGATGAAGGGCACAGAGGAAAATGCTCTCACACACTTTCGTGTGCAACACCAAAGCACGACTGCCAGGATCCCTGACCGAGAGGGTGTCTTCATCCACATTCCCAAGCTGATTTCCTGGAAAAAGGAATCAATCTCTACATTCACCCTGCATCATTTCAACACTAAATACTGTGTAATTAATTTTTAAGCGGTGCCACTCTTATGGGTAAAAAATGACACTGATATCTCATTTTTGAAATTTGCATTTTTAGCCTCAATATATGGTATATGGTTTCACGTTTACTGGCCCTTATAGTTCTAAAAATAATCTGACTCTGACCTTTTAAATAAAGGGGCTAGTAAGTTCCTTGTTGATATTTAAGACTGTTTAATATAGTATACATATTAATCTTCTGTCATGTGTTCCAACATTTTCCCAGTTGTCATTCTATCAACTGTGCTTGTTTTCTGTCACTCGAAATTTTCCATTTATGCAAATATATTAACCTGTGAAAATATGACTGATCCTGTTGCTTTGTTTTTAATTTGTTGCTCAAAAAATTTCTTACCTATCTCAAAATCAGTTATTCCCTACATTTTTCTTTTAGATTTTGTGGTTGGGTTTTCTTTACTTTATCTTTCTTTTTTTTTTTCCAGTTCATTTAGATTTTATTAGGAGAATGGAAAGCAAAGGACAGGTCTGAGATATTTAAAAGCCAACTGCTACACGGGCTGGAGGTAGAAGGGGAGGATGAGGCTGGGAGAGGGAGAAATTAAGGAGGCTACCGGAGAGGGGTTCGAATTGAGAAAATGACATTCCATGCTGAGAAAATGGCATTATGAGACTGAACCCATTTCTAACTACGTTATTACTCTCCTTTCCTTAAAAGTCATGTTTCTTGAAACAGTAGTCTATATTCCTCACTTGAAATCTTCACCATTCATTCACACACCAGCCCTAATACAATATGGCTACCAACCTGACTACTCCTCCGTTTTCATCAAAGCCACCAATGTCTTGCAGTTACTATGTTCAAGGTACAACAGTCACTCTGAACCAACAAACTCTGGAAGCATTTAATATTGTTGCCCACAGACTCCACGGTAAAATCCTCCCTACGCCTCTCCTGGGATGGTTCTCTCCTCCTCCCGTCCTTCTCCCTGGCTGCTCCTTCTCACTCTTCTTCCTGTCTTCCTTTTAAATGTTGGTACACCTAGGGACTTCATCAGAAACTTCCCTTGTAAAGCTTATCCCTGTCTTATGTGATCATACCCACCCCCGAGACCTCAGCCATCACCACAAGATGATGATTCCTTAATCTTTTCCTACACCTTAGATTCTCTCATGGGCTGCGGAGTCCCGTTTTCATCCCCATTTCAAATCCTACGAGTCTAAAATGAATTCATCAGCTTCCACGAAAGATGTGCTTACACCTATTTCCCAATGATATTACCTGGCTCAGTGAAGTAACTGCACCTCCATTCAAAACTCATCCAAACTAGCAGCCAAGCTAAGCCTTATTCTGTCACTCACTTCAGTCCCTGCCCTACTGCCACCTAATCAGTCACGAAGTCTCAGATTCTCCCTCCTACTCTAAAATTCATCTTTCTCTCCAATCCCACTCCCATGTCCTCTGTTTAGAAGACCCTTGAATCTCTCACTTAAATTACTCAGTTTTTTAATTAATCTCTAGGACTTCCTGCCTCACCCCACCCAATGCATCCTCAACATAGTGCCAGAGTTTTTTCTAAATTGTCGATCTTTAAGGTTATTTTCCTGCTTAAAGTCTTTTAACTACACCATTTTGTCTTAAGTGATTTATATTGTTTTCTGAGTTTCTACTGCTTCTTATTTGCCAGGATCTTTATAAAGTATATTTTAAATACCTTCTATGGAAGGACTAGATTTATTTCTATGTGTGCTGGCTCTACTCTATCATGTCTACTTCCCCCCACACAAAAACAAATTCCTCAGTATGACTTAGAAGATTCTTTAAGATTTAATTCCTACCTGCGTGTCGATCCTTATCTTGTGCAATGAGCTTCACATGTTACTGTTCAGTTGTACCAAAACTTCTTTAATTCCTAGAATATCAAACAGTTTTCTTGCCTTCTTATTTGTATTACTCCTCCTGCCTGGAATCCCCAACCGCCTTCACTCACAGGATCACACTTATCCTCCAAGAGTTAATTCAGCTGTCATGTCTGGGTTAGATGACTAAGTATTTTATAATTCCATAGTCTTCTGAATATTTCTCTATCCTAGCAGAGGACCATTATCTCTTTAGCAACTATTTCTTCAACTACACTCTTAAGTGTGCCTAAAACAAGGACTCTACTTCTTGAATGAAATGCCCAAATTAAAGCCATACACAGGATACTCAATAAAGGTTGGTTGAAAGAACTGAATTGTGCGATCAGCATATTGGAGTCATTTAAAAAAAAAAAAATGTGAGAAATAACTGTGGAAACATTGGTTTGGACAATGAGGATCCTGAATGGCGACATAAAGATCTATTTCTATAGCCAAAGATCTATTGAAGGTTTTGAAATGGAGAATGAACAAAATTTGATGTGTGTCTTAAGAAAATAATGATTAGTAACCTGATAAGATGTGAGAGGTTGGAGAAGGCATTTAAAAGGTCCAGAAAAAGTTGAGGCGAAATAGAGCTCATTTTGATACAAGCCAATTTCTAGAAACTGGCAGAGAGCCAGCCATGTGCTGATGTTTACCTTTTCTTGCTGTTTCATGTTAAAATCCTTCCATATGAATATTTCTTCGTACAGATTTCCTATACTACCAAACTTAGCATGAAGTTGGCATTCTGAGTCTAACATTCAAGAACAAATCCTGAAAATTCTGAATTTAAAAGTTTCAAGGATAGCCATGCAAATTGTTGAGTCCACCCAAGGAAAAAAACAGGAAGAACTAGAGAGCTGATGGTAGAAACGTGGCCACGCACTAATGAGCAAAGAAGAAAGAGACACTGTCAGGGACATGGTGTGGTCTGGGCAAGGAGAAGGACCAAAAGAGTATAACATGGGTTGAACTACTGTGATGTGAGTGGCCCCATCCATGGTGTAAACCTGAACAAGTCAGCCTTTGGTTCAGATCTACAGCTACAAAATCTGTTTGTGTAATCAACATTCAACAGACTTTAGGGCAAAATGCCATTTTAAAGGCCATCCTATATTTGAACACTCTGTGTTAAACTGCTTTTCTGATGCTTTGGCTCCATCTAAATAAATTTTAGTATAGAAGTACACTTCTCCTGATTATTGTATCTGTTGCCGTCAGCAAATGCTTTGCATCACTAGTTTTAAAAAAATTAAGATTACATAATTGCAGTAAACTAGTCATCAAATTACTACTCTTGATAGTTTTCTCTGATGACTCTTACTTCATCAACATAGTAATTTTAATTAAACATATTTCCACAATGATAAAAACTCAAGGCCACTTAGGACCTTGAAAAGAGTTTTCCCTCTTTTTCAGATTGATGCTTTTAAGAGTGCTTGTGAATTTGGTAGTAATATTAATTAATTAGACAAAATCTTTCTGTAGAACAGAAACAGTAAGTAAGAATAGCAAAATTCCTTTACTTGAAATTATGAAAAATTTTTAAACAAAATGACTTGTATAAACCCTATAAAAATCTTCTCTAACTATTAGAATATGATTACTTTAAAAAAATATATGTCGGTATGTACAATTTCTGCATTCTTATTCTAGGAAAAGAGACTGCACAGAAAGGATGGAACAATGGTATGGAAACTTACCATCCTCTCCAACTGGACTCTTTATTACAGACTTATTGCTTCCATGTGTTAAAAAAAATTCAAACCTTTAAGCCAATCCCAATCCCTAAAATTTTTGGCACTCTTATTAAGCACTGAATCCAGAAAAAACATTTTTTTATTATCACAGCCTATCGGATTGAAGATTTATTTATTATGAGAGTGTGTTAGAAATTAATAATTAAAAAATTGGTTGGTTTCTACAAGGCTTAAAGAAAGTATGCTATTTAAAGCTTAAAGCTGTTAAAATACCACAAATTACTTGGTCTCAATATTTAAATAATTAATGCTTATTTTGAATATTGCATTTAGAACATATAAATTCATTTGGAGGAATATTAAAATAGAGGAGGTAAACACCTTTTTTTTTTACACAATAAAGATTTTTTTTTTTCACAGCTGTGGTTACATAAAGCTAAGGAATCAAACATCACATAAAATTAATTCATACAATTTTCTGAAACAATGAAATCTTCTCTCAAACTATGCAATGAGGTCAATGAATTACCTAAACTCTGTTGTCTGTATGCTTTTCCACAAATCAGGGTGCACAATGGGATGCATAACTCCCTAAAAGAAGCACATCTCCAAATTCTGGTGTGTGTGTCAAATGAAAGAAGGAAAAAGTTCCCTCACCCCAAAATGAGAACAGATGGGAATGTAAAATTAGATGGGAAAAGACAGTGAAGCTTTGGATGACCGACCAAGAAATCTTCCCCTAAGGGGAACCAAATATACCAGACCTCAGCTTGTTGTGCTTCCCAGTTAACTTTCAGATTAAATCCAATAGGAATGCAAAGCAGTCTTAGATTCAATGTATTGGTTTTGATTTTTGTAAGCATATATTTTATCAAGAAACTACTGACAAACGTAAGAAAAAACTTTTTATATTCAACATAAAGTAATCTCATAATCACTTGTGAGTTTAACATTACTTCAAACTTAAACTGTTAACAATAAAATTTTTTAAATAATAAAATAAGTGACTTCATGAAAAAGAGGCAACAGACATGAACAAATGTAAGATGCAGACACTAAACTCCTTGTACAATGGAAGTGCCATCTGCAGTAATTTGGAAAACTATGTAAATAAAATATAAATATATTTTATGTTCATTCTTTCCATATCTTATCTGTATAACTAAAAATAATCTTAATAGTAATACCAGCAAATTTTCCTACACCTAGCAAAAAAGTTCCTTTATTTGATATCCAATATTATAGAGCATGACATAATTTTTCTATCTAAAAGTACCAACTAACCTTAAAACAATATTCTCTGTAGTGCTGTATTCTTTTCAATTTTTTATTTTTAATATGGATATTTAGAATTTGAGAAAAGCAAAATCATGCTCTCAGATATGAATGTATTTAAAAACAGTAGCTTTTTATTAATAATCAGTATATTGATTAAATAAAATAATATTTATAAATATTATTTTACTTGAAAATAAAATAACAATCACTAAAATATGATAACTTTTAAGAGCAACTTTGTATGATTAGCCTTGAGCTTTTAAAGTTACCAAAAGTCCTCCACAAAATATATTTGTGGAGATTGGTGTATGCTCACTTTCACATAAAATTTACATTCACTGGTACAGTAAGGAGAATACTTCATTCTTTTAATCAATAGTGCTTGAATTTATAGATTATTTTATCCACAATTTCAAATTCTTTGCCAAGACAACAATGAAAAGTTCTCTGTGTACTTTTTCCCTGCCATCCCAGGGAAAACATGTTAACCCTGTTTTATCTTTTTTAACCTTACTAAGTATCACAAGAAAAATAAATATAGAAATATGACTCGCTCTAAACAGTGAAAGCAACTGCACCTCACACTTAAGTGATTTCAGTTTAAACAACGCAAGGCGCTGGTAATTTGATACAGGTTTCACTTTTTATAGGGAATGAGACCTCCCATGAAGTAGTTGCTCAATATAGTATATTGCATTTAGTTGAATATGTGCATGAAACAACTACTGAAAAGTAGATTTTGTTATTCAGAATACTCTAAATTATATGCAATAATTATTACCAAAAAAAATGGAAATCCCTCAAGGTGTCTAGCTTTCTTTTGTTTTCTCCCTTTATCAATACATAAAAGCCAACAGGAAAACTTTTGGGGATACCATGTTGATTATATTTTATTAAAATGTATTTTTCACACTTTTCATTTATGCAAATAAAATATGAATTAAGCAAAAACTGAATATTTTCAAATTCATTCACATATTAATACCTCAAATTCTAATTCCCCAATATATCAAATACAGATCCGCCTACAAATTTTACATGATTGCCTTAATTAATCTTCTGGTTAATTGGCTGAATAATTTCAACATAGAAAATAGAGAACATTTTATAATGAATCTAAAACTGCTATCTTCCCCTTGGAGGTCGGAGGGGCATGGGGGCTTTGAATAAAGCCTGTGCATGCACACACACAGTATTTTCTCAATGTTCCTGCCCAAGTCCCAGAGCTTCCCCTGTCTTTTTTAAACTGGGTAAGTCATAAGCACTCTGAATGAGAAACACTTAACTAAAAAAAGGAATATGGTTGGCTTAGGTTGTCAGGATTTCTCAGATGGCAGATGCCTGAGGATCTCTGGGCATATTCTCAGGAGTATGAGAGTATTACAAAGCATCTTATTTTGCTTTAGTTTCTTCATATTATGATATGAATATAATTACATTCTGGGTAACCTCCTTCACAACTTTTAGCACCTATTAATATCACATAATTTCAGGTTCTGATTTCATACAAGTGTTTATGATCCTGTTGATATTAGCTGTTTATGCTGACCGTGTTTAACTCATAATATGGTGCTCCTCAAACTGGAATTCATACATGTGTTCTTGGGGCCTGGGAGATATTTTTCTGTCATCACAGTCCACATATTATTCAAGACCAAGAGACACTAGATTAGATCTTTCTAATTCCTTCCCAGTTCAAAAATATATTACATACTATTGCAGCTTACTAACATTTTATGAAGATCAAATTTAAAAGGCACACTTAGAGAAAGCTAACTTCACAAGAGGACTTGTATATGTTCTACTTGTTTTCTCTTTATATTTAAATGCAAATTTTTGAGATAAGAATAAGATGGCACTCGTAATTTGATACAGGTTTCACTTTTTATAGGGAATGAGACCTCCCATGAAGTAGTTGCTCAATACAGTATATTGCATTTAGTTGAATATGTGCATGAAACATTCAATAGACAAGGCAAAACAAGGCTGTCAGATGAAGGTTCTTTCTATTAGCAACAGTCACTATCATCTCAAATGGTTTAGTGGACTACATATTAACTAGGAATCAGAAAACTCCAGTTTTTTTTCCAGTTTTTCCTCTAACTTGAAATAGCATCTTGGTGTTGAAATAATTAACTTCTGCAACTTTAATTTTTTTACAAAGTTAGTACAGTATGCTATGCTACTCAATGAATAAAATGCATAATAAATACCGGGTACTCATGTTATATAATGAAGAGTATGTTTCAAATTTTAATTTATATAATAAGCAGGGAAACAACAAAGCTACAAATAACATGTAAAAATAATAATATATTTTATTTCTGAATCTACTTATCGATTATTTTGATCTAGCTTTAAAAACATGTTTAATTTGCTTCGTCTAATTTAAAAATAGCTAGAGTGTTGTCAATTAGAACTTAAATATATTTTATTGGTAGAAATCACAGTTTACTGGTTAAAAGTTTAAAAATAAAAACTTACCATTTCTCATGTATCATAATCTTATACCAAGTTTTTAAACCATATACTCTTAAAAGAATTCTCAGTTTATATGTATTTTAGTAATACCCATAAAAAAAGTAAAATGTCTGCAAACTGCAAAGCTTTTTAAATTTAAAAATGTATATACTTTACATTTAAAATACAGTTATATAATTTTTAATTTTAAGAGTTAGGGATAATGAAAATCACTTAAATCATCTTATTCCTATCTGTGATACAAATGTGAATAAAAGTTTTAAGCAAAAATTCTCCATAAGGAGGTGAACTGAAATTTTTCCTCATATGCAGCATCTTCACTGAACACTTTTAAAACAGAAATAAGTTTTTAAAACTATTTCTAAAGTGTTACAAATAACATAACAAAACATTACTAATTAACCAAAAATTAAATTATTGATTTTTAAATTATTTATTGAATTTATATTATTAAATTTTGACAGATTCATTTTTTGTTAGGTGAAGGCAGGAGACTCTAAGATCAATTTTATAATAACACATTTCATAATAAGTTTAAATTTTATCAAGAAAGAAATAGCACATTCAAACTTAAAAGGGTTTTTCTGTTATCTTAAGTACAGATAAATGACATTCGTTTATTAACTTCGAAATTTTCTTCTTATAAAGGAATTTTCAGCTTTCATTACTTTAAGGTTTCCTTTCTATATGACTAAATTAACTAAAAGACAGTGGAGTCAAATGAAAAATGTGCATTTCCAAAAAGTGCATTCTTTTATATATTGTGATAAGTAACTTTTTCTTGGAATAGACACGTGCAATTACATAAATGTTAAAATCAATGCCAAGAAGTTACTCTACCTGAACTGTAGAACTGATCTCCGATGCAAAGCCACCCGTCAAGGGAGCTTCGTGACTGATTAGCAGTCGCCCCGTTTTGATCACAGACTGAAAAAGACAAAGAAAACCTAGTGTTGAAGAGAATACATATTTTCAAGTATATGACAGTAGTTTTGATTAAGAAATAAAAATAAATTATTTAAATTCAATAAGTAATAAAAAATTAGTAATTCAGTTTTATGACAAATAAGTTACAATGTAACTCTTTCAACTGGACAGTCATTTGATTTTTGCCCTTTAAAAAGCTTTTCAACATAGTTTATAATCCCAGTACAAAATAACAATAAGATTTGTAATTCTATGTATGCAATCAAAAATGCATTTCACCATAAAATATTTTTGTGTTATAAAAATTACTGTATTTCACATTTCATATTTCAATCTTTTTTTCTTTATATTAAGAATAAAGTATTTTTTTAATTCATTTTGGGTATATTTGCATATAACCAGTCTTAGGAAACACTGTTTTGTGGAGAAGGAAAACACAAAAATAGCACGTAAATGCTGTCGCAAAGGAAAAGCTCATGCTACTAGATACTCAGGCAGACTTAGAAGGAAGAAATCGTTGCAAAAGTAAAAGGGTCACAACCCTCTTTGTCCATATGCATTAAAATCTGGTTAAGAACCTCAATTCCATTTTAACATAGAAAATGTCACAAATAATAAAGATGTATTCTCAATTCTGGCTCGGTGTGGTTGTTCACACTGTGCATAATATACTCTGTACAATAATAAATCAAGAAGTATAGCTATGATATCATAGAATACCAGCTCTATTGGAAGGTAAAAAATAATTAAAATCAACAGCAAGTTATTAGAAGTTATTACTTAAAATATGCTGAACAATTACAACATTACCAAAGAGAAGTGGTAATTCCTCCTCTACATTCCCAATAATTTATCACTTCCCTTAAATTCTACATTATTGTTTCATGAATATGGAATAAAATCTTCCAAGCAAAATATGTATATCAATTAATTTTTCCCTTCATTCTAGGCAATTAGAGTTTAGAATGTAAAAGTATACAGCAGTTTTAAACCAGCAGATGTTAAACTCCAAGATATAGCTAGTAGCCATGACAAGAATAAGTTACTGTATCTACTAAGTAAATAGTGACTGAAAAACATAAAATTTTATGAACACCATACACACCCCCTATGACATGCTAACCTTGGAAGACTGGTGTTTGGATTTTTATGATGGTGACTAATTACACCATTTATGACAGTCACAAATTAAATTTCAATGCACCCGGTTAAAAATATAGACAAAAATATTCCACAATCACACACACAAACACCTTTTTGTGAAAAAACAAATGTAGTCTGAAAGAATTCTCTAAAAGATGCCCTGATTTTTAAAAATTGCTGATCAAAAAAAAAACAAAAACAAAAACAAAACAAGATTTGACAATCAGATCTTCCTTATGGCTCAAAAACCCAGACCTCTGCCAATGTTATAGTGTCTAAAAATGATAGCTAAAATCCGTCCCAGTTGGACAATGCATCTTATATTTTTAAGAGGTAGAAATGAGACCTTCTATAAAAGTGCTACTTTTACCTTAAAACTGCACACAATAGAATTGGTACTCTGGGCTGAGTCCAATCCAAGACCATACGACAGCCTTTAGAAAGATCCCTTAAGGCCAATAAGCAACTAGGCAGACAGTCTAGGCTTCCTATAGCCTACAAAGTGTAATGGGGAAACTCAGCATAGGTGTACCCAGGCCAATGCTTCCAGCCTTGGAGTTCATGCAACATGATGTATAAATAGATGAACCCCAGAGACCTTGAGTTTCTTTCCAAAGGAGAAGGGCTAAACAAACCAAGATGTATCAATAGTCAAGTATTACACAGCCATGAAAAAGACTAAGAAGACTAAGGACGTGAAATGATGCACATAAGTTTAATAAAATAAGCAAACTGCAGAACAATATTATCTCGTTTGTGTGAAAAACAACCACCACAGCAGTGAGGACACCAACAAACATAGCTACACATACATACTGAGCGAACACGCATAATAGTCTGGAAGAATTCATTTCAAACTACCCAAATGTATTTCTAGTGGGGAATGACAGTAAAGGAATTATAGGGAAGGGACTTTTGTTTTTTCCTTTATATAAAATATTTTTATATTATTGAAAGTATTCTCAATAAGTCTAAAATAAATAAAAATAAAGGGAAAGCATTTGAATTAATGCTGAAGGAAACAAATACATATTATATTGAAGTCATAATTTCCTTTAAAAAACATACAGGTTTTCATGGTATTTTAGAACTAGTTTAAGGTATAAGGGAACTGAAACTCCAGCGGCAAACCGGCACACTAAAAACACACAGAACCAGCCTTCCCCTGTCAGTCTCTGCATGACCGGCTGCAGGTCAGGATCATATCCCGCTCATCTCTGACCCACAAGCCCTTGAATCCTAGAGAAAGTGGGAAATAAGCTATTGGTATCGCAGAAGGTGAAGTTCTTCAACACTTCTGCATGTGTATTATGTAAATATGTGTGTTGTTGAATAGGAGTTATGATCTTACAGTTGCATAAATAATTCCAGAAATTTCCAAAACACTAAGAGCTAGAGGATAGACACAATGAAGAGTAGTAATGCTGAGTTGACAGAAATTGTCATGGTATACAAACCAGTGAAAGAGTGTGGCAAGAAGAGTCAGAAATAACAATCACAGTCATAAACAACCGATTGCCATGGGAGTTGCTATGTGCTAGGCTTTGAGCTCAGCATTTTACATTGATTACTTCATTTAATTTAGAAAGTACCTAAGTTTCATCTTCGCTTCTTAAAATCAATTTTGACACCTGAAAAGTATTAAAATGCATAAAATAAAATTATATATAAATTCTGAAAAATGCTAAAATTTAGAAGTAACACGGGGGTTTCAAAGTCACTGCCTCAAATATAATTAGCATATATCATTAAAAGATTGAGTCTATAAATACGGTTCAATGATTTTGAAAGGTATAATATAAATTCAACTTGGTATATGCTTTTTATTCTTCACAATTTTAATTTAATGAAATTTCTGAAGATGGTTTCTTTTCTATACTATTTTGGAAATTATTAACAGTTAATATTATGATTAGATTAGAAAAATCTATAAAATTGAAAAGTGTTACTCTTTCTATTTTTGTGATTCAATTAGATATTTTGATTAAACTACATATTTTTGTCGACCATAATAGACAATTAATTTTTCTACACTGAGGAACAATGATATATAACTGCTGGAAAAATTTTCTAGCCAAATTTAGCATTTTGGCATACTTAGTAAAAATTAATATGAAGCCTTTTAATGGAGACAGTTATTAAATTTTAAAAAATAAATAACTATAGATATAAATACAAATAATACTTTAAAACTGATTTTCTTTTATAATAATATCAATTTTAAAGTTTCAAGTTTTCTTCTGAGGCAAATGTATTCCACCACTTGAAAAAACTGCAAAGGTTTAAAGAACTTGTCAATATGAAAGCTGAACTTATCAAAGCCAGGAAAGATCACAAAGGCTGGATTTTCCAGTAGCCACTTCTTCAACTTCTTTCCACTAAAACCTGCTCCAAGGAGCCTGGCCTAAGGCAGACAGGGCGCCAGTAAGTTAGAGGGGACAAATGTACCAGGGAAAGCTGTGCCAATTAAAGACTGAACTGTCAATAAATGTTCGCTGTGTCCTCTATCACAAAACAAAAGGGCTTTGTTCCCTACAAGGTCTCAAAAAGATGTGTCAAGAAAGCTTAAAAAACAATTCTACAAGGCAAGGAGTGGAACAGCTTGTGGGCTGCTAAGGCGATTAGCACTGGTCTGCCCTGGATTTCTCCCATGGAATCTCAGTCTTTTTCACTATTTCAGTCAGCTGTCCCCTTCCCTAGGACAACAACAGAACACTAGTACGAGAGGAGCTATCAACATCTGAACACTCAACAGAGGACGGCGTTGCCAACAATAGACACATCATGATAGTCTTGTTTTGAGAGAACCCCGAAGATGCCTTGTTTCTGGCTGGGCCACTTCATGACTGTTTCCCATTGTCTATCTCCTACCCAGATGCCATTACTAATGGCCATAATTTCAAGAAATCTAGGCAGGATATCTAGAACAATGCTCAGAATATAGCAGACACTCAAGAAACTTAATTAGCTAAAAATCTATTAAAATACTTACTTTAACTATATTAAGCATGTCCTTATTTAACTTACAAAACTATTGCTTTCTTGGCAAAATCTATTTTTCAAACAGTGCAAAAGTATACTTCGGCACAGCCCAGAACAATTTAAATATGAAATAATAGTCTCCAAATTGAGGATATTTTAATGTAGCTTTAATAATAAGATATCTATGACAATAGTGGAGTTGCTAAGTTATATTCCATTAAAATTATTGCACAGATTTTGGCTGTCCAAACGTTGAACACATGTTTTAGTGAATGTAGCCTTTAAAGATTTTAACACAATCCAACCAGGAAAACTGTTAAACTGTCATTCCAGGAGAAAATGATGCAGAGAGGCAGACCATTAAGTTTGCATATGCCTGAAAGTACAACAGTGACAATCAAAAAAAATATATATATAGATAGATAGATAGATAGATAGATAAATAGATAGATATAGATATAGATATAGATAGATATAGAGTATGTATTGCTTACTCTGAATACATTGCAAGATTTTTTTTCCCTACAGAGCATTCCAACCTAACCAACACCGAGTTCACTTGCCTGTTCTGACTGCTGTAAGTAGGAAACTAACACTTTGGATGAGCAATTTATACCTCTTGTAACATTTTCTGTCTAAATATAAAGCTAATGAAAAGCAAAAGAAACATCAAAACTGACCTTTTTCATTTCCTTTGAAAGCAAATCTGCTCATAAATACATATGAGCAGAATAGTAAAATCATAGGTTTATGTTTCATTAATCAAAAACATTAATATTTATTTATACAACTTACAATCATTAAAGACATAATTTTAATTAGCTTCAAATATTACTGAAAATGAATTGAGTTTTTTAAATGTTTTCTTGTTTAGTAGCCAAATGCATTAGAAAAATTAACCAGAAAAACCTCACAATTAGTTCCAGGCTAAGGAATGTATTAATATATGCCTAGTAACTATTATTAACCATCATGATCTTCGCACACAATCAGACATGAGCTGATATTCTACTGGAGAGATGCCAATGCTAGAAGAGAAATAACAATCACAAACTCCAGAGAAAGTTCGGAAAAGTCCATTTTGGCAAGGATATTAGCAATGAAGTTACAAATATCTTGGTATTGTAGGAAAGTGGTGTAAACTGAGAAAACCTAAATCCTCAGAGTTTTATCACCCATGTGGAAAAAGTAGGTAACGGAGCAAGCAGAGCGTGAAGAGAACTGAATAAAGTCAACACAAGAATACGCAAAAAACACTGATGGAGGCATGAAATGTTCAGGAAAGTTTCAGACATCCTCACTGATTCATTCTTGCCTGAATTATTTGTATAATCAGAACTGAAACACTGAAGAGCCTATGAAAAACCACTTTGGCAAAAATTAGAAGTGGACATCATTTCTGAACTCTACATCAAAACATGTCAGATAAACGTGCTTCTGTCCATCAATCTTACCTTTCCAGCTTGTCTGCTCATAGTCCCTCTGGGCGCCAGTCATGTCGGGTCACTCTATGAATGTGACCCGTGCCCTCCCATCTCTGACTTCCTTCCCCAAGCCGGCAGCACTCTATCCCGCCCGCAGGACCCAGCTCACACAGCCTCTTCTCCGTGGTTCCTTCGACTAGGCTTTCCTTAATTTTAAACCCCACGGGAACTTTTTCCTTCTTTTCTTTTCATATTCTATATTTTAGCAACCATTTCCTAATAGAATTTGAGGTAGCTGACATTGCAAAGATATGCTATGAAACCTAAACCAGGGTACAAGGACGAGAGTCAAATACTAGGGTCAAGGCAGTACTCACCGCTGTACGTCTGGTTGGGGACAGTACTAATTTACCTCATAGGACAGCCCTATGGACATCTGTCTTTGTGTCCCTTTCGAACACACTCAAAATCACAAATCTGAAGGTAGAAACTCTGTTATTTATATTTGTATCTACTGCAGAACACAGCAAATGACAAATATGCATTATATTATTTGGGGACAAAGTATCTTCTGTTTCTTTTGGAGGGGATGCTCCTTCATAGGGTATGTGTGAGTATGTCTACACTAGCTCAAACAGACTCTAAGTCACTCATGAGCATAAAATTCAAAAAGTATCAAGTATTCTGTAGCTAATCACAATACTTAATATATGGTTGTGGATGCTCAATAAATGTTCTTATTATTTTTAATAGATCTTATTTATTTATTTTTAGAGAGAGGGGAGGGAGGGAGAAAGAGAGGAAAACAAATACCAATATGAGACGGAAACATTGACTGGTTGCCTCCTGCACACCCCGAACTGGGGACCAGGCCCGCAACCCAGGCATGTGCCCTGACCTGGAATTGAACCAGTGACCTTTCAGATCACAGGCTGACATTCAATCCACTGAGCCACACCAGCCAGGGCTCAATATTATTTTTTATAAAAGCATACAGACAGTGATTTAAATGAATCACTGACAAGCCTCCAATTTTCTGATGTCTTTAAGCTCTTAAGAGGGACTCATCATGCTGTGAAAGGCATTATGGGAAGTCCAAAAAACTAAGCTCTGACCATTGCTCTAATACTAGTAGAGGGTTACCATGGGCCAACTCTTCCCACCTATATTTCCTACTCCAGATTGTTTGTAGAATAAGGAGTTAGCAGTATAAAACATGTTTCCATTTTTATGTACATTTTTAAGTGCATGATTGTAACAGAAACACACAGAATGTGCCCTTTCCTTGGTACTAAACATCGTTTCCTTTCCTATTGACAAAAGGTGACATCTCTGTGATGATAAGGGTATTGTACTAGGCTGGTGGGCATTTATTAGATATGTAGTTAAACATGGGGAAGTATATAAGTAAATGTGTCTTAAAAGTTTTTTCTCCACGTCCCCCATTAGTATTTTGTGAATATTTTTGAAATATTGTTTTTTCTTTTATTGATTCTAGAGAGAAGGGAAAGGAGAAAGAGAGGGAGAGAGGGGAAAAGAGAAAGAGAGGGAAAGAAACACTGATCAGATGCCTCTCGCATGCACCCTGACAGGGGACTGACCCCGCAACCCAAGCACGTGCCCCGACTGGGAATCGAACTGGCGACCTTTTGGTTTGCAGGACAAAGCCCAACCAACTGAGCCACAGCAGTCAGGGCGCCCCATTACTTTAAATATCATGCAAAGTCTAACCACTTCTAGGAGTTGATATAATTTTTTGTGTGCCAAAACTCTTTTTCAAAGATTGAAATAGCCACTTTTCAAGTTGTTTTTGTATTTTCATTCTTATTACCACCCTACCATTTTTCAGCAGGACTTAACATATTTCCATAAACTTGTACTCAATCTCTGCTTGAACTCTATCAATTCCTTTTTATGAAAAGAAGAAATTACAGTATGTTATTTGAATATAAATACTTTTGACCTCCATGTTATAGAATTTTAAAGAAATGGTTAACAAGGACTACTATTAAAAAAAAATCAAGCTGTACTTTTAAAACATAATCAGGGTGTTATATCTTCTACATCTACTCTTATTTCCACCCTGAGCTCTTTCAGGCTTTTTCTTTGGAGTTTGCTGTGGCAGGAAGCATTCAGAGGCACTACCTAACTAAAACCTTACTGTATATATGCTTATAGTCTCCTAATAAGTGAGAAAGTGGGAGTTCAACAGATATTACACACTACTTGGCAAATTTAGAATCTGACCCAACAGTAAAGACCATTGACAGTAACATCCCATTACATTTAGTATTAATTAATTCAAGCAGTTTACCTTTGTTCAAGTAATATTCTTTCGTTACCATGGTGTTATATACATACTGCACGTAGGGGAGAAGGGGTTGATAATTCACAAATAACTCATGTGCCTAGTTTAGCCTCTAGGTTATGATGATTATGAGCTCACTGAAAATTCCATATAGACAGTATTATTTGTGTGTTTCAACATTTAACCATTTTAAGGGTACACTTCTGTGTCATTAAACACGTTGACACTGTCGTGCAACCGTCGCCATGATCCATCTCCGGAACTTTTTCATCTTCCCCAAGTGAAACTCTGTTAAACAGTAACTTGCCCCAGCTCCTGGCAACCGTCATTCTGCGTTCTGTCTCTACATATTTGACTACTCTAGGAACCTCACATAAGTGGAATCATCAATGTTTGTCTTTTTGTGACTGACTTATTTCATTTAGCATAAGGTCTTAAAGGTCATCCTTGTTGTAGAATGAATCAAAATATCCCTCATTAAAGCTGAGTACTATTCCATTATAGGCATACACAACATTTTGTTTATCCATTTACTCCTGGACATGGGGATTACCTCTACCTTTTGGTTACTGTCAATAATGCTGCTATGAATGTGGGTATATAAAATACCTGCTCGAGTCTCTGCTTTCACTTCTTCTGGGTATATGCCCAAAAGTGGAACTGCTGATCACGTGGTACTACTACGTTTAATTTTTTGAGAAATAGCCATATATTTCCACAGCAGTTGCACCATTTTACATTCCCACCACTAACGCACAGGGGTACCAATTTCTCTACATCCTCAGCAAAACTTATTATTTTTTGCGTTTTTGATAGTAGAGATCCTAATGGGTATGGGGTAGTATCTTGTGGTTTTGACTTCCATTTCGCCAGTGATAACTGATGTGTAATCACTAACCTTTTTTTAATCTTTTTCTTTTCAATTTTTCAATCAGGCCCTTTGAATTTTGTTGTTGATATAGACAGTGTTTTAAGAATGCATAATGCATCTAATTTCTTAAACTGATCTCTTTGATGACTTAAAATATCTTTTCAGATATGATATTCCATTTGGGAAAAGATATAATCAAACTGAATCATTCACCATGTCCTCATTCCTGAAAAAGCTTCACATCTGATTTCCTCACCATCCTCCATTCTGAAACAGGTACAAGGACATTTCTTCAAAAGATCACTAGTCACAGAGATCCTTTGCCAAACTGATTATCTAAGACGGCACTCCTCTCCTGAGAAATCTGCGGTAAATTTGCTAGCCAAAAATCACAAAGATAACCTATGAACAGTAACAGCGGCTATAGTCCACTCCCCAAAAACGCAATGGAGCCTAGTTACACACTACAGAACTTTCTGCACCTCATATCTTTGTTCCATACTCTGCCAGCAATTAGGATAGAATAATGGCAACAAAAAAAGTTTGGAACATTGGTACAAATCAGAAAATTACCTTCCTATCATATTTGAGTATTATATGCTATTTCCCTATTAACTTTTAATGTTGTATAAATTCCAAAGGTCACTGGTTCACATTAAAACCAATTTCTTGAGCCACTCATATGTGCCAATGTTGGGGAAACACAGATGAGTTAACCAAGGTCCTTAAAGGCTTGTAACATGGGTTTCCACATGTCCTAGGGCAAAGCATATTTGAAAAGAAGAAAAGCAATTAAAAGATTCGTAAGGCAAAATACTGGAATTAAAAATCAAGTTATATTTGTTAAAAACAAAGTTTTTTAGAATTTTAAATTTCACCTCCTGAGGTCTTTCCTAAATAACATTGAAAAAAATAATTTTTTCTTTTCTTAAACAATTACTAATACTCTCTCCTTTTCTAATCATAAGTCTCCATTTGGCAAATTTTTCTCAAGTGTTGACAACAGAGGGAAATACTATGTCTGGCCATCATAAGAGTTCTAAAGGGTAGAAACTGACATCATCCCCTGTGTGCTTCCAGCATACCATGTAATAAGAAAGTAACTTTTACCAAAACCAAGATTGTCAGCAGTTACACTTTACACTGCTGTTTTAAGCACATATCAAGGGTACAATTTTCCCTGAAGCCAGCTGGTTGTCTACCAAGGTAATACCTCTCTAAGGAATGATCAAAAGCATAAACACTGCTGCGCTGCTGCATCACCATGGATAAAGGCTTTTATTTTCTAAAACCTGGTCCAACTCTATTGGAGTAAATGGATTTTTAGTCTATTATGAAACAAAAAAAAATCATGTGTAGTTCGTAATACATAGGCAAAGCTTAAATCTTTTGGGTCTTTTTTGGGTATGAATCAAAAAAGTGGTATAGTAAAATTCAAAGGATGTTTCAGCAAATGTTAGACATATGTTTTTGAGTATATGTTACTAAGATAGCATAAAGACGAAGAACATAAATTTCTTCCACTCATTAAAACAAAGATGACAGGGAGAAGCTATTTATATGATAGGTAGGCTCAGGTAAAGAATTCTTTAGTAGAAAGGGATTTGTCTACAAAACATCCATTGATTATTTTATAGAGTCAGTGAGGGGCAGGGGCATAGAAATCTCAAGGTTGAGAATTACAATATCAATATTCATTGCTGATGGAATATTAGTGATAAGATGCAATAATACTTGACTGGAAATATAATTCAATATTTAAAAATCAATTTATATTTACAGTTAAGGCCCTCCTTTTTTGTCAGGGAAAAATTCTGAAATTTTCTTTCCTTATAAACCACAAAAATATGAATAATCCATTCCTGTTAAATTTACAGTTCCCTATTCTGCAACTTTTTTATTGACAAGGACTAAAAAAGGAGTAAGATGCCTGTGGCCATTATACCACAAAAAGTGAGACCCCTAAAATACGTACCTTAGATTGTAAATGATAAAAAATATTTATTTTCAGTAGTGATCTAAGATTTTGTGCTTGTTGACTTACTTTATCATGAGAATTTGATCATTTTGCTCTGTCATGAATAAAATGATTGTTATAAATGAGAAAATATTACTAACCAATCTAATAATTTTTTAAAAAGTAAAAAAATAGAATGAAACGGCACATCATCCATTAAAGTCATAAAATAATTTAAATTTAAATTCTGGCAAGAGTATTGTAAAATTTTCCTTACATTGCCTATGCAAAGTAAATTGACATAAATCTTTTGAGAAACAGTCTGGGAATATATTTATCAAAACCTATAAAATGCTCCAGTTCCTAGAATAATCAATCTCATTTCCAAGATTTATTTTCAGAGAAGGATAAAAAAAATGTAAAATTCTGGACTTCTGGTTTAAAATTATTGTGTGTGTGCGCACGCGTGCGTGCGTGCGTGCGTGTGCGCGTGTGTACTGGGTCAAAAAAAAAAAGAAAGAAAGAAAGAAAGAAACACTGTTTTAGAACCAGGTTCTCACACTGAAGACTTAAAAGCCACACTTGGCTCATGGGAAAATGCTGTTTAAAAGGGCAAAGCACTTTTAAAATCTTGCATTTAAGTGCCTTCCTCAGCCACCATACACTGCATGCTGTCTAAAACCAAGGGCTTCAATCACGTTCTTTGATCTCCCTCACTTCAGCAGTGCTCCAAGTCTGTGGCCCCTAGCTCAGAGTGTCAGAGCAGCAGGTGGCAGTCTGGCAGTGGGGGAGAAGCTCCTCCCTGCAAACAGAGCTCCAGCCATGCAGCACCAGCTTACCCTTCTGCTTGGAAATTTGAGAAAAGGATTCCCCTCATCCCGAAAACAAATGGAGAGCAGCATCGCAGTGAAGCACCACACCCTGCCTATTGGCAAGGAAGTGTGGACAAAATGATACCACTCTGTTCCAAAATGAGTAAAGGAAGCAAAACATAGAATGAACCGAAGAACCTATTGAAAAAATGCTTAAAATTATTTTGATCCTTCTGAGAATAATCTACACAAGATCCAGATGAAAGTATTTAAGCAACCACTGGGCATTCTTCACAGGACATAAGCTCTACCGTATTTTGCCATGTACAATGTGCTCGTGCGTACAAGGCACACCCACATTTTGTGCATGTTACACATGCGATTATGTCATCTTTGTGCCCACGTATAATGCACATCCTTATTTTTCCCTCAAAAATTTGGACAAAAAGGTGCGCATTATAAATGGCAAAATACAGTAGGCTCCAAGAGGTAAGAATAAAAATGCTAAAGAGACCATAAGAGGGTAGATGAAAAAGGATATAGGCGAGACCTGAAAGTCTCACATGGGAACTAAAACCGCACAGTAAAACTAAAACCCACAGTGGTGTAATCTGTGTATCTGGTCATCCTCCCCCACTGCCCTTCGCCAGCCCAGGACATCCCTGTCCATTCAGCAGACATCAAAACAATATTCTGAATGAACGAGTATGGATGAACTGGCCTCCACTGCGAGTGTCAGAAAAATACAGAGGTCAGAAGCAAGCAGACAGGAAGGCAAGGTGAATAACAAAGGTGTCTTTTCCCCTCCGTCCTTGGACGCAGCACGGCAGTGAGGGTCCTCCCTAGATTCCCTCACCCCTCAGACACCCAGGGCCACGGACGGAGAAGCACAGACAGGCCTTCCCTCCCCTTCTCTGTCCATTTGCCTTTTCTGAAGTGTGCCAGGGACCTCATATTGCCCAAACTAGAACCGGAAACAAGAGGAGAAAGAACAGGAAGGAAAAGAGATTCTTCTTCTCCGTCTGACAGCAGCTTAAAGGATGAGTAAGACACAGAAATCACAGGCTGCCTACAAATAGCTTTCCTTTAACAGGGGACACAAAACAAATATCTCAGCACCTCGAAGTAATGTGAGTAACTGAGGCAATAACAAGTGGTGGGTAATGCGGACAACCAACGAGCACAGGCTCTGACGTAGGTGGTCAAACTCTTTTTTTGTTTTGTTCTGTTTTGTTTTTTAAGGATTATGAAAGCCAAGCAAAATATGTCTCCAGGCTGGATTCTGCCCAAAACTTTGCAACCTATACTTTAAGGAAACATCTTTCTGGTGAAACAATACTTTTTTTTTCAAATGTCAAGATGTACTTTCTGCCATGTTATCTTTACCCACAAAATTATACACTGAATTAGGCAGCTTTCCATTCTGGCCTTCCCAAACGTTTTGCGGATATTTACCAACATAAACATCCATTTCGTTGAACATTACATTTAGCAGAGCAGCCCCAGTGTTTCCAAAGAAAGACATTTGAGCCATGTCTTCACCACGTGTTTCCAAAACCCAGAATAACAATAAGCCATCCAAGATAGTTTTAAGTTTTCAGTAGTCCTGCTGTAAGTTCCAAAATGACATCATAAGTGGAGATTACAGCATTTGAAATTTTAAATGTACAGGAAGAACGGCAGCCTACACCTCTAACACTCTCGTTCAAAAGGCGCTGGGTAACACTGTACTCCTGTAGCATCCCCAGTGTCCTTCGAGTCCTACTAGGGGGCCCCCAATGTGTTTATATGCTAGTGAAAGTGAAAATCAGCTTGCCAGTTAGCTGTAGTCCTTCACAGGAGAAACATGGTAGCAAGAATATCTGCAATAGATGAGAGGCATTTTTATTGATCAAAGTTTTAATAATTCTACCAGAAATATAACTGTCTAGAATTCTTTTACATTTAAAGGAAGCTACAGAATTCTTTTTTACTAATACCCCCCGCCACACACACACATACATACCCGCCACCACCAATTTTTAGGAAATGTAAATTGCTAATTTTGGCCATCGGCACTGGGAGCTGGGCCAGGACCACAGGGTGCCAGTGACATCCAAAGCCGGTGTTTCTGTCTTACGCACAAGGAACAGATATGAAGAGAAGCACAGACCCCATGGCCAACATCTTCAAATGGAGGAAGAGATAAGGTGGCACCATGAAAATAATCAGGTTTATTTCCGGGCCCATACAGAAAAAGAGCTGAAAAATCCAAAGATGGATATTAAACCAAATAATACTCGATATAAACTGTAGCTGAAATTTTTAAAAGACATTAGCGAGATCTTGGTCCATGTAATACGAGGCATTCTCCATTCCTAATGCCCTGACTATACCACCTTCAGGCATCTTTCAGCAGTGGCCTTATGTTGAGAAAAAAACACATGCAAATAAAATAAACCATGCTTAAGAGACATAGAAACATCCACTCTAATTCACTGCTATTGGCAGAAAGTTATAGGGAAGAGTTTGGAAGAAAATTACAACCCAAAGAGTTATAACGCAAAGGTGAAAAATATGCTTTAAGCCTCCATGGGCTAGGCTGCACTTCAGTGACAGAAAGTACTAATGCCACTAAACTGCTGCTCTTCCTACTCTCATCATCATGGAACAAATGTTCACTCTATGCCACCTGTCTCTTCTCCTCAACAGGATCACAGCGTAGGCGATAACCCCAAGCCAGGAACCTCGGGCTGGAAAAGGCAGATCCTCACTCTCCTGGGGCCTGCGGGAGGCTCCGAGCCGACCAGGCAGCCCGTGCCAACGCATCGGCCCCGTCAAAGAGCAAGGTGCGAGCCGTCGCCGTGCACGAGCAGTGGGAACGGGAGCCGCAGCCGCCACTGTTTGCTGCTTTACAACTTTTTATTCCACAGAACCACATGCTAGCAATGAAAAGATGTCTGCAAGAGTTGACTTTTAAGGAAAGATAAAGTTTTGTTGAAATTTTTCTCTGGTATTCTTCTCAACAAAAAAGGGAATATCTTAACCCATTCGGTGGCCTCTATTTGTAATCAGAGTTCTACTGGTTTTCTCTGAGAGCTTAAACAGGTGCTGAAGTTTCTTTAAGCCTCTGAAAACAGGGATCCTTAGCCCCGTTTGATGACCTTTTCTCCTTAGGCACCTGTCCTATGAAAAGCTGGCCAGGAGCTGGTGAAAACAGAGCCTGTTACTGAGCTTTGAATGCTTCCCTGGGTTTTTAGGCTGAAGTGGCACATCATCAATCGCTGCTTTGCTTTGTTTCAGGCAAACAAGAGGAAGAAGTCTACTAATAAATTAATGTGGAGGACAGACCTATTATAAAGCCAGAACATTAAGTGGAAAATTTGGATAAATAATAAGGAATATTTAAAGGCAGAATTCAAATTCTTAAAATGTGCATTATTGTTATACATAATTAATCCCGATTTACAGGTTTTATCATAAAAACAGAAAAATATATGTCAAAGTTACTACACACAAGATATTTATACTGTTATATTATATATATTATACACATATATATGTATGTATATGTGTATAATATACATAATGTGTATGTATATGTATGTATATATTTTGGGGTGGGTATGCAGGTGTGTGTGGATAGAGGAAATGAGGTACTAAAGACAAGAGAAACTAAGATTTTAAACCAAAAGCTGTCATTTGGCACATTGTAAAAATAAGCCCCCCCGTGGCAGGAGGCACTTTGCTTTTTCACTGCTGTACTTGGTGTCTCAGGACATGGTAGATGCTTAATAAGCTCATTTGCTAAAAAGCTAAAAATTATTATTATTTTCCTTTTTAAAAGAAGTCTCATAAATAACATTAAAGAAACTATAACATTAATGAGAAAATTTATTCTTTCTCCCCAGTTTTATTGAGATATAATTGACATATAACACTGTGTAAGTTTAAGATCTGTAATGTAATGATTTGCCATAAATGCAACATATATTTTGTTGCAAAGTGATTACCACTATAAGGTCAGTTAAAACATCCATTACCTCACATGGTTACAACTGTATGTGTGCATGTGTGGTGAGAACTTTAGAGATCTACTCTCCTAGCAACTTTTGAGCATATAATCTAGTATTGTTGACTATAGCCATGCTGTACAGTGTGTACCCAGAGCTTCTAAGTGACAGTTTGTACTGCCTGACCGGGTTCACTATCTTCCCCACCTCCTACACTTGCTGCCTGCCCCTGGAAGCCACCGACTTGTTCTCTGTTTCTATGAATTCAGGTTTTGTTAGTTTTTTGAGGTTTTTTTAGATTCCATATATAAGTGAGATCACACACTCAGTATTTAATTTCCTCTGTGTGAAATTTATTCTTAATAATGTAGGTAAACACATTTGTAAGCAACTATGGAAACTGTAAAATTTAATCAGGAAACTGCTAGATTTTAGAGTAAAACCATCCACCATAAGTATACATATTTGAAAATATCCTCTCCCCTTACCTAGTAATTGTCTAATTATAAGTCTCTGTTTTGAACCATATCACTATAAAAAAAAAATGTACCATGAGACAACTACATTTATCATGGTTAAATTATTAACAATTGTATCTCCCTCTTGAAAAGCTAAGCCAACACAAAATGTCAAAATCAGTATATTTAATTTAGAAAGTCTGACTGATACCTAAAATAAGGAGCTACATGATTTCACCAACAGAGAAAATGCTATTCTGTTGGACCAAGGAAAAACTATCATGAGACTATTTTCTTTCCAAATAAAAAGCATTTCCCAGAGATCTACAAGCTGCTCTATAGCAAGGTAATCACACAGAAGGAGGGAGTCATGGGAACCTCCACTTTACATCCAAGTCAAATGAAAGTGGTGGGTCACCTGGGAGCCTACTACTTGCTATTCGCATCTGAAGTGGGGCAGGAGCCATCATCCTGTGAAATCTGATGCTACTCCAGGTAGGCAGTACCAGAACAAAGTCAAATTCTAGGACACCCAACTGGCGTCAAGGACAATTGCTTGGTCGGGGGGAAAAACCCACACACTGGATGTCAGAAGTGCTGTGAGTATACACTGTAAGGGGACTACACAATCAAATTAAAGTGGCTCTGGTTTAAACCATGTGAAAGTAGGTTTTAATTGCCCAATTGCATATTTTAAAGTTTAATATTTGTTACTTTTAGTATCTATTACTCTTTTAGTATTTTAGATTTATATATAATTATTCTTTGCAAAATATTCAATGTTAACAAATATGGCTGGGATTGTTTTAAATATTAAATGTTATGTCCATAGATAAGTAACCATCTGATAGATATATATCACCCTAGTTTTATGCAAAGTACATAAGTTTATTTTGACTTCATTTGATGCTTTTTAAAAGTAACTTAAAATTTTGCTCACTTTCTATTCAAAAAATTTAAGTTCAGAAAATTTGTTGAAATAACTTATGACCGACCAATACCCTTGTCAAAATGTAGTTTTACAACTGAGATGCCAGAGGGTGGAAAATTAAGGTACACAATTTGCCACTTCATTTGACCTAAACAGAAATGGGCCCCAGTGTTATACTGAAGAAAATTTTGGAAATTTTATTTTAAAATGCAACTTCAGCATGGCCTTTGGACTTGGGCAGCTTGGATCAACCTCTAGGTCTGTTGCTCCCTAGTTGTAGTGGAACTTGGGCAAGTTTCTTAATCTGACCCTCAATTTCTTTGTCTGTAAAAAATGGATGGAGTGGTAACAACTGTCTAGAAGTATTGTTGGGATGTTTAAATGAAATAATGCACATCAAGTTTTTTAACATAATGCCTAGCACCACAGTAACCACTCTACTATAAATTTAACTATCACTACAGTATAAAATTGAGTTTTAGTTCTGTGCCAATTCATATTCTCTTTATATATTAGTGTTTAAATATTTATGTTATGTCCTCACTCATTTTTATATAGCAGCAGAGTCCAGGAAGTTACTAACTCAATCAAAATTTTGTACACAGCTGATGTTGAAAGTATATTTTTGTGTGTTAGATTTAAAGCTTAATAACTCCCTATCATTACTTTAAAAAATTCCACATCACAGAATCAACCATCTGTTGATGTTGGTTGTTGCAAACACTATAAACAAACAGAAATACATAAAGGAAAAAGACGGTTCTTTCAGACACTGACGGTAGTTTTCCATGAGAACACAGAATGTGAGTGATGCTTCCAAACTGAGGCCTACAGTGAGACACTCTTAATTGTACATAAGCTCCTTGGTTTATACAATAAACATATGGCAGAAGGAGGAAAATCTCAAAACAGAAAGGACACATGATTAGCCTCCCTACAGCAACAGATGGATTGGAAATTAGAAGCATTTGGTTACAAATATTATCCTAATAGAATTTTGCCTTTGTCATAGATCCCTATGACAGACTGGGTGTTCTGGAAACATTTTAAATAAGTTTATATTATCCCTTAACCTTGAATAGGACTCATTAATACATAATTAAGTTGTAAAATATCAATTAAGCTATTTGTTCTACTTGCACATACTTACCTGAAAAATGACAGGATTACTTGTAAGAGACTGCACAGTTGCTATGGTATTTAAATCTAGCAGATGAGTCAAACTCAAATTAGTTGATGGATAGATTTTTAACAAAAGGAGAGCTAGGTTTTTAAATAGAAAAATAAAATAGAACTTCAGAGCTTAGAAAATGGAAGATCACCAATTTCAAGGGTTTTGAATAAATACAAGGGCTCCAGGGTCCACAAAGTTAAATGCCTTAACCAAGGAGACTACGTAATTAGTGGTGAAGTCAAAACAAGACACCTAATCTTCAACTATGGGAAAACAGTTCTTAAACAGTTGTCACATAATTCCTGAGCCAACAAACAACCTATACATTCCCCATGTAAAACAAACAAAAACAATGCTGCTACAACTATTAAAGCTTCATACAATGACCACATTAAATCTCACACCTCTAGGAGGGTATCACTGGTGAGGAGTCAGGAGCAGAGAGGTTACGCAGCCCAAGCACACACTGGGAGCCCGGAACGGCTCCTGGATAAGCACGCCATCCACTGCACCACACAGGCTCTCGTGGGACGAGCCTCATGGTTACTCTCACACCACACTCACTGCATCTTCCCTGTGCTGTGTAAGGCTAGATAAGTCCAAGCCCAGTTCTGCCTCAAATGATAAAAAATAGTTCCAAAGTGTTCTTATTCATTCCAATCAAATGATAGCTAGCGGTAGTATACAGAAAAGGTCCTCACCTTGCTTAGTTGTCCAGATACCATTCTTCAGGTTAAAAAGCAGTATAAAGACCTCCAAGCCTGATATTCTCCCCCTCCCATTCCTCCCACTTCTATTAATCAAGGGCTACGATCAGATTTTAAGAAGGTAGCTGTGGGCCTCTGAGTAAGAGCTGAATACATGTTACAAAGACTAGAGCCCTTTTTTTGTCTTTCCCCTGTTGGTAGAACAAGATTAAATTGGGGCTGGAAGTCATTAACCACAATTCTATGAGGTCTATTAGAAAGAGCAGTAGCCACGATCGTATGATAGCTTATACAGAAATGCTTGGAAGACCTGTGAGAGGTGACGCCACCATGATCTAAACTTCTAGCCTCAGCACTCTCCCCAAATGGAGTATCAAGAATACTAGGCTGTGAGGAAGAGGACCAGGGGTCAGAAATGGAGCCAAAAAAACAAGATACTAAATCCTCTCTTAGGCTGCTGCCCCAGCCACTCTCTGCACTACTGTGAACTGTAACAAGGAGCTATGAGATGTGAAGTAAAAGAAAAAAAAGAACAAAAATCTAGCCCTCGCAGAATTTACACTCTAATAGTATAATTAATAGCATCATGTCAGAGCAACACATACAGGCAAGTGCTTGCAATTAATGTACCTTATACATGTTTCTGTAAATGAGTAATTCTAAAAAGGAGTATTTCAAGCTGTAGGTTAATTCTGCTACCATAGTAGGTAATTTATTAAGTTACTTTCTTATATTCTTTTCCTTGATGAACTATAAAGGAGTGTAAATTTTAAAATGCTAAGTACTATTCCATTGTGTTAATGTACCACAGTTTTTTGATCCACTCATTTATTGATGGGCACGTAAGTTGCTTCCAGCACTGGGCTACTGTAAATAGCACTGCTGTGAACATTGGGGTGCATAAATTCTTTTGCACTGGTGCTTCAGGTTCTTAGGGTATAATCCCAGCAGTGGAATTGCTGGGTCTAAAGGAGGTTCCATTTTTAGTTTTTTTGAGGAAATTCTATACTGTTTTCCACAGTGGCTGCACCAGTCTGCATTCCCACCAACAGTGCACTAGGGTCCCCTTTTCTCCACAGCCTCGCCAGCACTTGTTTGTTGATTTGTTAATGATGGCCATTCTGACCAGTGTGAAGCGGCACCTCACTGTGGTTTTAATTTGCATCTCTCTGACGGCTAGGGATGTTGAGCATCAAGTATGACTATGGGCCCTCTGTATGTCCTCCTTGGAGAAGTGTCTGTTCAGGTCCTCTGCCTATTTTTTTAATTGGATTGTCTTCCTGGTGGAGGGTCATGAATTGTGTGACTTCTTTATATATTTTAGAGATCAAACCCTTGTCCACGGTATCACTGGCAAATATATTTTCCCATACGATTGGTTCCCTTTTCATTTTGCTGGTGCTTTCGTTAGCCGAGCAGATGCTTTTTAATTTGATGAAGTCCCATTTGTTTATATCCCTTTATATCCCTTGCTCTAAGGGACATATCAGTGATGATATCGCTGCGTGGGATAACTGAGATTTTCCTGCCTATGTTTTTCCTCTATGACTTTTATGGAGTCACAACTTACATTTAAGTCTTTTAACCATCTTGAGTTGATTTTTGTGTATGGTGTAAGTTGGTGGTCTAGTTTCATCTTTTTGCATGTAGCTGTCCAGGTCTCCCAACACCATTTGTTGAAGAGGCTATTTTTACTCCATTTTATGCTCCAGCCCCTTTTGCCAAATATTAATTGGCCATAGAGACATACGTTTATTTCTGGGCTCTCTATTCTGTTCCATTGATCTATGTGTCTGTTCTTATGCCAATACCAGGCTGTTTTGATTACCGTGGCCTTGTAATATAGTTTGATATCAAGTACTGTGATCCTCATACTTTGTTCTTCTTTTTCAAAATTGCTGGGGCTATTCGGGGTCATTCATTGTTCCATATAAATTTCTGAAATATTTGTTCTATATCTGTGAAATATGTCATTGGTATTTTAATAGGGATTGCACTGAATCTATAAATTACTTTGGGTAGTAAGGACATTTTAATGATATTAATTCTTCCAATCCAGGAACACAGTACATGCTTCCATTTACTTGTGTCTTAGTTTCTTTTTTCAGTGTTCTGTAGTTTTCTGAGTATGAGTCTTTTACCTCCTTGGTTAGTTTTTTTCCTAGGTACTTTATTTTTCTTGTTGCTATAGTAAACGGGATTTTCTCCTAATCTCTTTTTCTGATATTTCATTGTTGATGTACAAAAATGCCTTCGATTTCTAAATATTGATGTTGCATCCTGCTGTTTTGCCAAATTCACTTATCAGATCGAGTAGTTTTTTGGTGGAATCTATAGGGTTTTCTACGTACGCTATCATGTCATCTATAAACAATGACAGTTTTACCTCCTCCTTTCCAATTTGAAAGCCTTTTATTTCTTTTTCTTGTCTGATCACTGTGGCCAGAATTTGCAGAAAGAAAAAAGGAACTCCTACCCTTTGTTACAGCATGGATGGAACTGGACAGTATTATGCTATGTGAAATGAAAGACAAATACCATATGATCTCACCTATAAGTGGAACCTAACCAACAAAACAAACGAGAGACCAAAATAGAACCAGAGACGTGGAAATAAAGAACAAAGTGATAGTGACCAGAGGGGAGGGCGGAGGTAGATAAGAGGGGAAGAAGAGGAAGGGTCAAGGAACAAAGGATCCATGGACAAGGACAAAGTGGGGGGCAGGGGATTGAATGTGGGCTGGCAGGGCAGGGGAGAGTTATGGGGACAACTATAATTGAACAACAATAAAAAATTATTAGTACTATTTTTGTGTTTAATTTTTTTACACTCAAATTGCTATAACAAGGCTCATGTTTGCTTAACTTGAACTCTACCCTCTTACTTCCATCCCTGAGAATATTCTCGGGTAACTCTTTTGGATGTTTTGCCCTAAAACGTTTGGCACATAAGGAACTGACAGTAGTTCCTGGGAAATGACTGCCACAAGCCATTTTACTATTTGGAGTAACAGTATCCCCTTCATTTACATATGGTACACACAGAGAATACAAGATTAGATTTGAAATTAGCAGCCACCCGTGATTTTATGTGCAGTGGATTTTAAACTATAAAATTACTTAATCTTTCAGGATGAGTAAGTTGCAGAAGCAAATGTATTTTTTGGCTATTTTGGAACAAAAAAGCTAAGGTAGCTCCTCTCTTCACCTAAACAGAGAAAAACTTGCTCTGGCAACATTATCTAGCCCATGTGACATTCGGCAAGGTCTACAGACAGTTTCTGCTGTCACAACTGGGGGTGGGATGGTAGGGAATGGAATGCTGTTACCATCTGGTAGAGACCAGAGATGATGCTAAACAACCGATAATGCACAGGACAGCTCCCATAACAAAGAGTTATCCAAGATAAAATGCAGACAGTGCCAAGGCTGACACGCTCTAGTTCAGGAGTGTCACTGATGGTTAAAACTGTAGTTTCCAGAAAGCATACCAAGAACATAAATACCACAACATCACTATAGCTATCTGAAGGGTCCTCTCCAACCAGGATATCTGTTTACAGAAGAATAACCCAAGTCCCCACTAGGGAATTTATCTCTATTTTCTTTCATTCACTCCCTGCTTTCAATCACAGTCTTTATGCTAGTAACTCCCAGCCCTGCCACTTGGGAGTCAGAGTCTCTCCCATGTATTACACCTTGGATACCTCGGGCCTTCCCCATATCCAAATCTAAGAGCAATCTCTCATCACCCCCCCAGCTCGGTCCCAATCTCCCCTCCTTCTCCACTCCACCTCTTGTACACTCAGCTTGGTGGATGCACTCCCATTGGCTGGTACTCAAACAGGGAGCCTGGGAACCCTGGGCTCATCCTTCTCCCCAGTATTTGCACATAATTGGCGCTTGATCCAAATGTTGAGTATGAATTTTTTCAAACCAATTTATATGCGATAAGCCCAAAGAAGGCTAGAGGTTAAAAAAAAAAAAATGCATCAGAGAGTTTAGTTCAGTATTAAAAAGCAGCCCCTCTGAAAATATATGCCGTGTTCAAGTAAAACAGAGTCGCAGGCCCCAAACGAACCAAAGCCCCAGAACATGACTTACACAGTGAAAAAGATGCTGTGATTGCAGATGACACCGATGAGCTAGGGTGCTGACTCTGAGAAAATAATACTTTCTTTAAAAATCAACCTTTACAGGCAGGGTCATCCCAAAGCATTGAAAAGAAAGAAAAAATACATGATGGAAAAAAGAGTATAATAGGAGTTAGTAAAAATTAATAATAACAACAATCTAACACTTGCATAGAGTTGAAATCGGCAACGCTCACATATTTTATCTCATTTCATTCTTTGAAAAACTTTAAGGCAAGTAGGTCTTAAAATTACTAGGCAACGATACTTGGAACTCCCACTGATAGTATACTGGGTTTTTAAAAGCAATTTAGAAAGAGCTGTGGATCATTCCGAGTGTTAAGTAGCAGAAAGTATCAAACCCACCCTGACACAGCCGGCGTCCAAGTGGCCCTCATCACCCCACAGGCCTCCGACCAACACAGCCATGAGCGAGAATCCACAAGTGATTACCCAAGGGGCTGCCATTTCAGGAACTGAACAGGGGTCACTTCAAGAACCACTTCTATTACACGTCCATCAATAGAATTCAGTCGGCTGCTGACGTCCTTCCACAGGGCTTCCAGAAGTACAGACAATGCGCTTTATTGTTATAAGTGAGTCACCCTGTCTGAGAAATAAGACTCTGGAAGGTTTAAATAAATTGAAAAGATATCCAAGTTAATGAAAGAGGAGTCAGAATTTAAACTTTGACCAACAGTTCCGCCTCTATAGCTAACATCAGCCTGCCTATAACACATCTTTGGCAAACTAACAATTCTGTTTATAAATATGCATGGACATCAGCCTGACTCATTATGACGGTCAGGGCTGTAAATGACTGAGTGCTCCTCTCCTGTGCTATAACTCAGGCCTAGGCAATAAGGCTTGAGAACAGTATTTCTGAAGTGTTATCTGATTTGTTTTTCATTCCTACTGAGGCAGCTTCTGCTTTGGCAGACAGGCAGATACACACAAGAACAAAGACTTTGTTGTTCAGTTCTAACTTTCCAAATAGAATTTTTTAAATGAGATCAGCAAAAGCAATTGTCTTGAAACCCACAGTCTCTACTGCAAGAGTTTGGGAGAGAGATGGTATGTTTTGATGTTCCAAAAGCATTTGGTTTGGAACATTTAGAATTGAGAGTTTATATGCAAGTTTTTCAAATTATGGCAATAGCACAATAGGATATTAGAGCAGTTTTCTTGGCTCTAGGAAAAGAGACAAAAGTTTGATTGGCTGGTAGAAGGAGGTAAGGATCAAAGTGTCTACCTAGAGTTTCGATACTGTCTGGGTCCTTAAAGGTATATATATGCAAGTGTGTGTCTGGAAGGGGGTGAACAGGAGATGGGGTGGTAAGCTGGTAAAAAATTTAGAGGGACTGAGGACATCCACACATATTAGGGACTTATGCCCAGCTTCCTATCTAAACCCTCTGGGAGAACTACTTTGATGGGTACTACAAGTTAGTGCTGGGCAGGTACCACAGAGCAGCAATGATAGCAAACTTTGTCAGGGCAGAACAGGATTGAACACTGCAAGCATCCCTGAGTTCATGGCTTCACTGAGATGTCAAAGAGATCCAAAAATATTCCCATGACCCCTTCGGGGGAGGTCTGATCAAGTTTTTCTTGCGGCAGTGCAGGCAGGCGGTGAGGACAGTGAGCATGGAGAACTATGGGGCCAGTCGATGGATCAGCAAGCAGTCAACATTTTATCTTACCCACCCCGCCGCCCCAAATCACAATACAATGCCTCAGTCTTTGGTGCCGCAATAGGTGGTAACATGAAGACAAAGGCCAAAGCCCAAGCAGGATGAGACACCGAGGAAAGAGCGGGGAGCCCCAGGGGACAATGGATTACATGGACATCTTCCTTCTACCAATGCTTCCTCTACACTGGGACTCCATCTGCCGTGTGTCGCAGTGGAGGCGAGGGCAGGGATGGGAACGAGTCACGGAATGCAAACAACAGCCCTAAGAGGGTGAATTTTAAAGACTGTTCCTCCCTGCATTTGACTGAATATTTACCCCCATATGCTAAAGAGATATTAATTTAGAAAAGCAATAATACTCATTTCCTCATTACCGGCAGAAAAGCAGTTTCCAGAGCTAAGTTCAGTTGCAAAGACGTAAAGTCACATTTCTGCACATCTACAAATGCATAGAATGTACATTGCTTAACAGTTTACAGTTTTCACAGGTTAGAGAATCATAAATTATTTTAATATCGAGATTAAATATCTTAAATCATGATTTCCATATGTTGGTCTTGAAATGTCTTCCTTTCTCTCTTTTATTCTCAACAAGATATGTTCACCTCTCTTCGTAATTCATTCCAGCTCACAAAAAGTAGAAGACAAGGGCCATGGCAGGAAGTGCTGCTCATTCTTCAGGGCAGTCTTCTAATCCAAGCCATAAATCAGTATTCTGTCCAGTACTATGAAGATCCCTACACTAAAGTCATTTGCCATTCCAATGATTCCAATTGTATTAGACTCAACTAGACTCTGCAGTTGAGAGTACAAAGAAAACGAGAATCTCCATCATTTTCAGTGTTTTTTACCAAGGGTTTAAATGGGGACCACATGCAGTGGTAGGCCCAGCAGGAAAAGAAGCTCAAAATGCTACAAATGAGCAGCCTGGGTATACAAACCCAGGCTCTGGCTTCATCTACATTTTGTCTGTTGGTGTTTTTTGGAAGAACATTTTCTCCTTTCCTACAGAAAACCATTCTTGAACTATTCCTCTGAAATTGGATTTGTTCCATCTCTTTGTCCCTACAGCAACCTTTCATCAGAAAACAGGAAATTGTTGGGTTGCTCACCTGTCTCTCCCACCAAGACAGTATGAGCATCTTTAAATTTCCAGACTCTAATTCATTGGCCATTTGTGTTAAAATGGCAAGCACGGTTCTAAGTACTTTACGAACGTTAAAAATCAATTCTTCCTCAAAATAATCACAGAGAATAAGTACTACTATTACCATCTCAATTTCAGAAATGAGAAAATGGATGCACAGAGAGGTAGAATAACAGAACTGAGAATCAAACATGGGCTGCTTGAGTCCAGAGTAGATGCTCAATAAAAATGTTAAATTAAACTGAACCCAATCTGGAAAAACTATGATTCAGAAATTCAAAGTTCCTTTCTTCCAGATACTGCCTTTGGTCAGCACATTTTAAACCAATAGTCCATGAGAATCCAATTAAAGAAACACTGTATCTATTGTTTAAGTAATTTGTTTGTTGTATTACAGATGTCTTTTTTCCACTGCCATACTCCTTCACTTTTTCCAAGATATCATTATTTTCTTGAGCCAAAAATCATAATATAATGACTTTTGTCAGCTTCCACAAGGCTAGCTTTTTGATAGAAGAAACTAATTCTTTCCATGAACTGTTAAAAGACATTATCTGTTACTATTACAGTCGATGCACACACATAAAGTTACAACCACACAAACAAAGCGCCTGTTACCCATTTATCCCTCAGAACAAAGGGAAATCTGTTCTCTATTTAGATAATAACAAAACAAAAAGATTTATGTCTAATTCTTTCAATGGTAATTTTAATGGAGCTATTTTTTAATAATTACGCTGGAGCCCCTCAGGATTTGATTTATGAACAACCCCTTTTAGACTCCCTATGGGATAGTACCTCAAAAGCTTAATTTTCAAACATGTTTTTGAAATCATTCATTTCCTAGCTATTACTTTCACCATACATAACACACACCTTTAGTTATGCTATTTCATGGTTCAAGATATATAATCACATACACGCCAAAATAACCTTAAAACTCTGCCCTTCCCTCTCGACATCTCTCCAGCCTTCACTTTCATCTGTCATCAAACACCTCAGCCTTCCCCAAATACCAGTACTTCACGTGTGTTTCCCAATTACACTTTCGCCAACATAAAAACCCAGTAGCTTCTGTCATTTTATAGACTCAGCTTGATAGGACCAGGCACCAGGAAATACTGTTACTTTTTCATAAATGCTTTGCTTATAATTTAGACCTCATAACTTCTCACTGCCATAGTACACTGGAAAAAAGTGAGTTCATTTATTCTTCTATAAATTTATCAAAATAAGCAAATATAAACATATGGTTCACAATTCTAATTTCCTATACTTACATTGAGATCTCTGTTAAAGTAAGATTTTTAAACATATGGATACTTGAGGACTTGTCTCACTAACTGCTAGCTGTTGACAAACAATGCCTAATTTAGCCAGGTTTTATCCAGATGTGAATTTAAAATGTTCTTTCTATGCATCCTGAATCTTCCCATCAGATATATACAGATTCAGCTCCTATGACCTCATCAGTAAATAAAGTCTGTCATGAACCTCAGGGCTCCCGATTCCTCACCTCTTCCCAAGTGGGATACTCCTGCTTTGGGATTTTATCTACTGACATTCCAGCCTTCATGTCTGTGCTCAAGACAAATAATAACTTCTGCCTAGAAATGAGCAGGCTCAGTATCATTTTAATAACCCAGTGCTTCTCGCCGGGTCTCAGTGCTAGGTGATGCTCCCTTTCGCTTCGTCTCTTTGCAGTTCTATTTTGTCCTCTCACCCAGTCTTTTAGCGACTCGACCCTACCCAGTTAGTCTGTGACTGGAGGTCATGGCATTAGAGCCTTGATGTTCCATGCCTGAGTCCTTTTCCCTTAACCCCTGATAAAGAGATATAACACTTTGCCTGACACCAAAAGAGACACCAGACTCTACCACCTGCCAAACAATTCTCTTCTCTGACCCCTGGCTGAATGCTCAGACCATCCCTGTTTGACTTGGGTCTCTGGACACCTACCCAAATGGCATACTTTATGTGTTCTCTTCCATTTAGTGTAAGATTCTATTACCAGTGGACTATCTCTGGATATCACACAGATTCTTCAAGTCTTCCATTACTACACCTTGTATGTGCTAGAGGTATTACTTACCCATAGTCTAGTTATTAATCATCATCACATTCCTCTCCTATAATCTCGGCTTTTGGAATAAGTAGTCATGTTTTGTAGCCCTGGGTGACTAATGAACAGTGAAACCAACTGTACTGTAAAACTAAGATGGTTTTGAGAAGAAAGGGAGTATTATTAATAATTATTCTGGAACAACAATTATGCTGGGCAAACTGGGGTATGTGGTCATTCTACAGAGAATTGGACCAACATTACGCACTTGACACCCCCCACCCCTGCCCAAATAAAGCCAATCTGTAGTCTGGCCATCAACCTGTGAAGCTGATTGGGAAGATTATGTGATCAACATCACAATTTGCAATTTAAAACAAGATGTATAAGAAAATTGCCAGTTGATAGCAGGTGCTACGGTTGAATCAGAAACCAGGGTGATTAAGAAGCTAGTACGTGGAAAATGGAGAATCAAGCAAACGTTAGTAAGAATCTAAACCAGCCTGAAAAAGAGCCCTGAGACCTGGCTGGACTCCCCCTGGACTCCCATTTGATCCACATGATGCTATCTGGACTTCTACAGAGTTAGCGCTCATAAATTCTCATTCATACAAAGTTGCTCAAATAAAATGTAGTCCTCAAATAAACCCTCAACTATCCTTCTTGAACCCTTAACTCTATGTACCCAATCACATTTAATAGGGTCATCTAATTATCATTGTGTTACCCAGCGTGTTTTCCTTCACTTCACTTCATTTTACTTCACCCCTTCACTTCCCTCAGTCACCAAATTTTGGGACCTGCCTCGGACAGCGATAAAACCTGGTTCTACCCTGGCTGGTGCGACTCAGTGGACTGAGTGCTGGCCTACGAACCAAAGAGTCACTGGTTCGATTCCCAGTCAGGGCACATGCCTGGGTTGCGGGCCGGGTCCCAGTTGGGGGCGCTTGAGAGGCAACCACACATTGCTGTTTTTCTCCCTCTCTTTCTCCCTTCCCCTCTCCAAAAATAAATAAAATCTTTAAAAAATAAAAAACAAAAATAAAACCAGGTTCTCTTCTCCATTCTCACTGGTGCTATTTAGTTCAGTCCCTCCGTATGGCCTCTCCATTTTAGAGCCTGTGCCTCCTCAAAATTGCCCTTTCCATTACAAATCCCCTCAACCTCTATATGGCTCAGTATTCAAAGATAATGTTCCTCTGAACCAATAATAAGAAAAGAAAATTTAATAGGAAAATATAGATCCTAATCATCACAGAAATTAGATCTCTAAGGTATTTATGAATATATCTAATCAAACATAAGCAGGAGTTTGTGAGGGAATATACAGAGGATTATAAGAGAACACAGGAGAGCTTGAATAAGAGATAAAACATAGTCATAGAAAGGAAGAATCAAAATCACCAAGATGCTGTATTCCCCGAGTGATATACAAATTAAATGCAATTCCTATCAAAATGTCAACAAGTTGTGTGTGTTTATATGTGTGTGTGTATAACTTGACAATTTAATCTTCAAATTCCTATAGAAAATAAAAGAATGAAAATAGCCAAGAAAATGTGCAAAGAAGAGCAAGCTGGGCAAATGTGTCCTCCCGGATATCTAGATTTATTATAAGGCTATGTTGTTAAGACAGTAAAGTATTAGCGAAATATTTTAAAGAGAGGCAAGGAAAGAAAAGAAAGAGCCCATAAACGAACCCTTACATACGTGAAAATTAGATACTGACAGCCCTGGCCTGGTGGCTTAGAGCGCCATCCCGATACCTCAAGGTGGCAGGTTCAGTCTCAGTCACGCATACAAAGAACCAGCCAATGAATGAATAAATAAGTGAAACAACAAATCAATGTCTGTCTGTCTCTCTCTCTCCCTCTCTCAAATCAATAAATTTTAACAAATTAGATACTGACAAAAGATGTATCATAAATCCATTAAAAAAACCCAAACTATTCCAAAAATAGTTCAGGGTCGAAAATAAAATAGAGTTCCTACCATAAAGCCCTCTAAAAAGATTAGATGTAATTAGAAACCTAAGGTAAACGTTTAAAACTGTTCAAAGAAATATAAATGAATATCTTTTAATCTGTGATGAGGAAGGATGTGAGACAGAAGAATCACAAACTATAAATAAAAAGTTGAATAAATCTGACCGCAACAAAATTTAAAACTTTTGTTCATTAAAAGATACCATTAAAAAATTGAAAACTGAGAAAGGATACTTAGAATGTACATAACTCATAGAGATTTCTTATCAAAAAAATATAAAGAACTCCACAAACTACCTTTTAAAATTTTATTTTTCCCCAATAGAAAAATGGGAGAGAGCTTAGAGAAGATCCCGAATGGCCAATACACTTAAAAAATGATGTCCAGCCTCATTAGTAATTATGGAAATGCCAATGTGAATCAAGTATGAAACCATTTCACAGTTTCACCACAACAGGACATTACACACGCTGCTGGTGAGTGTGTAAATGGTAGCACTACATTGCAGAACAATTTCAAAATATCTATTAAAATTGAAAGTACAGATAAAATATGACCAAGAAGATTCATTTCCAAGAACCTGTAAGAAAAAGATAGTGCATGTATGCATAAGGAAACACAAAAATATTCCCTGAAACAAAGTACACAACAGAGAAAACTAGAAAATGAGTTAAATGTCCATTAATGAGAAAACAGATAAATCAACTTTGAGATATTCATACAGTGGAACACTAGTAGTTAGAGTAAATTAGCAAATTTATTTCTATATAAGCAAATTACTCAAAATGATGCTTTTACTGACCCCTGTCATTATACTCTTACTTATCTCACCTCTTTAAAATAAAGAAAACAACATTCTATTGAGCCTCTTCCACCATCCTATAACATTTGCGTCCACTTCCCCTTTGCCAAAAATCTCCTTGACTATTTTCTACATTAGCAATTTTCAGTTCCTTTCCTTTTATTTCCCTTAAACAAACCTCAGTCGGGTTTTCTCCCTAACGTTTCACTAAAATTTTTCTCAAACTCACCAATGACCTCGGTGTCGATGAACCAGTTGCTCAGTTCTCAGTACTCATCCACGGATCCAATCAGCATCGTCTGGCCCTGCTGACCACACCCTCTCTTTGGCTCTCAGGGTTCCGCGCTGCCTTGGGTATCCTGCCTCGCTGATCGCTCCTCAGTCTGCCCTGCTGGTACCTTCCCTTCCTCCCGATCCCTAAAGGTTGGAGGGTCTCAAGGTTGCCTCTCTCAATCTATCCTCTATCTACACTCAATCCCTTGGTGATCTTATCCAGTCTCACGGGCTATACCATCTATATGCTGAAGGCTCTCATCTCCAATGTAATTGCTAGCTCAGAACTCTTTCTCAAACTTCAGACTCGTATAAGACACATAAAATACAACAGTCAAAATTCAGCTCCTGATCTGCCCTCCACAAAGCATATCCTTGCAGTCATCTCATTTCAGTCCACAGCAACTCCACCCTCCAACAGCTCTGGTCAAAAAATTTGAGTCATCCTTGACTTCTCTTTCCCACTCCCTACACACAGTCTGTCAGTGAATTCTATTGTCTCTGCCTAAGGAAAAAAAAACCAAAATCAAACAACAACAACAACAAAACTCACAAAAAACAGCCAGAATCTGGCCACTTGTCTCACCACCTCTACTGTTCCCCACCTTGGTCCAAGCCACCATCATTTCTCTTCCAAATTGCTACAATAGTTCCTAATTGATTTCCCTGACTCTGCTCAGTGTATTCCAACACAGCAACATGATCAAGCTTTTTCCAATATGTTATATTATTTCACTCCGCAACAGCCCACATTTCACTCAGAGTAGAAGCCAAAGTACTCACACTCCACTCTCCAACCTGTTTCACCTCACCTCTGACAACACGTGCTGTCACCACCAGTGCTCCAGCCCCATGAACTTCCTTGGTGTCTCCTAAGGATACTAGGCACACTTCTGCCGTACGGCGCTTTCAGTGACTTTCCCTCTGCGTGGAACATTCTTCCCCCAAGAGTGACGTTTTGAGATGTACACTGTCTACATGCTGACATCATCACCTAGGACTCTATAATCACCACAGAGGAACCAATTTTCTTTCTCAAAGGTGGTCAATAATTACCTGTTGTTTCCTGAATAATTTAGAGATAACCTTAACACCCATTTCTTATTTATAAAAAAGTGTTTTATAAAATCACACCAGCAAAAACGGAGCTTTAAAAAATGCATTTAAGTTTTATAATATACTTCACCTGGATACAAAACGGTTCTACCAAATAATTTCCTTCCAGTTACCCCATTCTTCTTTCTGTTTCATGCCTCGCTTTCCTGATAGCAGTCTCCTCCAACTGATGGAGACCATCCAAACCTTTTCTCTTGATGCAAACAATAAAAGACAGCATATTCTGAGAACTTTAGCTTAGTAATTATCTTGATTTTCAATTTCTGATCTGGGATAGAAATTGAAAGGTTGTGTTCTAGTTAAGCATACAAGTTTTAGAGTATAAAAGCCTTAAGTTCAAGTCCTGGCCATGCCAATTTACTGGCTTATGTGAACATGAGCAAGCTATTTAACCTCTCACCTATAAAATGGGGACAGGCAACAGAGGTTGTCCCCCATATTCAAAAAGAAAGTGTTCCTATGAAATATTTTTGTAAGTTGAAATGGTGTAAAGAGGCAATTATCATTAATTTATTTGAAAAAAATTTTTCATGTTCCCAAACCCAAAATACAACCTACCCAATCATACCTACTACCATTAATTACACTCAGTTTTAAGCTAAGTGTGGTACCTTCATGAGCTCTCTTAAGCTTTTCTGATATCTTAGCATACATCTTGCTAAGAGCTGCACAAAATAAATCGAGATAAAGCACAGACGCTCATGAAGTTCAAAGTTGCGGTGGCTTAACGCTGAGTGTGGTGCCGGGGAGGGGCTTGGTGGTATATGCTCCGGCAGCTCAGAGTCCCTGCTGCCTCTGTGACGCTGCAAAAGCAACTCCGAACGCTTTTCGCTTTTTGTAAAATTGAATAAGCCTCTTCAGAATTATTTCAATTGGCAAAAATAGGTGCTAATTTTAAAAAAGAGAAGTGGCGTAATGTGAACTTTCGAAAAGCAGGAAGTACCTGTAATAACCTGTAATAGTACTTGACCTACAGGGTTACTGTGATAAGTGAATAAGGCAATACATATAAGGATGCTAACAAAATTCCTGACACATAAAAATCACTAAGGAGACGTGAGCAACAATTACGACTAAATTTCATGAATGATTTTCCGTGAGCTTGCTATTATGAATAACTTTGTGACAGGCATTATTTTCTATAACTACCGGGATTAATGAGCATAAGTTTCACTAGAAATTACTTACACAGATCTTTTCTAGGTGATGTGATATGTAATAAAGAGTAAATTTAACAGAATCTCCTCAGCCCCAAGTTGTTAAAATCACTGAATTATAGTGTAGGTTTAGAAGGAACTTTATACTTGGTCACCTAGTTCAATTATTCAATCAGCCAAATAGTGTACTTGATTATCTCCAGTAATATTCTTGTTTCCAGCCCAGGCTCTGAGGTTGGACTAACTGGGTTCAAAACCTGGCTCAATTTTTTATGGGAGCTGGGCCCAGTTATCTAATCTCTCTATACTTCAGTATTTCCACTGTAGCTCCATAATGCTATGTAATAAGGAATAAATGAGTTAATAAATACAAATTGCTTGGAAGAGCCATATAGTGAGGGCTTTTAACTTCTTTTTCCATATAACTAACAGACTGCCTTGGGCTATATATGGAAATTGTAAGACCAGGAGACCTAAAATTACATTCATATTCACAGATGAAATGATTTTTCCAGCTTAACTGAGACCTATAGTTCGAATTAAAGTGGACTTTGATTTTACACCTCAAATCAGTTCAGCACTAATTGATCACTTAATGCCTGTCACCTAGAATTGTATAAAACACCTGTTCTTTCAACCTGTCCTTGGCTCAGCTGGGAATGCGAATGTGAACCAATCACCATGACACAGGTGATGCGTCAGCTGTACGGGGGAGGTGCTGTGGGAACACGGCAACACAACATTAAAGCTATAAGGCAATAACCCACAAACTAATTTTAATTAAAAAAAATAGAACATCTAATGTCTGTAGTACAACTGTGCTGAATATTTTGAATAAACTAGTATTAATACATTAGTTTTACATTTCACATCCAAACTTGAACGACTGCAAACCGTTCCGCATGGAGCACAGGTCAGTTGTCTGGCTGACCAGCACAGCCTGATCTTACTCTCAACTGGACATTGATACCCAGGTTCCGTGGCTAAACAGTGCCATTTCCATCGGCATGGCATGGCTGATCAGTGGTTCCCAATGCCAGTGCTCACAGAGGCATCAATTCCCAACACAGTTTCACTCCCCCGCAGAGCAACCAGGCGAGCTTGTCCGGCTGCATTCTGATGCTGTGTAAAGCCAGGAGATGACAACACTGAGATTGCTCGAGAAGCAGCATGAAGTGGCTAAGTGATTCTATCCACTCTGTAAGCAACTGCAAGGAAAATTGGGAGGACCCAATTTTATTCCACAAAATTATTTTTATAGAACCTACTGTCATTGGCCTTTGGACTGAATAACTATGACAATCAACTGAGAAGAAATATAAAGATCAAGAACATAGGCTTGGTATTAACCTAGATTCAAATACCAGCTCAGATACTAATTCAGAAATGACCTTGTCCACTTCATAGAAGGCACTATTCTAGGAACTGGCTTTTCAAATTTCAGCGATTAACCACAGGTTAATTACTCAACTTGTCCAAACAGCTGTCTCCTCAAAAGTAAAATGGAAATGATAAAGCAACTATCCCTTAAAGTTGTGAGGTCAAGAGGAGGAAGGGTATAACGTGATTAGCCAATGCTAAGTATTAGCTATTGTTGTTGCTATTGCTATAAACTGCACTGAAAACTAAACAACGATGTAAATTTAAAGTATCATTTATTATCAGGTTATTAAACAAGTCAATAGCAACACCCTAGCTCTAAATTTGCATACATACTGAAATCCCTACCTCTCTTGCCGAGGCTCGCTATTTTGTCTCTGATCATAGCCAACAAAAAACCAAGTCCTCAACCACCAATATCCAGCCAAACTGCCACAGTGTTCATTTAAAATTATTTTCTTGGTTTCTTCATGGAATCACTAAAAATATCAAGGTTGTGGTGACTAACACTGTGTCCCCTATACCAGGTGTCCCCCACCTATGGGCCACGGACCACACTGCCTCACAGCAGAAGGTGGGCTTCAATGTGATACGCCTAAAGAGCTTGAATGTAATGTGCATCGATCATCCCCAAACCATCCCCCACCCCCCACCCCCCACTCCAGTCCGTGGAAAAATTATCTTCCATGAAACTGGTCCCTGGTGCCAAAAAGGTTGGGGACCACTGCATACAATTGTTATGCTTTGTTATGTTTTATGCTTTGTTATGTTTATGTATTAGGTTTGTTATGTTATGTTTTGCTTGACTTATTGGAGTTCATTATTTTGGGAAATAAAAGGTATAGCTCCTTTTATAGGCCTCTGACTAAAACCAGATGTATATACAGAATATCATGAAAAAGGAGAGGGTCTAACAGACCGAGACTCGGCAGCAGTACTCCATTTCACTGGACACTTGACAAGCAAAGTAGGTAAAATGAAGAGATTAAGAACTATGAACAAATATGGTATTTACATAAATAAATTCTAAATAACCCCTCTGATCTAAGGAAGCCTAATTAAGATGACTACGGTACACAGTAATAAGCAATACATTCTGAAAATAGCTGAAAACTACCAATCCAAAGGCAAATCATCCAGAATCAGGTAAGAACAATAATGGCCTCCTCCAAGATACAAAAGCATGTAAATGTTTAGATAAAAGTCACTAATTTGGATCCCCAGTTAATGACACCAAGTAGGTTTCATTGTATAATTACGGAATTCCGTTTTGTAAAAGTCATATTAAATTGATTTAGAAAAGGCCAGTGCCCTCAATACAGCTAGATTGATTAATATTATGAACCATCTTAATGGATTACAGTAAATATCAGAACCTTTGAAAATAAAATGAATCGAATTTTTACTTCTTACTGAAATTAGGACATTTTAGGTTTGCTTATACAAAGAGATAAGAGCAAAGATTATGCAAAAATGGAAATGATGATTAAGTCCAAAAAAGTACTTAATACTTAAAAACATAAAAAATAAGCTATTTCCATTGGATATATAGTTGGAGGGTGGTTTATCAGATGAAGGATTAAATGAAAATATAGGGAGTTGGGGGTGGGTGGGGCAGGGGAAAGTGGTGGTGGGAAAATGGAGACAACTGTACTTGAACAACAAAAAAAAGAAAAAAGAAATAAATGAAAATACATAACATTAAATCCTTCCCATGGTATTATTATATATTGTTATATAAATTACACAGTCACAGGGTGATATGAAAAATGATGATAGTGGCTCGATTAAGGGAGGGACTCGGGTAATTTTTGTCTTAGATTTCTGCTGTTTTTTAATGTGCTTGCCGTAAAGTAAGAGAGAGAGAATACATTTATATATATTTACATACTGTGTGTGTGTATACATATACACATATATACACATACATATACACATGTATATTACAGAGAGAATATAAATATATGTGTATAACATAGAAAAAAGGAATTCTACTGTTTACAGGAGCCCCATAGTAAATTCTTTGATGAAAGAACAGATCTTTGGAAAATCCTGATAAACAAATATCTAGATCTATTAAAAAGATTTATTGCAGAATCTCAATTTGTTTATTAGTTGTAAGGAATGCCTACTTTTCTCTCTGTTGACAATTCAATGGAAGTAGTTAGTCACCATTATGATGTAAAATCTCTGATTGATGCCAGGGTATAAAAAAACCTTCACGCATTAATAATGTATTAACAGTGTGGTAACTATGAATAAAAACTATTCTTTTGAAAAACAGTAATAGTTATGATTCTAGTTATATTTATATCTAGTTAACTGTTCCAATATTTGGGTGCATGATAAGCAATGTACTGGATACTAGAAAATATTTTTTTTTCTTCCTCAGGTATGGATTCCACAAAAAGTATGTCACTGATTTGCAATTAAATAAAAAAAATTTAATTGAACTAAATCACTGTTTACACTACATTACTCTGAAAGTTTTTAAGATTCCTTAAGTGACTTGAAAATAGCTCAACAGTTTTGTCCCCATTATAAATTTACCCTTCGATATTTTGTTTGCTTCGATTAATGACTCTCTCTCTCTCATTAGTCTGTAATCTCTGAAGGCAGGAATTGTGAATTGTATTTATTACCACTGTATCCCCAATGCCAGGTGCCTGGAACACAGCAGGTCCACAATAAATATTTGTTGACTAAACAAATGAGCAATTCATGTTACATATTCAAACTGTAATATCTCATATGATTATAAAATTAATAAAGAACAAGGAATGTTCACATATAGTACCATCTTCCTTCCACTCCTTCGGGATTCTCAGTTATACAGAACACAACTGATTGTAATAGAAGGAAAAAATGAATATTTTCTAGCCAAAAGATATTGTAATGTCCATATTCTAAAGCACGCTCACACTGCTCTTACAAAAGCCCTCCCCTATCAGGTCTGTGGGATCTCCATTGGAACACAATACCAACTCCAGCTCTCTCTTTCTAATTAGAAGCAGATACAAAGAGTTAGAAAGAAAAAGATATAGTGAGAAAGAGATACCACCTGACAGCAAAAAAGAAAACAGACCAATATAAAAAGCATTTTACCCACACATCACTGAATTTCTGCACTTCGACATTCAGGGCACTGGGCAAAAGTCCCATAGTATCAACATGCAGCCCCGGCAGTCAGGATGCTTTGTTTAATTAAGCTGTAAGATTTCTCGGGTCCCCACCAGCTCCAAACCAGCTGCTAGGCATCTTGGGGGTGGGGATGGGAGAAGGTTTTGGAGACCTTGTAGATATAACAACAAAGGCACTATACATGAAAGAAATAATTGATAAGCTCAACTTCATTAATATCAAAAACTTCTGCTCTGCAAGACAGAGTATCAAAAGAAGGAGAAGAAAAGCCATAAATGAAGAAAATATTTGCAAAAGGTACATCTGATAAAGAATTGTTATCTAATATATACAAAGAACTCTTAAAACTCAACAATAAGAAAACAAATAATTGAATTAAAAATGGATCAAAAATCTTCACAGACACCAAAAAAGATATACAAATAGAAAACAAGCACATAAAAAGATGTTCCACATCATGTCATGAGGGAACCACAAATTAAAGCAGTAAGATACTGCTACATGCCCCTGAGAATGGCCAAGTCCAGAAAGGGACGGTACCAAAGGTTGGTGAATGCTTGGTGCAACTGGGACTCTCCCATTCATTGCCTGTAGGAGAGCAAAACAGTGCAGCCACTTTGGAAGATGGCAGTTCCTTACAAAACTACTCTTACCATACAACCCAACATTCATGCTCCTTGGAATTTCCCAAAGGAACTAAAAACTTATGCCCACACAAAAACCTGCACATAGATGTTTATAGCAGCTTTATTCATAATGCCAAAACTCGGAAGCAACCAAGATGTCCTTCAGTAGGTAAATGAATAAATAAAATGTGGTACATCCACACAATGGAATATTTGGCACTAAAAAGAAATGAGCTATGAAGCCATGAAAAGACTTTATGCAAATGATTAGGTGAAAGCAGCCAATCTAAAAATTTTACATACTATATGATTCCAACTACATGACATTCTGGAAAAGTCTAAACTATAGAGACAGTAAAAAAGTAAAAAGTTCAGTGTTTCTCAATGGTTGCAGGTAGGAGTGAGGAGAAGAGAATGAATAAACTGAGGCACAGAGGACTTTTAGGGCAGGGAAAATATATCGGCAATTTTCGACCAGTGTGTGACAGCACACTGATGTGACACAAGGATTTTTAAAACATGCAATACCTGACTATTCAGTCAGGGCTACTGACTTGTTTTCCCTTATTGTCAAATAAAAAAATGATAATAGTAAACACAACAATAGCAGTCTGGTATGAATGAATCAAAATTGTACCTATTTTCTTGTCAGATGGGCAACAAATATATTTTTTGATGTGCTGCAGAATTTTAGTAATTAGTTTATGTGTGCCATGATATGCAAAAGGTTGAAAATCACTGCTCTGTATGACACTATAATGATAGATATATATCATTATATATTTATCCCACATAATGTACAATACCAAGAGTGAGTCCTAAGGTAAACTATGGAATTTTCATGACTGTGATGTATCAATTTAGTTTATCCTTCATTAAAAAATAAAATGTACCTTTCTGATGAAGAATGTCAACAATGGGGAGGCTATGCATATTTGGGGCCACGGAGTATATGACAAATCTCTATACATTCCTCTCAATTTTTGGTAAACCTAAAACTGATCTAAAACAAAAAAACTCTTAAAAAAAAGCAGGCTAGAGTCAATGGCAAACACATCTACTCTTTAATTCTCTGAAGACATTCTGGTATTTTAATATAGGACAAAAATTTATGCTGTAGTGAACCTGAGTTTAAAAAAGACAACAAGAGATCAGTATTGAAAGATGTATTAGAAAAAGACAGTGACATGTAGAATCTGTGTTTAGGACATTATGCACCAAAATGATGATTTTAAATGCAGAAATTTAATACTTCAGAATCATAAAAACATTTCTAAGGATTTTTGCCCTATCATTCTATAAAACTGAAACCATACTTTCTATATAGCTCTAAAATCTGCTTTTCTCCTGAACAATACATCATAAACCAATTCCTAAACCTGTGGATATAATTTAAACTAGTTATTTTTAAGAACTGCATAAAATTCCATAGCAATGATACACAACAATTTATTCAATTATTTCCTATTTATGCATCATTCAGTTTGTTTCCAGTTATTCTCAACTACAAACTGCAATAACTATCCTTTCACAGCGAGCCTTGCCTACTCATGCTTTTATTTCTACAGAGTAATAAAATAACATTTAATGAGCACATACTGTATGCCAACCACTTTAATACCTGATTTGTATTACCTGATTTAATCCTGCCAACCATGCTATAAGGTGAGTACTATAATTATCCTGTTTTATGGAAGAAGAATACAGCTTCTGTGATGCTGAGCATCTTTTTCAATAGCCACTGGCTATTTGGTTTCTCTTTTAAAGAATGTCCTTCTTCATCAAACTCCTCAACTTTGCTAACAGCCAGAAAAAAAGACATGGAGACATGCCATGCACCCAGAGGGGAAGGCTAAATCTTGCAACGTTGCAAACTAAGTCTTCCTCAGTTAATGAGGTTCTAAGCAAAAGTCCTATAACACAGCAGATGAAACAAAGTGGATAAAAACTCACCCCACATATTAAGATTGGTACATTTCATTCTATGTAAAGTTTATAACCAAAGAAAACCACTGCTAACAGGTATGGGTCACTCGTTAGTGGCATACTTGCTGAAATACTTAAGAGACATGTAAGGTTTTTTTTTCAACCTTGTTGAATATTTAGAAATTTTCATAATAAAATATTGGAGAAATATAGAGCAAAGAACAACAAAAAGAATTTTTAAAAAGACTTTATTTACTTTTAGAGAGAGGAGAAGGGAGGGAGAAAAAGAAGGAGAGAAACATCAGTGTCTGGTTGCCTCTTGCTCACGCCTAACTAGGGACCTGGCCCACAACCCAGGCATGTGCCCTGACTGGGAATCAAACCATCGACCTTTTGGTTCACAGGCTGGTGCTCAATCCACTGAGCCACACCATCCAGAGCAGAACTGTCTTTTCTGCCCTTTTTTTCCTACCAGGGCAACTGCAGAGGCACTTTAAATGTTACGGATATTAACCCTTTTTCTTCACATATGTTATACACATTTGTCACGAACTGCCATTTTTATTTGTTAGCAAATTTTGCCTATAAATTATCAAAATTTCAGTTATATTTAGTCAAATATCTCTATCCTTTCTTTATGGTTTCTAAATTTTGTCTTATTTAAAAACATATTCTCCAGTCATGGATTATACAATATTCTCTTAGATTTTCTTATATTATTTTATTGTTTAGTTTTTATATTTAAATCTTTATGTACCAAGAATTTACTTTTATGTATTAGGTAGGAATTTAATGTTATTTTTTTCAGATTAATACAAAGTTCGTCAGCACCTTCTATTAAATAAACCGTCTTTACCAATCAACTTGAAATATTACTTTTGTTACACATTGTGTTATCTATTTCTGAGCACTATTCTAAGGACTATAACATTAACTGGCAACCCAGTTTGAAAAATAAATCCAGTCATATCCATATAGTCGCCTTCATGCTTTAACAGCAAAGCTGAGTAATCAAGACAAAGACCATATGCCTCACAAAGTCGAAAATATTTATTATTGTAGCCTTTACAGAGAAAGTTTGCTAACCCGCGACCTATATGTTAATTGCCAACCATGGACTGTTAAAGTCACTTTGAAGTTTTAATTTCAGCTAATAGAAAATCCTCCTCACTGTTCTTTCTTGGTTATTTTTGGAAATTCATACTTTTTTTACACAGTTAAAAACTCCACTAGGATTGAAATTGGGATGGCATCAAATGGTGTTTATGTGATATTGCTTTGCCATCCAAGAACACGGTATATCCAAGTCTTGTTTTAAGGCCTTGCAGAAGATTTTATTATTTTCTGCATACATTCATTATCTTTCTTATAAAATGTATTCCTAAGTATTTCATTGTTTATTTGCTTTGATCATGAATAGGGTCTTTTGGTCATTTTCCATTTCTGGCTATTTATCAGTAGTATAGGAACAAAACTATTTAGCTAACACATTTTTTAAGACTCTACATATTTTTTAGAGAGAGAGGAAGGGAAAGAGAAAGAGAGGGAACCATCAATGTGCAGTTGCCTCTCACACGCACCCCCATACTGGGGACCTGGCCCCGCAACCCAGGCATGCGCCCTGACTGGGAATTGAACCGGCAGCCCTTTGGTTCTCATGCCAGCATTCAATCCACTGAGCCACACCAGCCAGGGCAAAACTACTGATTTTTTAAATATTCATTGTATATCAAGCTTCCTTTCTCAATTCTTTTATTAATTCTCAGCTATTTAATTAAAGTCTCCTGGGTTTCACTGTACAAAGATGTCATCTAAAATACAAATAATTTTTTCTTTTCTATAGTTCAACAAGTTTTAAATAGTATAGTCTCATATTATTATTTAGATCCTTCACAAATGTGTTGATTCACCATGGTGAGCGTAGGCATCCCTATTTTGCCCCTGACCTGGCTGCTGGTTACTTCAACGATGTCCTCTCCTACAGCCACACCAGCCTTGTTGCTGTTACTCCAACAGGCCAAACATATTCCTGCCGTTTTGCACGTGCTATTAATGATGCCTACTCTTCCTCCCCAGATATAGGCATGCCTCGTTTTATTGCTCTTCTCTTTATTGCGCTTCACAGCACAGTTTTTGTTGACTTTTTGTTTTTGGTTTTTGTTTATAAATCAAAGGCAAGACCCTTCACCAGCAAAAAGACTGAGACTTGCTTTATTGTTGTGGTCTGGAACCAAACTTACAATATCTCCGATATATACCGATATTTACATAGATTTCTTCTTTGCTTAAGTATCTGCTCAGAAGAAATCACTTGGGTGGTCATCCCTGACCGATTGTAACACAGCCCCTCCTTTCACCACACTATCCACTTAAACGTCATCATTCTTCACAAAATTTATTGTGACCTGATAGAGGTAGCGATAGAGATATATAGAGATACAGTCTTACTGACTGTCTCCCCAATAGACTCGAAGCTCCAAGAGGACAAAACACTGTCTGTTCTGTTAGCTGGTATGCCCTCTGTTTCTAGAAAACCTACAGAGTGCCAGAAGGTACTCAATGAATATTTGTCCAAGGAAGAAACTGAATGAATACATAATGTGAATGAGCTTTAGCATGTCCTAGTCTGACAGGATGTCTGTCCTCTACAGTATTTTAGTGAAGAGTCCTTGACACAGGGCTACAGGGCAGGCGCCAGGCCTCCCGGAGGAGTTCCCAGGCTCCCAGGCGGCTTTGAAGTCCGGGTCTCTCCACTGCTGGGACTTTCCCCTCCCATGCAGAGAAAAGAATAAAGTTTCAAAGCCTCTGAGAACCCAGGCTGGTCACTACCTGAGTCAGGGAAGCCCTTTGAATCTCAGCACACATGCCTGTTCTGTCTTGGGTCTAATTTGAAGAACAGTAGAGGCACCAAAGGCTGGCTGTGACAGATACAGAGCCTTCCACTCAAGCCCACCCAAATAAACACAAAACCCTGGCGTGTGCAAAGAAAACATCATTTCGGGGCAAGTCCTCTAGCTGTCCCATACTGCATTCCCACGTTTCTTCTTCTAGGAATTCTGAGGCTGCTGCTTTAGGTGGTTGAAAGGGATCTCGGAGGCCCAAGTTTAGTTGCCACCTTTCCAGAATTCCCTCAGGAACTGGATTTTCACTCCACTGTATGTAAAGTACAATTTAATTTACAAAATCTGATCAGTTGCTAAATAGGCAGGAAAATGAACACCACCAAAATGCACTACCTGCTTAAATGTTTTTGAATCTTGGAAACAAAGACTCCTACAGCTCAGGTAGACTATTAGTTCACTAAAGTTTTTAGGTTTTATCTATCAATGCATTTTCTAAGTAACCCCAGAAATCATGAAAACAAAATGTAAGTGTATATATAAATCATATACTCTCACCTAAAAATGGGGAAGGAGTTTGCTTATTTCTAATGGCATGACTGTTTTCTTACCTACCTAGGCATTTCCCAAATTTTCCTTTAGGAGGTCACTTTAAATTTATCCCTCTACTATTGAACGTTACATCTGGTGAGGGAAAATGTCTTACATACTTGATTTATTATATGTTATTTGGAAGGCTGTTACTGTTTGTTCAGAGAGTACCCCTATGTCATTCCAAAGAGCAGAATCACCACATATGGTGGTTGGAAAAAGCAACCACTGTGTCATCCCACAGTCAGAAGAAAGAATATTTCCCACCCCCTACAGCGGGTTACTTCAATTGCTCATGAGAATAAAAAGCAAGGGAAACTACAATGAGTCACAGGCTTAGTCTTATTAGATAACAGCTGTACCATTAGTAGAGTGATTTATAGTTTTCAGAACCTTCTCACATCATAATTTAGCTTGTTACCTCACGCACAACACTTTTAGGTCCATAAACAGAAGATTTACTTCAAGGAGTTTTATGGTCATACACCTAAAAGAAGGTTGCATTATTAACCACAGATTACAGCTCAGATCACTGAAGTCCATAGGTTTATAGGGCACCCAAACATGGCAAGTGGAGTGTTAATGAGTTAACAGGATTTTAAAGGCATAACAGAAATAGACTTCTAGGATACAAAAACTGAAATTAAATTTATGCAAACTGGAAGCCAAATACTTTTCCAGGATGAGCCCATTTCACCTACTGTTTTTTAAAAACATCAGCAAAATTGTTATATATGTGATCTCATTTGATATGTAGAATCTAATGAACAAAAACTGACAAATAAAACAGAAACAGGGGCATGGATACGTGGAACAGACTGACAGCTGTCAGAGGGGAGGGGGGAAAGAAAGAAGGTGAAGGTGTTTATGCAAAGAACCTAAATGCATAACCCACAGATGCAGAAAACAGTTTGATAATGGCCAAAGGGGAGGGAGGTGGGGGGCTGGCAGGAGGTGGGCAAAGGAGGGAGGGAGGGCGACATCTGTAATAGTGTCAATAATAAAAAAAATTTTTTTTAAGTGAGAACACTAAAGACATGAAATAATCCTGATGCAATTTAAAACTCTGGTTAACTAGGTGATTTTTAAAGGTCCACATGAACGTTCACAATGATACTCCCTGAAGGAACTTTAAGGACTCAAATGACTGAGCCCTGCAGTGTCTTATTAAGTTCTTTAATGCTACAATGCAATCTACATGGACAACACAAATAGCTACATTGCTTTTCCTCAGTAAACTGAAATTATTTATACAAATTAGACCAGACTTACATCTTTCATTTAACAGAGATAATCTGAATACATATTGAACCCATTTGGGGCCTTTTGTGTAATATGCCCTAGTAATCTGAAAAGTCATCCTATCTATAGTAACTAAAGTATCCAGATAGGTGTTAACTCGCTCAATAAACTCTTATTATCTTTTAATTGTTGTAAACTTTTTTAAAAGACTAAAAAGAAAAAGGAAGTCTGGAAAGAAAACAGAGAAAAGGTTGACTCACTTGCCCAAGGTCATCCAGCGACCAGTGGAAAACCAGGGCCTGAGTCCCTCCCACTCCATGCCACTGAGCTTTGTGTACTAACCAGACCAGGCAGTTGGCCTTACAGTCTGGGGCTACATAAGCCAGGACAGTACATTTCCTCCTAGCAAAATTAAGAAAGGAGTGTATCCGGTTATCCTTACAAAAGGCTAAAGGCAGGCGCCTGCTACAGAAAAACTGAGAGCTCCAGCTGGAAGCTTTTCTCCACCATTCTCCAAAACAAGTGAAGTGAGCCAAGCAAATCTGACTTCTTACTGTATACTTCTGGTGAGTGAATTTGGGGAGACAATTGGTAAAATCAAGAAAAGGAAAATATTCATGACTCACACCCTACACTTACCTGTCAAAGGACCTAACATATCATCCATGTACACCTACCATTTTCATTTTGATTAATGAGCCAAAAAGAGATGCAAATTGATGCTACTTTTGTAGCCCTGGCTTGATAAGATGGCTAGAGGCTTTGGTCCAACAAGATGATACATGTTCTTTCTCAAGATTAATAGTCATGGAAGTTTCAACAAGCCTCCCTTCCCCAAGGGTGGAACTATTACAGACCACAATTTACTTGAGAGATTTTGGTTAACATCCTTTCCTTGTAACACAAGAAGCCTCTCGTTGAATGTCTTTATACACAACATATTGGACTAAATATCTCGCAACAGCCACGCATTTTAAAAATTACATCATGGAAAAAAATAAATAAGGCTATACAATGGAATGTTGTTATCACAGTCACCAAAGTATTACTTGTCCTAAAAGACTCCACAAAAACTGTCACTGCCATAATTTAGCAAAATCTATCAGCTACACAGCCCAAATTTATAGTAAGGTCAATATATATTTCAATAACTTAATTTTTGGATTAAGAGTAAACAATACTCCATTTACAAAAACATCATTGATAAATGCTGAGTTAATCTATAACAAAGCCCAGTCAACATTATCCAAGTAAAGGAAATGGCTAAGTAGTTGGTAATGGATAAAACAACGCTAGTAGCAACGCTAATTTTTTTTTTAAAGTTTGTAACAAACTAGTTGCATTGCCCCAAATGTTGATTCCATAAAGAATAAGTAAACTACGTGGGCAAAAAAGGAGAAAACTAAAGTGCTATATATTGACATGGAGGGAAAATGTCGATGAAATTTTTGTGAACTAAATGTTTTTGACAAAAGATGCAGTCTTTCACAGATACAAAACATCCTCACTAGTTCATTCGGTGACTAGCCAAAGGACAAAAGTATCAAAGTGCCCTTCTAAGAGAATATTCTCTTAAGTATTATTCCCACTATTAAGCACTCTACTATGCCCTGTACTTTTATAGTTGGTTATTTTACAAAGGTGGTTTTTTAAATAGCCATTTAAATTTATTTTTACAAGGACACCATGTACCCCACATGCTTTCTATTTGTTTTAATCTAAAACATCTCTGACATATGTGCATCTGCTTAATGCATCCAATGACATGGAACTCACTACCTTGTCACATATTCCAAAACTAAAGTATAAATACCACAGATCTTCTTCTAGGTCATGACAGAGGTCAGGCCTGAGGAGAAGAAGAGTCCTAGTGAGCATTCTGCTCCACTGACAATTATCTCAAGTATCATTTTAAGTCATTTGAAGTTAAAAGGGTCAATGGCCATTGAGAGTATGTCCAGAGAATTATAGGTAGTGTGATGAGAAATTTGGAAACCAGAAGATTTAAGTAACAGCTGAAAAGGATGAGTGGAATATTTAGCCTAGAGATGAGGATTACAAGGAAGCTTGGGAGGTGTACAAACATTTAAAGGCAAGTCATATATAAGTAGATACAAGCATGTTCTTCTAGAAGAGTAAGAACCAAAGGGTGGAAGTTACAGAAAAGCAAATTTCAGCTAAAAACTTTCTAACAACTAGAACTGCGCAACATGAGAACTGGAAGGATGCCTCTTTTCACAGAAAGAATCTTAACAGGAACTTGATAAATGGCTGCCAGGGTGTTACAGCGCAGAGCACAGGAAGCTGCATTCAGTGTCTTCTGAAGTCTCTCGGTTACTTCTCTATTTCCTTATAGGATCTGAGCAAAAACCAATCTCTGCCTCTCAAACCGTAAAACTGCAGTAATACAGTAGCATTATAATTGTATGGTAGTATAAGAAAGAAAGGAAATATCACTCTCAGAGAGATGATAGATTAAGCAACCCTATGTTTGTGGTAGATGGTCAACTGACCGTCTGATTAAAACGCATGAATATGAAACGGAATAGTAGTGAAGGTTTCTCTAATGCACACGATGGGACAAAAAGCTCCTCTGCAACCATTAGGGACGAAAGAATATAAAAGTCCCATGAGCAGCGCCCCAAGACAGCCGCTGTAACCTGAAAGCAGGGGGACAGGTTACCCATGAGTCTGACTCCCAACAGCAGCTTGGCCACTGGAAAATCTGGCTCTAATCCATAGCTGTGAAAGGTTTCCAACTGCCACATTTTTCAGTCACATGGGAGGTGAGTTGGTCAGGCTTCCTTAAAATTCCATTCTTCACAAATAGGTCTCTCATCTGTAGAGAGACTAATTAAAAACAAAATTCCGGATTTCCCACCATTTCCCTTTTGGTCAGGACATGGAACAGACTGACAGCTGTAAGAGGGGAGGGAGGAGACGGGGTCTGATTGAAAGAAGGTGGAGAGATTAGTTAAAGAACACATACGAAGGACCCATGGACATGGACAACCGTGTGGGGATTGACTGTGGGAGCTGGGGCAGGCTGGGCGGAGGAGGGCAAAGGGGGAAAAATTTGGACAACTATAATAACATAAACAGTAAAATATTTTTTAAAAAAAGAAATATTAATGGGAAACTAAACATTCAGATTAGCTACTTAACAGATTAGTCAACACCCACTCTACTCTTGGGCATCACCAGCCCAACCCCCTGGAAGATTGAGAAACATGTCTCAAGTGATTCACACCAAGATTCATAGCTCTAAGCCCCAGCACGGGGACTTGCAGAACTATTACAGCACATGGTATCTGTCGCGCCTCCATGTCTCAATCCACAAAAATGGTGGATTAATCTCCCTCCCTTTTTTCCTCCCCACCAATCCAGTTAAAGTTTGGAAAATGTCAGAGGGAGTTCCTACAAAATAGTGTATCAGTTCCATGATTTAAAGAACTATAAGAGCCAAGAGGAAAGGGTCACTTCATTTGTTTCCAAATGTGACATGAGAAATCAGAAATTAACAGAAGAAATGCCCTAAGAAAAAAATGCTACATAACATTATTAGTAATGTGAATATAACTAAAGGGAAATTAATGATTAGAAGCAAAGCACCAGTACCCTGCAGCTTTTAGAAAGAAGCTCAGCGAGAACTCATTTATTTAGCACTGTAGGGGCTGCGTGATTCAACATATTTGAGAGTTCACTGCACTCATACCTTTAAGCAATAATACTGTCTTTCAAACCCAGTATACAGAACAAAAATTAATCTATTCATGATGACAGGTAGAATTTGGAGCATCAATTATAATACTATGGGATCAAGGTAGATGTCCACCTCGTTTCTACATTAAATGACTACAAACTGCTATGATTTTTTTAAAAATGTTCTTACATACTTTTGGGTTTCTTTCTTTTCCCATAGAGTTCCTTTTTCTCAGGCTATCAATATGTCAGCTTTAGTCTTGTCAATATCCTTATGTCTGTCAACATAAGTTTTCTCCATCTTCTAATGTGCCGTTTCTAAATCTAATATGAACTATGACACTAAGAAAAGAAGCTTGTCAGAATTCTATGCAAAGTAAAAGCTGAACAGATATGATTCAGGGCCTTGCAGACTCTCCTATAGAATTCGTGGCTGAGTGCTTTTACGCATGGGTTTTACAGCAACCACGTCAGCTTCTGAGAAGACTTTTCTACCTCTTTCAATATTCTTAGCCACAGCCTGGAAAAAATGAGGTTCTGAGAATCCTAATCTCTGATTAGTGCCGAGTTCATATATTACATATATCTACTATACGCTGCTACACATACTAGTAGTTGGGAAGATACAGATACAAAAGGCAGAGTCTACTGAGAGAACCAGACCAGGACATTAAAAACTACAACACCACAGGAAACCTACTCGGAATGAATTGGATGTCAAGTGCCTGCAAACACTGAGAAAACAGCTCCGGGGCAGACTTACAGGACGATGGGAGAACAGGTCAGAAAAGGTTTCCTGGAGGGAAATACTGTAAACTGAGTGTTAAAAGGCTAAGCAGATCTCAGATCCATCCTGGGGAAGACAGGGCAAAAAAATAGCACGTGCCAACTGTAGTAACAGAACAGGATGTTTCTGGGAACTACAAACAACACTATATAGCTGGACTATCACACATGTGATGATAAAAATGGTAGAAATGATATGAGATAGTACACATGGATCAGATAATGGAGGGCCAAATATATAATAAGATTTTACATTCCCTCTTGAGAGCAACCCAAAACCACTGATGAACCTAAACTATAAGAGTAGGAATCCAAGCAGTTTTTCAATTTATAAAAAGTTGGCAAGAAGGAAGGGCCTAAAAGGAGCCAGAGGACACTATGTCCTAAGTAATCACGATGGTTTGAGAATGGAATGAGAATGGAAAGGAACAAAGGGTTCACAAGTCCTGCAGGTGGTTCAGTGTATGTCAATGTGGGTTCAAACGGGGAGGGGGGAAGATAGTAGCAACTATGGAAAGTTAAAAAGGCAACGGTCAGAGGTGTTACTTAAAAAGTCGCTATAAAACTTGGCTAACAAATGCCTGTTCTACTTATAAAACTGGAGAAATGATTACCATTTGAAAAAGATGTATCTAGAAAAAGAAAAGTTTAAAGAGGCAAGGTATTTTACCAGAAATATGAAAGATAAATCCTGTATAAAATATGAAAGGTAGCCCTGGCTGGTGTGGCCCAGTTGGTTGGGTGCCACCCTGCAAACCTAAAGGTTGCCAGGCCAATTCCTGATCAGGGCATGCTCCTGGGTTACGGGTTCGGTCCCCAGTCAGGGTGTGTGCAAGAGGCAACCCACAGGTGTTTCTCTCTCACATTGATGTTTCTTTCCCTCTTTTTCTCCCTCCCTTCTCCTCTCTCTAGAATCAATAAAAGAAAAATACATATAAAAGGTAAATTAATAACTTCTTATAATATCTGTATTATTTTATTACATTATTTAATTTTGAGATATGATACTTATTATACTCCGACTTCCCCACAATCTTTGATGTAGCAGAGACCGTTCAGGTTATCCTCCCCAGCCCTCCTAACATCTCTGTCAGATGATCAGTAAGTTTCTCCCGTTAATCAGGGACTCGCAACCTCCAGAGGCTACTTATTTCATTTTTTAACAGTCCCAAATGATTTAAAGTCCCTTTATAAATAAAACTGATATGCAATCTTTGTACTTGGACATAAAATCACTTCCCTGCAACTTTCACCAAGCATTTCCAAATACTATACTCAGGAGTTTCTCATCATGAATCTGTTTTAATAGCTACAATACAATTCTTAAGGCACCTTTAAAATTAATTTAATTACTTCTACATGAAACCAATAACGAGATCTTTTTATCCCTGCAATGACCCATTGTTTAGCTGTCAGTCAGGTGGGCTTGATCTGTCACATGCAGGTATCTCTCTCCAAGGATGGTTGTTTCACTAGATATTTATTGGCTCCAGGGTAAAAGAGCCACTATAACTATCAGTTAAGTGACTTGTTTTTCTTGATTTACTGTCAAGAAGTAACATTAATTTTGATGCCCAATAATGATTTGCCAACTTTGTCATCTAAAATTTGGTAAACTCTATTAATAGAGAAGGTTTATTATTTTACAAAGCTAACTAAGATATTCAGGCTGTAAGTGCCAAATCCACTCACTCAAACACGATACCTATGCCGGAAATTTCTAATACCTTTCTCAATAATCCAGAAATCTGTAAAATGTACTTTCCATTTTTCTATTTAATAATCCAGTTAGTTCAAGACTGGGTTTAAGAAATATTACATTCAATGTCTATTGTCAGCACTGTCATTTAACATTGTTTAGTGATTTTCTCCAAATGAAAAAAAAAGTATACAGAATAAAAGAGACAAAATTAGTCTTACTTGCAGACCAAGGTTACCAACCTAGAAATCTGAAAATATCAACTAAGGAAACTATTGAAATAAATAAGGTTTTGGTGAAATGACAATACATAGATGGAAACATACAAATCCTCTTGCTTCATGTTAAAAACTTAAAATATTTTAACAGAGAAACTTCCCAACTCAAGATGATGCACCAAGCATACATGCTTTTGTCTCCCCTGCTTTCTTAAGACAGGAAACAAATACTACGAAAGGGAAAAAAACCTAGAGCAGCCAAACACAAAACTGGGGAGAGGCCGTATTAGACAGAGAGACTAACACAAGTCTCTTGTGGAAGTGTAATGAAAATGTAGACTAAGCAGAGGAAGTTAAAGCCCAAGCACAAAGGGCGGGAGAGGGGTGTGCACAGGGGACAAGGAAATAAATCGGGTGCACAGGTGAAGAGGGAGCTCAACTCTCCAGAAACCCCGGATCAGCAGGTATGGAAAGTGGGTGTAAGAATTGGGAATGAAAACAGGGAAATTAAATAAACCAGTTGTCCCAATTGCCCCATTTTCACCAATGAAACACATCTATCTAGCCCTGACCCCAGAGACCATCCAGGCAAAGAAGCGAGTTGCTGACAAAACCATTCAAATTGCCTACAAAGATAGGCCTGTGAAGACTGATATCAGAAGGAAGCCTAGCTCATTTGCACATCTAGAGACAACCCCTCCTGCCTAAGGACAGGCCTCTCATCCACACGTCAAAAGGCAAAGTCTCTCCTCTGTTCACAGACCTGCTCAGTTTTCCCATGGAGATGCCTACTGTGGAAAAAGACCTTACAGAAAAACTGTACCAGTCAGCTATCCAGAACAGCCAACAAAAAGTATTACAAAAGGAACAAGCTATTGAATGAATGAGATCATTTATAGAATAGAACTTCTAAAAGCTATTGGTGTTTTATTTTGTAATATATAATTTATGTCATATTTGCATACTCAGAACAATTGAAGAAGATATGGCATTAAAAAACAGCATACTACAAAAAGAACAGAGTGTAAGAAAAAATTTTTGATTGCTGAAATGATAATATTCAAAATAAGATTTAAAAGGTAAAATAGAGAAAATGTCCTAAATATTGCAAGAATGCAACTGGACAACAACTAGCACAAAAAAAGATGTAAATCACAGATAATCAATCTAGAAGATCTATTATACAACTAGCATGAGTTTTTGAAAAAATATACAAAACAGAAAGTACATAATTACTTTATTTTTTAAATGACTTTTTTTAAATAATAGTTTTGTTTTGTTTTTTTAAGATTTTACTTACTTATTTTTAAGCAGAGGGAAAGGGAGGGAAAAAGAGAGGGAGAGAAACATCAATGTGTGGTTGCCTCTCACATGAGCCCCACTGGGGACCTGGCCCGCAACCCAGGCATGTGCCCTCACTGGAAGTTGAACCAGCGACCCTTTGGTTCACAGGCCGGTGCTCAATCCACTGAGCCACACCAGCCTGGGCTAATTACTGTATTTTAAATTCAGTAGTAAGTTCCCAGAGCAAAGTCATAGACACAAACAAGATGAGCGAAACATTCTTGCATTTAGACTCATACCTGTGGCATTTCGGCATAAAAGGACCAAAAAAATAAATAAAAGTTTCCAGAAAAACAAAGAGATCACTTACAGAAGAATGAAAATCATGCGGATATCAAACATTTTTACCCCAACATAACACATGTATATAATGAAGTATTATCTTCAAAGTCCTAAGTGAAAGTTACTGTGAACCTAGAATTCTATATCCAGCCAAATTTCAATCAAGTGTGAGTGCGAAATAAATACATGTTTTTCCAAATACAACTGTTGGGAGCCTCCCTCGTCTATACACCTTTTGCTTGACAAAGTTATGTACATCCCTCATCAAAATAAGGAAGAAAACCATGAAACAGAAAGTCATAGGACCCAGAAAATGTCTTTAAGAAATGGAGAAACATCCTTGAAGGCTGTTATGCAGTAGATTTAGGGAATGGCAGTCAAGACTAGAGCAGGAAGTCAAAGGCTTCCTGGAGGCACGAACAGAAAAGTGGATTCCAGATGATAGTATTAATCTTCAAGATATGTTAAAGATGGTTTATGTTTTTTTCAAGGAGAAAAGGTTATTAGAAACTAAAAAATTCAAAAGTATCTAAAAGAATGCCATGGTCCAAATACACGGCACCTAAAATATGGCAAGATTTTATGGGATTGATGCACTATAAGGAAAGGCAAACCATTCAATCTAGATGCCAAGAAGATCTCCTTTACGGGACCTGAAGTAAAAAAAATAAATAAAATCTTAATCCCCGGTCATCTCAGTGGTGAAAAGTATTTAATCATAATATCAAGAGTGTTATTGGTTTTCAACTTTTAGAATCAATTATAGATAAAAGGTTGGAGGATTTAATTGTGGTTATAGAACATTATATGTTATCAGTCTGGCATTCTGATAATAAATACCATAGAAAATGGGAATGGAAAGGGAAGAAAGGGAGTGAAGGTAGGGGTAGAGGGCATTAACGTCACCTTCTTACACAGTGAAAGATTGAGACACAATGAGAAAAGTTAACAGAATAAGATAATAAAGATCTGAAAAATTAAAAATCAAAAGGCAGCCCTGGCTGGTGTGGCGCAGTGAATTCAGAGGCTACCTGCGCACCAAAGGGTTGCATGTTCAATTCCCAATCAGGGGACATGCCTGGGTTGCGGGCCAGGTCCCCAGTAGGGGGCGTGAGAGAGGCAACCACACATTGATGCTTCTTTCCCTGTGTCTCCCTCCCTTTCCATCTAAAAATAAATAAAATCTTTTTTAAAAAATCAAAAGGCAATTGCAGAGAAAATAAAATAACATAACTCAAAATAGGTAAAATCACGACTGATGGGGTAAAGCTAACAGGTAATGCAAGCACACTGAATCTTCACTGTCAACGTGGGAATAAGTAATATTTAAAGTTGACAAATAAAGATATATGTACACTGATAGACAAATATTTAACATATGTGTGTACATGTGTTTGATCCCTTATTCCTGAATAACCCAAAATTTTTTAATACAGTCTCTACCTTTTGATAGTTTCCCTAATTATTAATCCCACTTACTCAAGGTAGAATGTGAAATACTATGTTTTTCCAGTCTCTATCATGGCTAGAATAAAAATGTGGCCTCGGCTTTGTCAAACCTAATTCAGCAGTGAGTCACATAATGGACTGGGCAAGGGGAGTCCATTTTTTTGGCACGAGGTGTGATGTGTGTTTTAAGGTTAGAGGCAGCAGCAGCTGACCTAGCCATGGCGGCGTATATGCAATTTGCCCCAGTGCATTCATGTTTAATGTCACTAAGAAACAGTAAAAGGTAAGGCATCATTGCAGGGCTGAGAGCCTCAGAGAAATCCAGTTCCACACACTGCCTTTTGGCCCAGGCTGGCCCATTTGTTCCATTTTAGAAGTGTTTATTACATGGTTCTCCCAACTTTTATGCATTTTGCCCTTAACCCCATAACTCAAGCAGGTTCAATCCTTCCTGACTCTAATTGCAAACCCTTACAAATTGTACAGGTTTTAAATGGTCTGCCCAACCTATTTTGACCATAAACCCTGTTAGTTTTAGTGTGTATTTATGCAGAATCCAGGACTTTGCAGAAATTGTATTATAGCCAAGATACCTGTACAAAGTTTTACTTAGAGGTAATGGAAATAGCAATCAGAAGAACAAAACAGAGGAATGGTGAAAAGTGGCAGTGTTTAGAGAATGAGCCTCGGGACAGGGACAAAAAATGTTGCTTTGACTTATAAGCCCTGGTAAACTATATATATTATTGACACCTTAGCGCATTTACTCTAAATTTTTACAATCTCTTCTACCGCCACACACAGAAAAGAAAAAGGATTGGTGGGGCAGTGAGGCGGGGGGCGGAGACTATAATAACAATGATACCATTCACAATATCAACAAAAATACATAAAATATTGAAAAATAAAGTTAAGATGTGGAATTATGTAAGAAACTACATAACTTAATTAAAGATGTAAAAGAAAAGATAAATAAGTAGAGAGAAAACCAAATTCATCAAAGAAACAGCAACAGAAATGACAAGGAGTGTGTATGTTTGCAAGAACTGATTACCCATGATAATAAGAGTAGCTGAAATTTTGGAGTAGATAAATTAGAGAAGTAAAATGGTATACTTCCTAATTTCATTTTTAAAAAACCTTTGCAGACCACAGTTTCAATAAATTTTTAAGTGAAATTGCAATAGCTAGGTACTGCAAAACCACTGTGTTATAAAAGGCAAGAAAATATTACAGATTATGCTACAATTTTGTGTTAAGTACCAGTTTAATGGGAAAGTAGGTTAAATGACCATCAAAGTGAAGAACAGAAATTCAACAAATTTAGATTTCTTACTTTACATTTAAAATGTTAAATTAAGAATGTCACAATGTACCTATGATCCTTCTTCACTATGAAATGAGGTAATGATTTCTTTCTTTTCACTGCTGTTCCTAATAGCAAAAGAAAATAGTTTAAACAAAATGAAAATCTTGAGTGAAACTCAAATAATTTAAGTGTATAAGGGGGTACATCAAAAAGGATTAGAAACAGAAAAACAATTATATAATTTAATCTTGCTTCCTCCAGTTCCATGTAGAAGGGGAAAAAAGCCAAGAGAAATAAAATATGGCAGTATGATTTACAAGGTATATACACTATTTAGGAATATTAAATATATTTTTAAGTGTTATACGAGTGGGCAAATGTGAAAGAAAATTTCTGAAATATTATAAAATATGTCAGAAGCTCAAATATAGAAGCATATCATTAGCAAAACTCACGATAATTATTAAAGCATGAAGTTAGTTGACTGTAAAATAACTATTCTAACATGAGGCCCTGTTATACCATGAAAACACCAGGGTTCAAGAATTTAAGACCCGAGACTGAACTGCAGTTCTGCCACTTGTTAGAGGCTTAGGGAAGTTAGTAATATTTCTGAGACTTGGTTTTCTCATCTCTAAAATGGAAGTAATAATTCTTAGCCTACAAGGCAACTCAAAGGATTAAACCGGAATACATACACCAGTGACAAAAAGCCCTACGCAAAATAAACATGAATGAAAAAATACAAACACTCCCCATAAAAATACATTTCTATTGCCAATATCTTTTACATTTTCAAATTACATTACAAATCAGCTTATTAAATGGCATCTGAAAATTATTTACAAATTGTGCTCTAACTCTGCTTGAGAAGCTACATGCTTCTCAACAAAAGCGATAAAATAAAAATGCAAAGGTTCTGACGTCCAGTGACCTGGGTGAAACCAGCTCTGTGTGCTGTGTGGCCTGGAGCAAGTTACTCTATCCTCTCGAAATCTCAGTTTTCTCTTCTACAAATAATGACATGGATGTCTAATTACAAGACCAGCTATGAATACTAAAGGAGATATGAACAAAACATGTCCTTATAGCTTTTTTTATTTACCATTTACCAGACACTATGCTATGGTTTGTTATTCAAAATATATTACACAAAATTAGATTAGAACCCATATTTCAATCTTCTTCGAAACATATCTAAAAATATATCAAGTGGCATGACTGACATACTCAGCTCAGAGTATTTTTTTTCCTACAGGAATTACCAGTTTCTCCTTTAATTTCTTTCACTGGAAAACCAAATTATTATTATTTTTGAAATTGAATAAGACCATTCAACAAATATTTATGAGTTCTTCTACATATTCGACACCTTCAAGGATACAGCAATGAAAGTATACAAAACTCCCTGCCCTCACGGAATTCAGAGGCATTGGCTAAAGGGTCACCACACACAGCAGTAAATGTAGTAGTCACATCCCAAATACAGCATCCAAGAATCTAAAACTTGCTCCAGTTAGTGCAACAACTAACTAGCTGTAGACATGGCACACAAAACCCTATGGGAACAGTGACTTGGCAAAGCGGGGCCCAGGTGCCTAATCACCAGCTTTCCTAGTCTGGGACCGAACAAGTGTCTTATCAGACGGGACGAACTTGTCCTGCCTGCCTGCTGCCTCGGCAAGGCAGCCTCCATCCAAAATAATCCCAACTAAAAGTGGGATTTATTTTCATTTCTCCTAAAACAAAAAAAAGGATTCATTTTACCCCAGATAATATTAAGTCTAAGGAGAATTCTGACTCATTTATTTAATAGGTTTTGGATATTAGAAGCTTATTATAATCATGAATGAAATACACAATTTTAACATATAATTTAAAATAACTTTATAGTTTCCCATCCGAAAAATATAAACTACTCTCAGTGACTAAGCACATGTTAAATCAGTAATAATTTTAAAACCAAATACACTTGTATTGTCAAAGAGACATAATTTTCATCCGGCCATATTCTTTAATTACATGTTTTTACTAAAAGCTTATTTAGAGAAGGAGAAGAACACAGAGCAGAGATTTCCAATTTGTTTTCAGCCCAAAAATAATCATTTATTCTGATCTATACATTAATGAAAACATTTGGGCTACATTAAAATATATGCCATAGAATAAAAGTACTTTCATGCTACTTATTCAGAACGATAGCATAAAATATGCTTAATTCATAATGACACAGCCAGACCCCACTATGGAAACCTGGTGCTATTAACCATGAAACCCGGCTTAAGAGAGGCCTCTAGTGGTTATCAGTAGTCACGAGCTGCCTTTCCCACCACCAAACTCCACTCTCTGGTAAAACTCTTGGTCATATTCATTCACTCATTCTCTCCCCTCTCCCTCATCAATTAAAAGCCTCCAGCCAAATAACTTCTATTCTATCACTGAATTATTTAATTAAGTCCAAGAAATCAACTAAACAATGTATATAACTGGTAGTATAAAACCATTATGGATTCTCTAAAGGAAAATTCTACAACTTCCCATAAAACCAATTTAGTTGTGACTACTACAAAAAAATAAAGAGTCTAGTCCTAGCCAGGTGGCTTGGTTGGTTGGAGCGTTGTCCTATGTATCAAAAGGCTGCGTGTTCGATCCCCAGTTAGGGCACATACCTAGGCTATATGTTTGGTCAACCAATCGATGTCTCTCTCTCTAAAATCAGTAAACATATCCTCAGGAGAAGATTTTTAAAAAAATACAGACCCTAAACATTACCTTGCTAGAGCTGGTAATCTTATCAAAAATGAAATCTATGGTAGTCTAAAAAAAAACCCTATGAAAATTAAAAACAAGCTTAAAGACTACAATTAGAATTAAAGTCATAAAATACAACGCATAGGTTTTTATGTTTATCTTCAGTGATATTATGAATCTTCTAAACATGTTTTGCACTATTCATAGATACTTAACACTAACACCAGGTTCGAATCCAAGACTAAGCAAACTTGGTTCTTTATATATAAATGATTACCCACATTCAGATGACTAAGGTGTAACTCCTTTCCAGTTCCATGCATACCTTATCCCTTTCCTTTTTTACTGAAGGTTTCTCTGCTTCCAGAACCACCAAACACCCGCCCCACCCTGCCAGCCTTAGAAAGTGCCTTACCATTTTCCAAGGTCCGAATAAAGTCTTTTGAAGCAAGAATGGAAACAACTGGGGTACAAGGGTAGAAGGATATTAAATCTAGAAACACTGAACCCTCGCCCCCAACTACTGGCACTCCCTCATGCCACAGGTGAATTACTGCCGGCCCTGTTCCACACTGTCCTATTGCTGAGGCCTTGCTCTGCTCCATTGATGGCCTGCCGCCCCAATACTCTAACACTACAGATACCTCAATATGTAGCCAAAGCTCAACCATTTGCATCTATGGGTACAGCATCTTTTGCTACAGAACTTAAGTTTAAAAGAGGAAAGAGAGGAAACTAGAGGGCAAGGTGGAGAAAAGAGTGGAGGGAGTAGAGAGAGGGTCCTTTCTATGTCATTCCCTAACTTTGTTAATTTTCTTTTTAAATAAAGCACCTCCAAAGTACCTCAAAAAATGGAGATCACTTGTGGGGAAGAGACTTTGGGAGAATATCTTGTACCACAGTGTGTTGTAACAGATAAAATTCCTGGTGATTAAGAGCACTACGTAAGAACTGTGATGGATGAAAAAGTCACAGGTCGCTCCTGGGAGCAAAGTCAAAGGGAGCAGGCCTAGGCTGACCTTTCAGTTCTAAACTCTGTGACAATGACCCACCAGCATTGCAGACAAGGAAATGAGATGGGGAAGGTTCTGAAAAGCCTAAATTGTTATCATAAGGTTTGACGGGTAAAGGATTTGTTCTTGATTCATAAGAAAACATTACAGGCCCTCCTTGGCCAATATACAAGTCTCAGTTATAAAATTTGGTCAACTGGATTCCATGCAGAGCTAGCAATAATGTGACAGCAAAAAGGTAACATTTAAATTTACAAAGGCTTAAAACCACAACAATTATGCACAGAAATGTACCAATGAAGTAAACAGCTCTATAGCTCAATAAATTCATATGTCTTAATACAGTATAACAATCCATGTTCATTTGGATTATTTTTAAAATATAAAATTATATACAAAAAGTTCTAGGAATATTGGCATCCAAAAGGCTAAAAAGTATTTAAACCTGTACAAAGAATAATAAGTCTCATCTATGCAGAAAATGGAATTATCATAAGAACTCATAATTTCTCAAAAATTATAGATATCTGAAGTTTACTGTAGTCACTTTCAGTTTTTTTTAGAACAGATAAATTGGTCCTATTCTAACGAGAAATTCAAATGAATTTTTACACACCATTACAAAAAATGAGCAACTATTAAGAAAAATAACAACACAGGGTCAAACTAAAAAGGCTTTCAGATGTTTCAACTTAGAATAAATTAGCTGGTTTATTCATACAATAGTCTAGTGACTTTTCAAACCTTTGTATAAGCACCAAGTAATAAAAAGCACCAAAGCATTTCAATGTCATTAGTTTTTATAACATATTATCAAACTCTTCTCTTGATGATATTCGTAATAATTTTTTAGCAAGTGTTTACCAAACACCAAGCCTATGCTAGGCACTGTTTCAGGTACTGAGGATTCAGCAGTGCAACAGACAAAAATCCCTGCCCTCATAGAATGTATCGTCTAACAGGATAAGGAAGATCAACAATATAAATAATAAAATAACATAATATGTTAGATCATGTTAATCTCTCTAGAGAAAAAGAAATCAAAGGAGGTCCCAGTAGGAGGAATGGGGTTCAATATTACATAAGCTGGTCAGGGGAAGGCCTTAATGACAAAATGGTATTTGAGTAGCGACCTCACAGAGTCAACCAAGAGCACTTCCTGAAGACTGTCAAATGTGGTGAGATCACGTAAATAAATCCCTGTAGGAATTTGAGTTTCCCACTGAGTTTAATGAGAAACCAGTGAGGTCTTTTAAGACTAGAAGAGGTATGATGTGCCTCACGTGTGAAAGATCCACTCTGCCTGTGGCAAAGAAAGGTCAGAGGCACAGACAGCAGTTCGCAGGCTCTGGCTAAAACCCATGTGAGAAAGGCTAGCAGTCCACAATCAAAGGGAAAGCAATAGAGGCAGTCTGATTCCGGACATACTGTGTAGGCAATGCCAGCAAGATCTGTTTTGGAATTGAATGCAGGAAGGCAGAGCCATGAGAGAAAGAGAGAAATCAAAAAGACACCAACGTGTAAAGGCAAAGTCTTATTTACTTCAATAATTAGCATAAACTAATCTTCCATTAAAATGTAAGCATATCAAAATTGTGTCAGTTTGGCCCTGGCCAATGTAGCTCAGTTAGTTGGAGCATGGTCCCAATAAGCCGAAAAGTCACAAGTTCGAGTCCAGGTCAGGGCACATGCCTAAGTTGTGGGTTCAGAGGCAAAGATCAGTGTTTCTCTCTCAAACGCAGATGTTTCTCTCCCTCTCTCTCCCTCTCTTCCCCTCCCTCTAAAATCAATACCCATGTCCTTGGGTGAGGATGAAAAAAAAAAATTGTGTCAATTTTTTCTATAAACATGAAATCACCTTGTAAACTGTCATTTTTCTCTCTTTTTTTGCAGTGTTTTATGTAGTTGATTCTAAGCTGAATGACAACATAATTTTTGAAATCCTGAGTTTATTTCAAAGCCTGTCATTCTCCTGTCAAAGCCAAGTTCTTATTTGCCAAGGAAGCTTCTCCGGATTTCTGCTCATTTAAAAATATATATATACATTTTCAAGCTAGATAGCACCTCAAGACCTAAATCTCCCTGGCCACTTCGGTAACACTGTGGCTCGCTTTTTAACTCACTTCGATTGTGGTCTGTGTCTCAGCAGGAAAGCCCATTCAAGCCCACAACTTGTAACTCTGTTCTTACTCCTAGAAGACCGTGGAATGGCAGCTCCACTTATGAATTCCTACTTTGTGGCAGCTGAGCTGGGTTAGAAAAAACGGAAGGAGGGGCATGGAAAGAGCTGAATGACAAAAGAAACTCCTCCAGGTCAGAGCACACCAAGGCTCTCCCAGGACCTACAAACAGGCATACTATAACAAGAATCCAAGGAAACAAATAACAGAAGCACTTTTTTAACTTTCCATTAAAGTATAACAATATACCAAAAAAAGCACAAAATGAATGTTCTACTCAATTTTCAAAAATTGAACCTATATAACCAGCACTCAGGACAAGAAATTGTTCCCAGCAACCTATCCCCTCCCCCATGCCCCTTTTCAACTATTAACCACCATAGGAGTATTAATCACTGACTTGACACCTAACTCTATAGATTAGTTTTGTCTATTTTTGAACTTTATATACTATATTTTGCCATGTATAATGCACTTTTTTGCGCAAATTTTTTAGGGAAAAATAAGGATGCACATTATACGTGGGTATAATGAGCCTAACCATCCTGTGTATAACGCGCACAAAAACCGTGGGTGCGCATTGTACATGGAAGACCATTATACACAGTCATGTATTAATTTGAATCCAGCTTTTAAAAGTCACCTCACTATGTGCTTGTGAGATGAAAACACATTATTCCTTTAAATTGTTGGTTCATTCTCTTTGCCAAGCAACATTCTAATTACTTATTTTCCATTTTCTGGTTGATGAGCATTCAGGTAGTTTACAGTGTGAGGCTATTAGAAACTGTGTTCCTAGCTACATTGTCAAAATTATCTTTCATACATTTCTGTTGGGTATATACACATGGTGGAATTGCTGGGTTATAGAATTCAGGTAAATAATGTCAAACAATTTTTTTAAATGGTTGTACCAATTTATATTACCAACAGTAGCATATGAGAGATGGGTTTGGATCCACATCCTCGGCAATACTTGGTATTTGAGTACTTTTTCACTTTAGTCAGAAAGATGTCTTTATTGGTATCAAGCTGTAGTTTCATTTTATATAGCCTGGTGACTAAAAAAACTGAACATTTTTTTCATATTATTATTGACCATTTGGATATCCTCCTTGTGAAGTGTCTTTTCAAGACTTTGCCCATAATTCTATAGGAATGTCCTTTTTATTTTTAATTGTAAGAGTATTATATATTTCTGAATATAAATGTCAATGAGTTTCCCCAAATCTGTGGGTTGTCTATTTACTCTCTTACTGGGGTTTCTTGATTAATCAGTTTTCTAATTTTATTAAGGCTAAGTTTTATCATCCTTTTAAAAATGTTAGTGTTTGGTTTGGTATGGTTTGGTTTTGCTCTGTTTTAAGAAATCTTTGCCTGCCCAACATCAAAAATATACCCACTTACGCTTTCACACAAGAGCGTCATCATTTTTTTTCTTTGACAATTAGAACTGGAATTCCAACTGGACTTGACATTTCTGTGATATTTTCCATGTTACCCAACTAAACCAGCATCATTTATTAAAAAGACTACCTCTTCCTCTTTGAATGCAGTTTCACCTTTGCTCTGAATCAGATAACCCAACAGTCTGTTTCTGGACTCTTTGTTCCGTTCCTTTGGTATATTTGTCTATCTTTACACAAATATAACATTGTAATTACTACAGCCTTATAACACATTTTGACACTTAATAATTAAGTCTTCCAGCTTTATTCTTCAAAATTGCCTTGGTTATTCTTGGCCTTATAATCATTGACATGGTATGTACTTCAGTTAGTTTGAATCTTCTTTATTCCCTCTGAATAATATTTTTATTTTTCTGCATAAAGTTCTTCTACACGCATCATAATCTTCATCTAAAAACACTCTATGCTACACTTTTATAGGAGTAGTAACTACAGATTACTTTTATGTAACTAACCTAAGAAATAGCTGTAAAGCAATGACAATGTCAAAGTTCTTAAAAATAGTAAATAGGAAATACCCTGAGGTCTTAGAACTATTTGCTATAGGAATAAATCGAGAAAAAAAAAATAACACATGCAACGTTACCTAAATTTTAGTAGATAAAAACATCACAAAAAAAATTTTTTTTAAAGCTTAACCTTACTTATGTTCCAATATGGAAGTAGATGATATTGGTTATAGCCCAAGGAATGAGAACTGAACTGTATCTTTGAGAGTGAACTGCATGAATCGTATTCATAGTAAGCCACGAGATCAATGCAATCGGGCCAGAATTCAAGGGGAAGCTTAGACAGACAACTACATCAGAGCAGCCAAAATCCCACACCATACCATTCAAACTGTGATCTGCAGCATTAAGGCTAAGAGTTCGTTTTTTAAATAATCTATCACCATTTCTTTTGGAGAAGAAACAAAAGAAAATTTAGCCAAACTATTTCTGACTATGTTAAACCTGGCTTATTAAGCCATAATGAAGCCGAAGTTTCAACCACAGGTGACCTCCCTGTACTTATTTGCCCTACTTCATTACGCAACTCAACCCACGCTGGCCATACGAAGGATACATCTGTAATATTCTCAACTTAGAGAGTTATGAGAGGAAAAAACCTAACCAATTTGTTTCCCTGAGCATTTGGCTTATTATATAGCATGCATTTCTTTCATGTTAGAAATTTTTTAAATTTTAAATCAATTGAAAATGCTCACAAAGCTCAAAATTTCAAAACAATTTTTTGCAAATATCCAACAAACTTTGCCCAAGATTTTAAAGGAATGACATCCATCAAGGCTATATTCATACCTTGCAAACTGTATCTACATCCCAGGGTAGTATAGTCCTCAGATCAATGACTTCACAAGATACGCCAAGCTTTTCTTGAGCCATGGAAGCCACCTCCCGGATCACATGAACCTAAAATAAGGAGAAAAATATGTAGAGAGAATAACTACAGAAATTCAGGTCTAAAATATTAGTCGAGTTTTGGCATCATTCATAGAAGCAGTATATTTTTAAATTTATTTTTATTGAAATTATTGGGGTGACATTGATTAATAAAATTATATATGGGATACGTGAAGATAGAAGCAGATAAAGGAGAGTCAAAGGGTGACTTTGGAAGGAGACTTGGGGTGGTGAACACGCAATACAATATACAGATGATGTGTTGTAGAACTGTATAATAGAGGTAATATTTAAAATCAGAGGAATTGATCTTTATAGAGAATTAATAAATTTGTTTTAGACATATTAAATCCCACATTGTACCAACATAATCAAATACAGATGTCTAGAAAACAACTGAAAAAAGATTCTTAAAGAAAGTGAGAGCAGTCATTGCTGGATACTGATTTCGAAGCTTATCAGCACTGAGGAAAAATCACAGGAGTGGGTGGGGTTTCTAGGGAAAGCATTTACAGGGAAGAGTAAAGGGCAGAAATCATGAGACCCTGTACATGACAAACATTCAAGGGGAAAACAGATAAAGAGGAACTCAGTAAAACAAAAACAAAAACAAAAAAAGAAAGAAAGAAAAAAGAAACAGAAAGGAAATCAGGAGACTGTATACCAGAAGCTAAGAAAGGGTTTCATAGAGAGAGTAGCCTGTGTCATATACCATAGCAATATGGGATAGAGTTGGATTTAACAATTTCAATTGCTGTTAACAGATATAGTGACTTTGTGGGAACAGAATTCATAAAATATGAGACCATAAGGAAGTTAAGGAATTAACTAGTGGAAGAAATTGTTCAAGGTTAGTATTAAAAGAAAAAAAAGGAAAATATTTTGATATTTAAAAGAAAAGTAGGGTGGAAAAATGTACTTTTTAGAGAGTGAAGAAATACACACCTTTTTAATAAAAGGGACATGGAAAGAAGAAACTGAAGATGCAGGAGAGGGGCCAATTGTATCACAGTCCTGAAGAAAATGAATGGACTATAACCTGACCCAGATTTGGAGAGGTAGTTACGACAACCAGATACCTTTCTTTCGAAGACAAGGAAAACAGGAAAGGACTGAAAGAAGTAATATGTATAAAGGGAAAATAAGCAGTGGGAATTATTATCTAATACACTCTAATTTCAGTATTAAAAGAGTGGCAAGGATATATGCTGAGAGTGACAGGGATGTAGATAAAAAGATCTCCCACTGGAGGCGAGAACCTGTAAGGACTGTAGCTCTCCAAGCCAAAAATCAAGTGGAGAAAAGAAACGGAGGTTGTGATATTGCAAATGATTTCCATTATCTTCTTTGTACTGCCGTATTAAATTTTCTAAAATAAACAAGCATTTCCTGTACAGAGAAAAAAGAAAAAACTGAGCACTTCTTTGAAAGGCGATTAAGAAGTAAAGGAGAAAGCATGGCCAGAGAAAGAGTTCTGAACTTAAATGCTTGGAGACAGAGCGATGTGACAACAAACAACAGGGAAAGCCTGTAATATTCTCAACTTAGAGAGCTATGAGTGGTGAGGTTTACTGGGACTGAGAAAGGTAGGGAACTCTGGGGCTGGACCACTGGCTGGGTCTGCATGGTCAGCAAAGTAATCGAGAGATGTCAGCAGATGAGGTGAAAAAGAAAATACTAAGTAAAGTGGAACAACAAGTAGTGGATACATAAAATGTACTTCGGAAGAAATAGTGTTTTTAATGAATCCATTTTTGTAAACTCAATATATTTTTAATGGCTTCACCACATGCACGTATATTTTAATGACTGAATAAGCACCTGACCGTCAATCAAAACTCAGTACCGGACATACATATAGCACCAAACAAGATAAACTTGATATAAGGAAAGCATCATTTCCCATTCTTCACAGTATCAGGATTAAAAGTAAGAGTTTCCAAGCACATAACCTTCCCAGCTGGTATTAATGTTACTGACCTGAGTGCCCCAGGCAACTAGAGTAACATCGCTCCCCTCCTGTATGACCTCGGCCTGGGACAGCGGGATGTTATACGGCTCTACAGGAACCTGTTCCACTGAATATAAAACAGGAAAAAATGAAAGGTTAGTTATTTTCTCCTGTGTGCCTGTGCATAAAAGAATATAAGAACCTCATTGTGGCAAAGCTTCACGTTCTTCCATATTTATAACAGAAATAGCATTTACCATGCAGCTTCATGAGATTACTACACAGATGAAAAATGCAATATAAAAGTATGAAACACATCAGCTATCCTGGAACAGAAAAGAACATTAGGTAAAAACTAACACAATAAAGTGCAGGCTTTAGTAAATAATAATGTATCAAAAGGTACTAAACTAATGTAAGATGTAAGTATCAGAGGAAACTGGTTGTGGGGTGTATGGAAACTCTCTGCAGTACATTCACAGGTTTTTTTTTTGTAAATCTAAAAACGCTCTAAAAAATAAAGTATAAAAATTTTTTAATATCTCTGCTAAAACTTTATTGGACTAAATTAAGTTTCCAGACAAGTTTTCTATCAAGGAGCAAATTTATAAAGGTTTGGAAAAAAAAAAACCACATAGTAGGGCCAAATTTTTTTAACATATTTTATTTTTGCACTTTGCATCTGTGAACACTTTGTCAACTGTGGCAGCTGACAACAGCTTAATTTTCAAAGCTAAATCCTGTGGAACTCAGAGAGAAACTATATCAGTTCTGCCAAGCCGAAATGAAGAATAGCCACTGGTATCCCAGAAAAAACCATTTCATGATTTCTCTGCCCAACCAAGTACAGGCAATATAGAGTTGACTGAATTCAAGAGGAAACCATAAGGCAAGTTTTTAAATGAAATGGAATAGGAGGAAGTTGACAGAATTACTCCACTACTGTGAGGCCTTCTTGAATTCTTATGTGAGAACATTACAGTGGAACTGCCAGAGGAAAAAATGTTCCCTTTTGTTCATTTGCCCCATGGTCATATTATCATTGCTAAATAATTTTTTTTTTTAATTCAAAGAGCACAAGAGAATAAAAATAAAAGGTTCCCTCTGCTCCCCAGTCAGTCCTTCGAACTATATGGGCCAAAAGTAATCAATGGCAACAATTTCCTGGGTGTCTTCAGTAAACATCTCTTTCTTTGTGGCATCCAGGTTTACGTATCCTGTTCCTACATTTGGGAAATGCTCCACCTTATGAGGCAGGGCCCTTTCACCACTACGGGAGTGAGGTCCACGTGGGCATGTTCCCAGCTTCCCTTGCAGCTAGGACACCAAGTATGTGCTCTGCCAATCAGATGCACCCATGCCAGACTCTGAATTGGAAGCTGATGACACACAAGAGCAGCAAATGTCCAGAATCTATTCCAGAGTACTGGTAACAGTGGAGGCAGATCGGTATTCAGGTTCAGAGGTATTAATGATTCAGACTGCAGTTTCATGCCCACTGACAACTGTTGGGGAACATTTGAAGAACCAGTAATGCAGTGGAAGTCTGGGTATTGCTTCTAGATATACAGCCTCTAAGCCAGGTTCTTAGGTACCCCAGAGATCTCTGAGCTATTTATTATTCTTCAATAAATTTTTTCTGCTTATATTGGACAGGCTTGATCTCATTTGCTTAAAAATTAAGGACCCTGACTGATGTGGTATCTTTTCAGATATGTATAGTATTTAAATATGCACATACAAAGACATATTTTTTTTTCTTTTCATATATAGAATCACATTATAAAGAACCCTCCTATAAGTTAGGAATCCTCCAATATCCCCTTTTTCCCCATTTAACAATATATCTTGGCCATCTTTTCAGGTCAAAAACATAGTTTTTAAAAATAATATTTATAAGTAAAAACTATCAAATTCCATGGTGCTGTTATGAGTGATGTGGTGGAAAATTTTATTTCTCATATTTTTTTAATCCACACCGGAGTGTATGTTTATTGATTTTAAAGAGAGAAAAGGCAGTAGGGAGAGAAAAGAAAGAGACAGACAGATACAGCGAGAGAAACATCAATGTAAGGGAGAAACATCGATCAGTGGCCTCCTATACGCACCCTGATTGGGGAATCAAACCCGCAAACCAGGTATGTGTCCTGACTGAAAATCGAATCTGCAATCTTTTGGTGTACAGGACAACAGGACAACACAGTCACCCGGCCAGGATACATATTAACAACTCATGTAGAAAGGATCTGCAAGAGAACAACTCAATCTTAATGATGCAAGTTCCCCTATAAGGCACAATCTTACCGTTACAGAGACGATTTCTCTGCCCTGGCACAAATCTACTGTAATGCTACTTTCCTCATGAAATATACGTTACTTCATGCTGCCTGATTACTAACAGCACAGTCAGACCTCCATACCTGAGAAAGCCTATCTTATCTGTCAGAATTTACAGTGTAATGAGACGGGGTGGGCAAATCCACGCAACCAAGAGCCCCATCCTGGCTCTGTCTCCGTATCTTACTCATTTGGTGATCTCTGACGAGGCATTATATTGCTTTTATGCCCCAGTATTCCACCTGTAAACTGTGGAAAGCAGTATATGCCTATCTGCCACACCACGGGGATGGAATGAGGACCTAAGTTAATCACTGCAGACATCCTTTCAGTTCTTAGAAGACCAGCTTTATAGTTTAAAATAATTCAATGCTACAGTCATTAAGACTATAAAAGAAAGTTCTCATTCTAGGAACAGTTATTCTGAACAGTTATTCCGACTGCTATTACCATTTTGTCAGCCATGATCTGACTGTTATTGCCACTATACCACTGTATAAAACTGATATCTCTATGTTACAGCTGTCATTTTTCTGAATAATCTCCTTTCAGGTCTGAGGTTATTAATCAGGGTCATAATTTTTTGATAATTTTTACTCCTCCACCAGCAATTTCTTTTAGCACTGATGTTACAAAGTATACAAATGAGAAAACTAAGTGCAATTTCTTATAGTAATTACTTTTAAATTATTCCTCAAATATAGCAGAACTCAATCTTCCCTTTACCTCCTCACCTTAAATTATTGAGAATTTAAAGATTAAACAGTCTATATTAGAGAAATTGTATCAACATACTGTTAACAACATTATATTTATTTCTCTATATGTCATTATAATAGTTGTTATGTTAATATAGCATTACTGTCTTAGAAGACAAAATTAACTTTCAATAAATAAGAATAATTAAGTGCTAAATTTTGATACTATTTAACCCATGGTGATTACTGGGAGCATGTGTGGACAATATAAACCGCTATATTAAGTCTCAATACCATGAAGGAGAGTAACCAGAGAGGTCTCCTGGGACTGACAGTGGTTGAGGATCACAACCATATGATGACCTAGGCCTTTATGCCATGAGCATGTCAAGGTTTTACTGAAAATTAGGGCTAAAGGATTGCAGAAAAGTGAGAAAGCATATGAACTACAGCAAACAGAGAAAACCACAAAAAAAGGTAGATTTTAAAGAATCAATTAGATGCACAAAGATAAAAAGTTGGCATTCTAAGCAGTGGGGTTCATATATGAATAACAGAAATGCCTAAACGAGTAAGCTGAGGAAAACACCACATAGTACCTTATGATGCACTGAGAAGGACACAGCATTGCTGGCATGGTATTCTTGCCAAAAGATATATATGTAACCTGAATGTAATCATTAAAGAAACATCAGACAAACTGAGGGGTATTCCACCTAAGAGTAGACCAAATACGCACATCACGGCTGACAAAAAGATAGGAACTGTCTGTCCCAAAATAAAGGAGACTAAGGAGAGAAAACAGTGAGTGAAGATTCTGGATTGGATCCTGACCCAGAAAAGGACATTAGTAGAACTACTAATAAAATCTGAATTAGGTGTCTGGAAGAGTTAACAGTTTGTATCACTGTTAACACCTTGCTTTTGATCACTATGGCTGTGTTTTATGTACGAGGTTAACATCTGCGGAAGCTGAGGGGACTGGGGTACATAAGAATTCCTTGTGCTATTTTGGTAACCTTTCTGTCTGAGCATATTTCAAAATAAAAGGTTTCACAAATTATTTTAATCTTAAATTTTTAAAAAGGAGGTTGACCCACTTTAGCAAGTCTCCCACAGATTTTGGAAAAATAAGGTGTGATATGATGGGGAAATACACCAAATTATGAAAACCAACTATGGAAAGCTATGGAAAATACGAGGCATGACAGGGGCACTGGAGATTGATACTGCCTTGTAAAGCAGGCTTCATTTTTTGAAATATTGGTACAAATAGAGAAAATGAGGATTACTAAAGCTATCCAACTGTAAAAGAAGTACAGCCATATTTTGTGTTGTTTGGGACCTTATCTACCTGGGTGAATTTAACACAGTCTGATTATACAGAGACATGAAGATACGAAGACATGAGTTCAATATATGTTCATGCCCATCAGCTTCTTGCTAGAGACCCTTGAACACTAAATAAAAATTAATAACCAGTCAAATAGAAATATATCAAGGCAAAATCAGCAAATATCTTGCATGTAATCAGGAGATATCTCACACTGAGGTAATTTTAAATAAAAAATATAAAAACATTGAAATCTCAAAATCATTAGTGTTAGTTTCAGAAGGTCATCTTGTCACTAAAATGTCACTGAAAAATAAAAAAAAACAACAACTCACTATTATTTTCAACTGAATAGCAATGCTGACTTCAAACAGAAAAGTCCTGGACCCATTTCAATTCAAATGCATTTGAACTCTTTTTCCTTGATAATTAGTTAATTAATTTGAAAACCCCACATTTCTAGTTCTTTTGTATAATGAAACAAATCAGATTTCTTTTCAAAATAGTTTGCAAGCATATATCACAAAAGCAAATCTATGACAAAGCAGCCATTGTATTCCTTACACAACTTCAAAATTAACTTCATATATTTGTTATTTAATGTAATAAAAAAGATTTATGAAACATATTATTACATAATATGTATCACTATACTTAAAATATATACTAAAATTTAACCATGTTTGTAAATACATCTTGTTCACTCTTTGCAATTACTCTTAGTATTTTTTTCATGTACACTCTAGTGTATAGAATTTAATAATCTGGCAAAAGTTCTCTGCTTAACAATTTTACTAGCCAATTGCCCACCTTTCATGTATAATATATTAGAATTTCTTTAGTAAATATTTTTCAGTGTATTTTCTACAATAAGAAGCTATATATGGATGAAATTCATTCACATAAATAGATTCTAATGAGGTAAACTAACAAACTGGGAAAGAAAATAATTCAGTGCTGAATTAAAGGGCACCATTTTAAAGCCATTCGCAATCAGCACATGGAGAATTTAAAAGGAAAAACAATCACCTAATAAAAAAATTATGTTGAAATGTAAAAAGAATATATTAATTTTCACTGTCAATTATAAGATATACAATTATTTTGTGAACCACTAAGGATGAAAATACTGCCACACTGTTTAGACTTATTGAAAGAAAAAGATTTAGATTAATCAGACATGGGTTTTATTGTAACACCCTTAAATATATATAAGATCAAAATATAAGCAAAATAAGGCAATTAAACCACTCCTAAAACTCTTTATTCAGAATCTATCTCTTCTCCTTCATCTTTTGACTTATAATTGGCAGAATATCATTTTCTTTGTCACCAACCATATTGGTGATTCAGCACTTTTTAAATGGAAACATCAAGTAATTAAAATATTGGTGATGAGCTCTCAAGTTAGTACAGTATTTAAAATAGCCTACTTCTGACTCCTTCCAAAGACTGTTAAATTATTATGATTCTCCACTTTCCCCACCCTTCCAATCCATCACAACATTTGGAACCTCATTGTTAAGAGTAGTTCTCTGATGTCTCTGAAATTTTATTTTAAACTTTTGTTTAAATTAATAATGGCCCTAAACACAACGGTGGTAAGGCCAGTAATTCAGATATACCAAAGAGAAGCCATAAAGTACTTCCTTTAAGTGAAAAGTTTTGTATGTACAGATGGGGAAAAAGTAGTACTATATATAGGGCTCCATACTACCTGTGGTTTCAGGCATCCACTGGGGTCTTGGAACAAAGGCCCCATGGATAGGGAGAGACTACTATATATATATATAAAAAACATCAATAATTATGTCATTGACAACTATGTCTAAAGGTGAGGTTGAATTAGAACTTTTTTATGTGTCTAGATATAGAACTCTGTTTACTAAATATAAGTCAATCTTTGACTTTCGGACATCTGACTTTGTACACATTTTGAGAAAAACATTAGGAACTGCCTGTAATCAAAAAGGAGAAGACACCGTCTTGACTTAACAAGATACAATATATATCCGAATATGCTAGGATATGTTGTAAATCTTAAACAATCTTTGTAAGAGTCCCTGATAAACTAAAAATATCCCACAGTGGCCCTCAAATTACCATAGACCAGCAACTTTTCCTCCTCCCCTTCTTGCTAAACCTGAATTGCACAGTCAATAAATACTAAATAGCAAGAACAATTCCTCCCTCTTCTGAGAGTCATTTTTGGCCAGCTGTTCCTGACACTGGCTGAACAATGGCTGACCTCCACTGCCGAAGTGCTACAGAGCCCTGGACCCTCCCTCTCCCCTGAATTAGAGCACCGCTTGTGATTTGTGTTCATGGCCCAACATTCTGAATAAAGATGCATGCTGAAAGGTGTGATTATTAAAACAAATCATTGGAGGTTCTTAAATAATAGAAACACATTTTAATATACTACTTACATTTATTCAGCATTTGCTATTTATCAAATATTTCATATATAGCTAAATATTTCATATATATAAACATAATTATATGGTGCTGTAGAGAAAATGTTATACTACTAAATTTGAAAATCCAGAGAAAATATATCATACAAAGACATAGGTGACCAAGATTTATTCAAGAATGGATCAATAACCAAAAATGATGAAAAATAAAGTCAAAGATTTTTCCCAAAAGGAACCAGAACCAGACAATTTTATAAGCAACTTATATTAAACCTTATACAACAGATAATCCCTAGTTACCCAATCAGGTCTAGAGCATAAAAAAAAGAAATGAGCCCAGCTCATGCCACAAGACTGCATAATTCTGAGTTTGAAACCAGACACGAGGATGGTGAGGAAAAGATAAACTATAGACCAGTTTTATATATAAATACATATGCATGTTCATACATATAAAAGGAAATAACTATAGCCCAATTTTATTTATGAATATAAAGACTGTTTTGAAAATCTTCTCATTGAATCCAGCAATATGCTGAAAGAATAATGTGTCATGATCAAGTAGAATTTATGCCAGAAATAAAAGAATTATTCATTACAATATTAGGAAATATGTTTACGAAATTCACCTCATCAAGAAATCAAAGAAGAAAAATCACACAGACACCTAAAAACAATTTGATAAAACTCAACACCTTAGGAGAAGTGGGAGGCAGTGGCCTCTGGCTAAGATAAAAATTAAAAGAGTAATTTCCTTAACTTGATAACAAGTACTGACCAGGATCCAGGTTAAGAAAAGATGAGACATTTTTACTACCAAAGGAAAAAAGTTAAAATGTCTCATCAGTTCTTGGGGGGAAAAAAAAGAGTTTTAACTATCATTAACTAAGAGGGTTAAGGTTTTCTACCTAGAACAGTAAGATAATTGAAATATTATTAGAGAATTGTATAAGGTCTCCAATGCAATATTAACATAGAAAATTAAAAGTTTTTCTCTATATAAGTAATAACCAATTAAAAAATGTAATAAAAAATCCCATCCATAGAGCAAAAAGAGCAAAGAAACCATGAAACATCTAGTAATAACCTTAACAACAAATGTGTTAAACCTAATGGAAATACATACACAACTTATTTGTGGACGAAAAAGAAATCTGAATAAATGCAGACAACCATGATCTTGGAAATGAAGAATCATTACAGTGAAGAAGCAAAAACAGAAAAAACAACTTTAAAATCTATATGTTTGTGTTTAAACAAACAGGTAAAATGCTGCTCTCAATGACAACGTGTGCATGGGCACAGACATAATGGTGACATTTTCCAGAAGGTAACATTAGATTGTTGAGATCCAGTTGTTTCAAGGTGGACTTCTATTAAACATACTAGCAAAGAACTTTTTGACAGAATACAGGGGAAAAAGTTTGAAAAATACAAGAACAGACAAAACTGTGATACATAACAGAATATAATGCGAGGCTTTTTATGCTTACTATTCTCAAGCGAAGTGTCTTACAAACATTTCCAGCTTTCATTTTCAGCTTGCAGGCTATAAATAGTTACCTACTGAGTCTTGTCTCTGCATAAGTAAGTGCATCAAAAATACCCTACCCTCCCAGTCTTTCACTAACTGCCATTTAGAGACTTGCAGTGTCTGGCTTCATCAATCATTTATTGTGCAGGGCTTAATCAAAAAAAATAGGAAACAAGAACGGAATTAAGAAATATAGGTTTTATAATTTTACTATAATAAACAGAGGCTTATAATTTTCTCCTTCCACGTGCCCAAATATATATAAATAGGGATGTTTACTTCAACAAAGTTTAGAATAGGCAATATTTAGAAGCAACTCAAAATTCAGTAATAGGGGAAAGGATAAATTATGGTACAGCCTCAAAATTTTATGAGCTAAAAATCAACTAAATCTTTGTGAAATGACATTGAAATATATCCAAAATAAGTTAGTAAGAAAAGCAAGTTCCAAAACAACGTTTATAATATGATTTTATATAACTCAGTTTATATGCAGATGTTCATCAATGCAAATGCATAGAAAAAGCTCTGAGGAAAGGAGCTGAACACAGAAAGGGAAATTTCATGTTTTATTTTATAGTTCTATGATACTTGAACTTTTTACAAAAAGTTCATATGATCCATGATATTGTTTTATTAAAAACAAATAAATCACTTTTTCATGTACTGTAAGCTTAGTCACTGATAATGTATTCAGTTAAATTAGGACAAGGATCAAAAACAGACATCTATCCAATGTCCAAAATTAGTCTGTAAGTGAATGTGAATAATATAAAGAATATGTCACACCACAAAAAAATTACACTGGGTCATATCTGACCAATATTTCAGTTTATCGGGTCAATCGCAGAAGATACATAAATTCAAAAGTAATTCTGCATGTCAAGTTGACTGGAAAACCTTTTGATTCTTCTTGATATTCATACTAGATCAGACCTTCTCATCACAAAATAGGATCATCAACTATTAACTGCATTCCCTGCTTGTTTCGGGTTTACAATAAATGCTGCACCATAATATTAAGATAGACATTTAAATAAACCATTCATAAAAAACAAATATGAAATGAAAAACCATGAACTGTAAAAGGTCTGTAATCAACTAAATGAAAAATAAATTGACAGTATGAATATCGGTTTTAAAATATAGATGAAAGTTCCGGCAGTATATACAGCAAAAAGTCAACAGTAGTTAAGGGACAGATTTATGAGCTCTTTTTATCTTCTACTTTGCACTCTTCAGGAGTTCCAATAAGTTTCAAAAAGACTGAAAATCGCCACAATCCTTTCACCCTTCTTGTATACACTCCCTTTGCAATGTGACTTTTCAGCCGTTTCCATGAAATGATGGAGTCTATTTGCCCACCCCTTGAACTTGAGCGGACCTTGTGTCTTGCTTTGGCCGACACACTATTAACAGAAGTGATGTGTGCTGGTTTCCAGCCCATGTTCAAGAACCTGGCATGCTGCTACTTGCCCCCTTGAAGCCTCTGCTTCTACCATGTGAACAAGGCCAAGCTAGACGGCTGGAGGATCAGAGACAAGCAGACCAGCGCTTTACCAGTCACAGCCCCTAAATGTGCGAGATCAACAAATCCAACCCACACCTGATCTGCAACTGACAACAGATCTATGAGGGAGCCTGGACGAAACCCAGCTGCCCAGCACAGCTAAGCCAGGTAAGAAAGTTGTTGATCTAAAGCAGTGAGTTTTATGGATGGCTTGTTAAGCATCAATAGCTTGCTGATAGAACATGACTTTTACGATAAGAAAAATAAGTGTTTTTAAGAAAACAACATATGCATTGTTAACTTCTAAGTATAACACTACCACAAAATATTAAAATATCTTATTGTCAGGCATATATCTTTCTAATTGAAAAAAGTTAAATGAGCTCAATAGGGCAATGGAACTACTCTATGGTTAAGGATCCAAGCTCACATTTAGCAAACCTTGTCGCTGCCCTTACATATGTGGGTAAAATAACTGATGTGCCACCAGATTTGTTTTAACTACATATCAGAGACTAATGATAGAACTAACTTATCCCTGGAAAAAACAATCACTCAGCCACCAGAACTAAGAACTTTCTCTGTGCCAGGTTGTATATTCAGTGCCTTTATCTATTCATTCATCCATTTCATCCTTAATCAACTTGATGAGCTAGGCATTGTCATTATCCTCCTTGTGTACATTCGAAAACTGAAACACAGAAAGGTTAAGTTGCTTGCCAAAGTTACCCAGGGAGTAACTAACAGAGCAGTACTTCAAACTCAGGCAGTCAGGTTCCAGAATCCACGCTCTTAGCCACTTTATAAGACTGAGGGCAGAAGGGAAGCCTACAGGAAAAAGGGCTGATCAGCCACCGAATGTGTCCAAACATAATGAAAATAGGTAATATTAAGGAACTTAGTAACCATGTTAGTAATTGAAACATGTGAAATTAAGCAAATAAAAACAGAAAAAAAAAATGGTATTCGGAGAAAACATACCAAAGAGGAAATGAAAGAATGCTACATTTATTTACTTATTCATTTTTGGTTCCTTTGTAAATCATACTGATATTGTAATAGCAATATAAACAATAAATAATGATCTGACCAAAAATTACACTATAACTTTACAAAGATATTAGAAAAAGTCTATACACGGTGAGGAAGGGATGGCAGCTGCTGGAGAAAAGATGGGATAAAATAACTAAATTCTAGTAGGAAGTTAAAATAATGCTTAAAATGTTAAAAAGCAGTTTAAGCATATTATCTACAAATAGGATAATAAGTTACCAGAAGAAACTACCGAAAGAGTTGAAAAGGATTCCCTATGAAGAGAGAAGCATGGGTTTGGTGAAAATTGAGGTAAAGAACTGCTATTTTTGCTACAATACAAAATACAATTGGATAAATACAGATGGGTAAATATAATTATTTATCCATTTAAAATCTGTACATGTTATTTTAATTTAAAAACAAATTCAAATGTCTAACAAATGAGTTAAATTATCTTTCATTACTGGATCAAAGGATTCTTGTGAGTGTAGTTTGTATTAAATTTACTAGCCTGCATAAAAAAAAAATCTGCTTCATGAAGTCAATGAAACAAATTTAAAATGTGAAAATATCTTCAGTCTTCTACCATTCAAAAGCTACTTAAAATAATTTTCTCTTCTTCCTAATGTATAAACTTATACAAAATTAGTGTATTTGCTTAAAAAAAAGTCCTCAGTATCATTATGACCTATTTGCCTGAAAGGATCATTTGAATCCTAGAAATAAAGCAGCACAAGGCTTTTAGTCTTACCTTTTTTCTCACTAGAATAACCATAGATGAAAACCATATTAACTTCCACATCACTGATGCCATCAATCATTCAATTAAATAAAACCAAAAAGTTCAAGATACATACAAGAACAGCTTCTCCACAAGATGCCTATATTTGATGTCTCACTCACCCAATTCTTTTTGAATCATAACTATTTTGCCCATTTTTGAGACCGTCTAGGTTTCTCTTTCTTACCTACCTTTATTAAATAACCCTCTGTCATTTTTAAGTTTTTATGACATTTGTATTTAAATGTCCTAACTATAAATATTCCAGAAATATTATATTCCTTCTAAATTTAGAGGATAAACTTTATATCTATTATATATTCTACTTACTTGTAGAAAGAAAATTCAAGAAAATTGCTGCATAAAGAATGTATTACCTATTTTTATTTTCATCTTTATAGTTTATAAAGTTAACGGCTGAACTAAAAGAAGTTTTTTCTGTGTGTTACAGACCAGGCCAGACATGTGGAGAGTCACCAGAGCACATATGTTTGAACACAGAACAGTATATGGAGACCAGGTCCAAAAATGAGGGGACCAGAGAGATTGAGAACAGCTGTGACAGGGACAATAATGGGCATTCACCAAACAGTTTTGTCCCCTGTCCCTGAAATGCAGGAAGACTACACTTCTCAGCTACCTTTGTCTCTAGTTGGGGACTGGTGAGTAGGTCCCTTACAGCATCACGGAGCAGACGTTCCCAAATGCCAATGGTGACCACACTGGACTTGTGACAAGCATAGGGATGGAGGGATCAAGCAAAAAAGAAAAGGGATTCATGGACATGAACAACAGTGTGGTGACTGAGGTGGGGGGAGAAGAAGGGGGTGGACATGGAAGAGGGTACAAGGGGGATAAACAGTAATGGAAAAAATACAATAAAAATAAATTTTAAAAATTAAAGAAAAGAAACTCAAAGTAAAAATAAAAAGAAGCAGCGAATTAATCCTATGCCAATGGAGAAATTAAGGCAGTACATATTCAAACTCTGGACTATACACTATAATGTAAAGGATATACTGCCTTAATGAAGAGCTATTGATACTATGTATTTTCATTCAATTAAAAAGCAGATCATTTTAATTGTGAGAGAATAAACTAGACAGCATATGTCTTGGCATGAAACTAAAACACTGGAAGAATTTGTTTCATATACCCTCCCATAATATTTAAATAAGATGCAAAATAAGGTAATGTTAGAAAGAGAACAGCCTTTAAACCTAACTCTATCACCTATTTCTCTGTAAGCAAGTTCTTTTAAACTCTCTAAGCATCAGTTTCAGGGTACCACCAGCTCATAGGGTTTTTGTGAAGATTAAATGGAACTATCTGCACCATAAATGCCCAAAACCTGGGTTTAAAAAACTGGCTTTAAGCAAGTTGCTTAACTACCCTAATGATTAGGTTCCTATGATGACAGTGATGGAATTTTTCTGATAAAGTTGTTATGAAGATTAAATGAAATAGTCCATATGTCTACACCATATAGCACTGTGTCTATCGCATTCAAAAAGTGCTTAGAGATGAGGCAGATACTCATATGGATTATTTCAATGCCCTCACAACCTTATGAGTACTATTGTAAGTACTATTATGCATACACAGAAAGGGCTCCTACTGCAGCCATTAGGGCATTCACATATGTTCATGAAAAGCTACAGTTTATTGTGCTAACCAAACTGAGGACATTTTCATGTTAAAAGAGAAGCTTCTTTTCTCCATCCAAAATGATGTATCAGTCAAGATTATTTATATTAGTAAAGCCTACAGGGGACTGAAACTCAAAGAAAGTTGAACCTAAAATATGATTAAGTTTCCCCCAAATCCTTCCATTTATCAAAGATTAAAGGAATGAATAGCTCAAGGAACTTTGAAACTAACGATGAAATGGTAAGAATTTTTTTTAAAGATTTAAAAAATTTATTTATTCTTAGAGAGAGGGGAAGGGAGGGAGAAGGAGAGGGAGAGAAACATCGATGTGAGAAACAGCGACTGGTTGTCTCACCTAAGTGCCCCGACAGAACCCGCAACCCAGGCATGTGCCCTGACCGGGGATCCACTGGCGACTCTTTGCCCTGCAGGACGATGCCCAACCCACCAAGTCACACTGGTCAAGGAAAAATGGTGCGGATTTTCACTTTTGATTTATATTTCTCTCCCTGCCTCCCATCTCCAGTGAACATATCTTCTTAGCCTCACAGTCTTCTACTAGAAATTCACATTCACTAAGTAACGGGGGACTTGGGCCCAGTCTCACATCACACCAGGCCAGCCACACATAGAAAGTACAGCTCTATGTCCTCATATAAAATCCCAGGAAATAAGTCACACAGCTGGGTTCACATCACATTTCCATCACCTGAGATCACAGAGGTCAGACAGGATGACTGGCAGCCCCTTAAAAACCACATGGAGTCAGAGAGAGTACTGGCCAAGGGAAGAATGTGTTCTACAAGGAAAATAATGGATCAACAGATGCTAAAAGATTAACTAATGAGAGAGAAAGAGATATGCACTACAACTACAAGCTAAAGCCTTGAATAACTATAATATGATTAGTGGTATAAATTATATAGATAAAAATTACACAGTAGAGGGAAATTCTTTGAGTTAGCAAGTTATCCTTTATAGACGCCTTATTCTTTAGCTTCCTGGGGAACTCTACTACATATCCTTTAAACACTTCGTTTTGGGAATTATGTATAGAATCTACTCTAGATTTAGGAAAAATCATATCTTACCTTAATGATGCTATAGGAAGGAAAATCAGGTAATAGTTGATGAGTAATAGTTGATGCTTCCCTAAAATATTTCCTACTTCATCAATCTAGTTCCAATAGAGCAGAGAGGAAAAAATATGCCAGGGAATTACTGTTCTGTCAGCAAAATTCTATTAATGAACATTATTAGAAAATGCACTCATCTCTGTTTCTTAAATATATTTACTCATTCATCTCCATACTCAACATCTCTTTCATATTTTCCTTCTCTTTATTTTTCTGGACTATAGTGGTAATTTCTTTGGCCTTCTCTTCCAGTTTATCAATTCTTCCTTTACCTGTTTATAATTTCTGGTTAAACTATCAGATTTTTTTCCTTTCACTTATATTTTTCTTTTACAGACATTCCATTCTGTTCTTCAAATCTGCTTGTCTCCTGTTTGAATTCTCAAGTTCTATTTTTTTAATATAAACCTACTTTTTTGTATTCTCTATATGATAGTTCTAAAATCTGAAGTCTTAATGGGTCTGCATCTGCCTTGTTTTGTTCCTGTGCAGAGACACTTTTTTTGGGGGGGCGGGGGGTACTTTATCTGTGGCACTAGTATAAGACCTGGGTAGAAGTGACTCCAGAAAAGATTTTGTTTCCTTCTGACAGTTCTCTTGGGTTGCCACCAACCCAGAAGCACTTGAAATTAAATTATGTGCCTAAAAATTTTCAGACCACACTACTAGCACATATTTTAATCATAATCCTGTGTGAGGGTCATCTTGTGATAAAAATTCTGAGGACACTTCTTTCTCTTCATCAGCACAGAGTCAAGAGAGGGAATTCTCCTTCCTGCCACCTCTACATGTCACACAAGCTTTAGATTCTCTACGTAAAGTCAGCCCTGGACTTTATCTCCTGTCTCCAGTATCCCATGATGTCATCACAGCAGAATCTCAGTGTCCCCAGAATCTGGCTAATACCTACAGAGAGACTTTGGCATTCGCTTACCTCCCAGGGTTCTGACCTTCACATTTCAGAACTCCAGACTCTTAACCTGCATGCCAGGTCGGTACACACTTAAAATACACACAAACACACACCATTTATTTCAGAGTATCTAATTTATCATTCTTCCACTACTACCAGACAACAAAATCTTATTCTATATTTAGTCTTGACACCTCCCTCTTCTTTCCCCACTTTAAATTCATTTAGACAGCAAGTATAATATTTCATATAATCTAGGAAATTTCTAACCCTTCCCCCTCTACTAATTGGGGCCTTCCCCATTTCTTAGACAGGCTGTCGAAGGCCCCTGGCCTCGTCTCAGGGCCTTGTCTATTCATCATACTAAAATTGAGAGGCAGTGAGAAGAAAGACCAAAGTTCCAGACTGCCCTTTGTTTTCAGCTCCAGCCCAGCAGGCTCTAGTTTGTCCTTGGTCTCCGCCACTTCGTGTCCATCTTCGCTCCCTAACAGTCTGCCTGCTCTACAGGCTTCAGGACACAGCACCAAACACAGAAGCAAAAACATTTCACGGACTGTTTAGCTTCTCTAATTGTATATATTATAGGTATAATGCCTATTATACATTCTTTATTATGTTTTCTAGTGGTTTGAATCTCTGATCAAACCCTGAATGGTGAAGCAGTAACTAGGGATCTGTCTCATGTGTTTAAAGAACTGCAGTGTAATCCATAAAATGGATATAGCTTGGTTTATTCAACCAACCAACATCCCCTAGAGATGGACAAAATGGTGCTGCAATGACAGTAACTTTTTTTAAGACCTTTGTCAGTGTATCCCTGAAACAGGTTCTTGGAGGTGGACTATGGGTCAGGGGTAAATAATATTTCTAACAATTCCATTCCTTCCTTAAAATGATTACTTTTGGAGACCATGCATACAGCTGTAATAATAAAATGTATATATCACTGTGCAATAATAAAATTTTCAGTTGGGCACTAAGCTAAAAACTCCTTTTTTCAGTGGCCCTGTGATTAAGTTCTGACCAAGAGGATATGAGCGGATTCAACAGGTATAATTTCTAAGCAATACTTTAAGGAGAAGAGTTCCTGCCCCTTTTCCGCTTTCCCCCTCCCTGCTCCTGGTGGCTGAAATGTTCATGTGGTGTTGGAAACAGAGGGGCCATCTGGGACCAGGATCTGAAAGTCACATGTTAAACACAACAGAGAAATCAGACAAGAGAGCCCTGGCCCTCTGACAACTGAGGAGCTACCACACCAGTCCTGGACTAGCAGTCTGGATGTTTATGTGAGAGAAATAAATTGACATAAATTATTAGGCTTACCCCATAATAAATAATTATGGGGTAAACCTAACTAATATATCTAACTTTTTTGTAATTGTCTAATTCACGAATATATCTGTGTATTTACAAATATCACTCCATAAATAAAATATAGGGGCTTCAATGCACGTATTTTATAAACATGGCCTTAGACTACTCAAAAGTTTTCTTTACTTATACTTGACTATTTTTCATTTAGTTAAGGTTACTGGTGAGCTATTATGTAATGAACACAATTTCCAATTGTTTTTAGTAAGACTTGTCAGTCTAATATTTATAATATAATATACATCTATATTTATTACTCTATGAACCTTCACAACATAAACTCTTTTTAAAAACTCTAAATGTAAGAGTCCATGTCTTTAGTCCATTGTTTTAACTATTCCCAAATGAATGCTCGAAATTCAAGAAGAAAGAACATAAGAAAAAAAAGTCAATTTAAATGATTATTTATGGATACCAAAAGTCTTTCTATGGCCACCACTTAGAAATCATCGGGCTACGCTGATCTTTGAAACTAAGGCACCTTCTTTCATTGTTCCACTGTCTGTCAATACAGCCATGTCTTCCACAAGGTACCTCAGATAACTGAACAAAAACGCAATATTTTTTTATTCAAGGTATCATTCCAAATAAGTGGAAGTTTGGTATTTACTTCACCAGTGTGAAGCAGATCTGGGAGATTAACAGACAGAGCTAGAGGAGGGTGGGTTGCATGACGACAGCAACTGAAAAATCAGTGCCCGAACATTTAGAGCTCCCCTCCATCCTCCCTCCCACACCCCCCCAAAAAGGGCAGGAGCTAGAATATGGTCTATTGCAAAGTATTCATTCAAACAAGAAGCCGAGTCAAAGAAAATCATCGACTAAAAGCATGCTGAATTCTATCTCAGAACCTACAATACAATAAAATAAATGGAGATACGCAACTTCAGTTATTGCTTCAGAACTGACCTTATTAAGCAGTGGTTCTGAAAATTTAGTACGAGTCAGAATTACCAGGAGGGCTACTGAGAGAGACAGCTCGGCCTTGCTCCCAGGGGTTCCAATTCAGTAGGTCTGGAAGGAAGATGGACAATTTGCCTTTCTAATAAGCTCTCAGGAATCTTACTTTATACCACTGGCCCTGGGATCAATTTTGATAACCACCTAGAGAACATTCATATCAAGACTCTGGTGGCTAACTTTTTTTTCCTTTCTGTTGCAGAGAAGCTCTCTAGCTGTGAAAAAACTAGTACATTTGTGCTCTTTTACCTAGTGGGAGTCAAGAAAACATTCAGAGTTAGAGTCCTTGAAGCAGCACATAATCAATCATGAGGGAGCTTCTAAAAAACTTCTGAACCACAATCCTCAACAGAGACTTTCAAAATCTCCCCCAAGGCCAAGCCTACAACAAATTTCTCAAGCTCACTTGCTCAGCTGGAATCCTATAACATTAAACCTTTCCCTTACTGATCCTGATTTCAAAATTTCAGCAATGTAAATATTACTTTTCCGAATGTTTCTCATGTGGTCTCCATTTATTAAATACTGGGAAAAAATCTGCATTAATTGATTAGCTATAACAGCTGACTGACATTACAAATATAATACCTATAAGGGTACCCAAATTATTAAAAATTAAATAGCTACTCAGGATATGAGGTCTGCCCAGAAGGTATCTAGCCATGTAGTATGAAAAAAAAAAAAAAAAGACATTTGTTGAAGGTACAACATACAAGAAATATTGTACATAGGACAAAGATGCCTCGGTCTCCTTAAAAGCAGGCACCTTGGAACCTCACACAGTTTACCCAAACGCCATCAGCTGCCCAGTTGTATTTTCCCAAATCTCATCGATGGTCTGAAATTTCTTCCCCTTCAAAGTGATTTTAGTTTTGGAAAAAGCCAGAAGTCGCAGGACGTCAAATCTGGGCTGTAGGGGGACTGAGTCTCCTGCATGATTTGACGTTTCACCAAAAAAACTCTGCATGAGACGTGATGCACAAGCAGGCACGTTATCATGAGGACGCTGCCAATCACAAGCTGCACACAGCTGCGGCCTTCTGAATCATCCGCAAAGGAATGTTCAAGCTTAATGAAAAATCTGATGCAGATTCATTGCTCTACTCAGTCATTTGGAATGCAGCAGCCACACAGTTCACATGCTCACTCCACAGCATCTATCGCCCCCACTGAGTAGTACAATGAAGTCATCATTGTTCACGCATGCGCATTCCAGTCCATCTCCTTGGATGACAGGTTACATCTGTGTGGCACAAACTGTTCTCATATTAACAACGGCTGGACTTTTTCCAGACAGACCCTGTATACCATCAGTGTTTTCCTATCCACCTCAAGATTTTAAATTCTTACATTAATTATTTACTCCATATTAGGATATAGATCACAATGGAGTTCCTAAAAAAATAGAGAGATTCAATTTAAAATATGTTTAACTTAAGAGCAACTAGAACTCTGACATATTTCTAATGGAAGTGTAAAATGGCACAATCATTTTTTCAATCATTTTGAAAAATTCTCTTCAGCAAGTTCTTTAAAGCCAAATCTACACCTTCTTTGTGACACACCAATTCCATTCCTGGATACCTATTACTCAAAAGAAATAACATTTTCACAAAAATATGTACAAGAATGCCCCTAGTAACTTCCTACAAAATAGGAGAAAACTGACAAATTGTGATCTATTCATACAATGGAATGCTATTCTTCATTGAAAAAGGAAGCAATTACCGAAATAAGCACCAATATGAATCTCAAAAATATCAGGATGAGTAAAAGAAGCCAAACAAAAAAGAACATACATGAGGGAGGAACCAAACAAAACCGAAATTCATTTATGAAAAATTGTGTATTTATTCTCACATGTTTAAACTTCATTCACCTTCAAAGTACTCTCCATTTGATGCAATACACCTATCGAGACATTTTTTCCACTGCTCGAAAGTTTTGAACTCATTGATTTTGATGCCTTTTAGTACTTCTGCTGTTTTTCATTTCGCCTCTTCAACACTGGCAAAACGTTTCCCTTTGAGGACTTTTTTAATTCAGGGAAACAAAAATAAAAGTCTCTCAGGGCGAGATCAGGTGAATAAGGAGGGTGGGGCACAGGGGTCATGCCGATTTTGGTCAAAGACTGCTGAACACTCAGCGTGTCGTAGGTAGGTGCACCCGTGAATCACCCATCATGAAATGGGCAAACACGCTGAAAGAGTCTTCAAAAAAAATCACTGAAGCTGAACGTAGCCTCTCACAATGCCAACTGTTTCACTGATACAGATGCGTTCCTAGAACACTCACCTAGCAGTGAAGCCTGTACCACAAGAAGCCCGCCTTCCAGAAGATAACTCTAGTGTTTGTGGGTCCGCCCTCGTACAGTACTATGTGATTTCATTTACGTGAAGCCCCAAAATGTGCAACTAATCTATGGTAATAGCATCAGAAAGTGGCTAAGTTAAAGACAGAGAGAATGAATTGGCAGGAAAGGTGAATGGATTCATCATTCCTGGGTGATGAAAATGTTCCATATCTTGTTTCACACAGTGGTTACATGGACGTATAGAAGCGTAAAAACCTATCAAATTGAATACTTAATATCTACGCATTTTATTGTATATAAATCACATTGCAATAAAACAATGTTTCGGCACATGCAGGGGCAGGCAGACAGGAGGTTGCTGCAGGCCTAACGCTGACTGGGAATTGTGTTCTAGAGCTGGATCACCACTTGGCCCAATGTAAAGCCTTGCAGAGTCAGATTTTATTTATTGGTTTTGCAAGATGGCTGGAGAGTAGCTGGAAGCTCCATTCCCTTGCTCCAAGCCCCTGGCCGTTCTTGCAGCTAAACCACAGAGCAATCAACTCGAAAATTCAGCTGAGTGTGAGAGAGAGTGTGAATGTGTGTGCCGACAAGATTGTGGGTGTGCGTGTGAGTGTGCGAGTGCCTGCCCACCTGGGAGGGCACTCAGGGGCGGGTAGCCTAGGCTCTCCTGGCAGAGCCACTGCTACCGCCCAGCCCAGAGCATCTGGTTGCACAGATTAAGAGTGGGATTCCATTTGAGGAAATTACAATATCCTCCTCAGGAAGAAGCCACTGGAGTGGCTGCGCCTAAGTGCCCGGACTTGTCTCTGTGCCCCCTCACCCTGGGCAGGGCTGCACACCACACTGCTGCCGGGAGCCAGGGTCTAGGGGATGCAGCACTTGACGGAGAGGGGCCTTGTCACCTTCTCGGCCCCAGGCGCCTCTGGAACTGCAAATGGTCTGACTAAGGAGGCTGCGGTTCAGCAGAGGAGCTGGGAGTGCGGGGAGAGGAGAGAGATGGCCCAGGCAGTGCTGGCTGCAGAGACTGCAGTGGGAGCGCAACGGTGGGGGCTTAAGGCTGAGACTCACTGGAGGGAGTGGCGAGAGCACCCCGCCACCATCCCGTGTTATAGTTTTTATGCTGGACTCTTCACTCCCTCACCCAATCAGAATGATATGAGACTTGAAAGAAGATGATGCATACAGGATATAATCTATTGATTTGGGAAAGGGGGGAGAGGCATCGGTGTGGGAGAAGTGTGGGTAGTGGCCTCCTGTACGTGCCCCAAGTGGGGATCCAACCCATACCAAGAAGCCCTCTCAAGGCAAAGGCGGTCGTGGTAGGGGTGGAACCCCTTAGCCAGACAAGGAAAAGTTCCCACCAGTGAATGGGCCAATAAAAATCAGGACCCAAATACAACAGGAAAGTCCACATAACCCACACAAGGGACAGTCCTAGAGCATCCGGATCAGGAGATTAAGCAGTCTACACCATGCGGGCTCTCTGCTCTCAGGGCAGACAAAAACGGCTGGAGACAAACCCACCTTCTCCTTTTATCTTCCTTTAAAAGGAGAAAAGAACAGGCTTTGTATTTGCGGCTACGCACCCTGGGCCCCAATGAGGGGAAGGATGGTGCAGACTGGGTCGCACGAGGAGAGTCTGGAGTGGGCGGCACTGGGGAGAATTTTGCAAAAACAACTGTGGGATTTTCAGGGTCCAGATATACCTGGGCTCCACAGCAGCCATCTTTCTTGAGAAAAGCAAGCTCCTCCCAGGGGAAAATCAATTACCTTACCCTGTGGGATAGCGCTCTCCCCATCCTCTGGAAATTTCTTTGCCAAAACCTCTAAAATCCCATTTGGTCCACTCAGCAACTTTTTTTGTTCTTTTTTCCGTTTTGCTCTCTCTGAGCGTTCGCTTTGTTGGGCTTTCTTTTCCTTTCTTTTCTCCCATCCTGCATCTTAACTGTTGCTGAGGAGACCGCAACATAAACAGACTCAGGGGTAGTCACACTGGCGGTAGAGCGAGCCAATCCACACACTATCCTGGCAAACAGACTGGTGTTTCCCACTCATGGGAGAGCCACAGAAACACCCTCCCGACGTCCATCAAACACGAACCTGGACTCTGGAGGCCTATTACAGGCCCTGCCCTGCCGAGTACAGGGAAATACTCCCAGACAGACTCAGACCAGTGGCTTGGGGGAGGGGGAACACCCTCACCATCTTCCATGAAGTCTGAAAGGCACCTGCCATGGCAGATCCAGGAATCGCAGCCACCTGCTTCCGTCAGAAGCTCTCTCAAAAACAGTCAGGTCTGAGACTAGTCTAAAACTGACAGCAGGCCAGCAGGCAGAGAGAGGGAGAGGCAGATCCTGGGGTAACTGCGGACATTTGCTGACACACCCCCTGGACCCAGGGCTGATAAAGCCAGCTGTGCAGAGCAGCTTAGCCCACTCTGGGAGAGGCCAAGCCTGTGGATCGCCTCTGGCTTGGAAAAAGCAGCCAAGGGCCAGACATGGACAGCACCTGACACTAGCTTATGCCACATTCAGACATCAAGAAGAATCCAAAGGGAGAACCTTAGATCTTAGGCAAGATCTAAACTGTGCTGACACCAATCTACTTGGTTCTTTTTTCATTGTCGTAGCTTTTTTTTTTTCTTTTTCAGGGCCTTTTTATTTATCTTTTTATCTATTTTTTTCTTTTTCTTTTATTTTTGGTGTTTTAGTTCTTCTTTCATATCTCCTATTCTACTCTTATGTTAGACTACTCCACTGTTCCCTTCCTCTCTCCTCTGATTACTTTTGATACCTTTCCTGTATTCCTCTTCCTTGCTTCCCTCTTTCAATTCATTACAACTAGTAGTGCTCTTCCCCTTTCTCCTCTCATAATCACTTTTCTTTCCTTTGGTCTTCTCATATTCTTTGGCCTTTTCCCCTTTCTCTACTATTACATAGCACTCGCCACTGTTATTATTCTTTGCTCTCTTGTGGTTCATATCGTTGTGGTGGTCAGGGGGGTTGCTTCTTTTGGTGTTGTTTTTTATTGTTTTGCTTTGTTCTGCGAACACTGATACAACAGCGTACGACATATGATGGGGGTTGAGCCTCTTAGAGAATCAGAAGGAGGGGAGTTCCCACCAACAAATGGGCCAATAATAATCAGGACTGAAATATAACAGAAGAGTCCACATAACCCACACAGAGGACATTCCTAGAGTATCCAGGTAAGGAGATAAAGGAGTCTGTACCACTGGGTCCCACGGCACTACGAATACACAAGGCCACTCCACAAGACTGAGAGTCAAAACAAATCAATGTAATACACAGAAACAAACACAAACAGACAACTGAAATGAGGAGACAAAGAAACAAGCTCCAAATGAAGAAATGTAGGAATCTCCAGATAAAAAAGCTAAGTAAAATCAAGGCAAGCAATTTATCAGACATAGAGTTCAAAGTAGTGGTTATAAGGGTGTTCAAGGAACTTAGAACTACAAGAAACCCAGGGGGACCTACATCATAATGAAAAAGGACATAGAAACCTTGAATAAGAGCTAGTTGGAAATGAAGAATGCACTATCTGAAATGAAGACTACACTAGAAGGAATTAAAAGTAGGCTAGACAAAGGAAAGCACTGAAGCAACAAGTTGGAAAACAAGGTTGGAAAGAACACAGAGCAACAAAATGAGAAAAGACTCAAAAGAATGAGGATAGTTTAAGGGAGCTTGAGGACAACATGAAATGTAACGATATTAGCCCTGCAGAGACACCATACTGGAAGAAGAGCAGGAGAAGCAAGGGCTAGAAAACCTGTTTGAAAACATAATGACAGAACACTTCCCTAACGTGGTGAGGGAAAATGTCTCGCAAATTCAGAAAGCACAGAGTCCCAATCAAGATGAATCCAAACAGGTCCACTCCAAGACACATTATAATCAAAATGGCAAAATTTAAAGACAAAGAGAGAATAGTAAAGGCAGCAAGGGAGAAGCAGCTAGTAAAATACAAGCGAGCTCCCACAAGGCTATGAGCTGATCTCTCAATAGAGACACTACAAGCCAGAAGGCACTGACACAAAATATTCCAAGTAATGAAAAGCAAGGACCTACGACCAAGACTGCTCTCTTCAGCATGGCTCTCATTTAAAATGGAAGGGGAAATCAAGAGCTTCCCAGGCAAAAGACGGCTAAAAGAGTACATCTCCACCAAGACAGCAATGTAAGAGATGCTAAAGGGACTGCTTTAAGAAAAAGAAGAAACAGAGAGAGAGAGAACACTGGTACAAAGGGGAAAAATGGCATGATAAGTGCCTATCAATAATTACCTTAATGTAAATGAATTAAATGCTTCAATCAAAAGACATAGGTAGCTGATGGATAAGAAAACACGACCCACGTATATGCTGTCTACAAGAGATCCACCACAGAACAAAAGATTTACTTACACAGGCTGAAAGGGAAGGAAAGGAAAATAATATTCCATTTACATGGACTTGGAAATAAAGCTGAGGAAGAAATACATCAGACAAAATAGACTTCAAAACAAAGGCCATAAAAAGAGACAAAGAAGGTCACTAGATAATACTTAAGGGAGCAGTCCAATAAGAGAATATAACTTTTATAACCATGTATGCACCCAATATAGGTGCACCTAAATATATAAAGAAAATATTGGAGGACTTTAAGAAAGAGATAGACAGAATACAGTCATTGTAGGGAATTTTAACACCCTACTGTCAACAAAGGTCAGATCTTCCAAAGACTGAGTAAGAATACTGTGGCATTGAACAACACTCTACATCAAATGGACTTAGTTGATATTTACAGAACATTTCACCCCAGAAAAACAAAATATACATTTTTTTCAAACACACATGGATCATTTTGAAAGACAGACCACATAATAGAACATGAAACAAGCCTCAACAAATTAAAGAAAACTGAAATCATATCAAGCATCTTCTCTGATCACAATGGCTTAAAACTAGAAACTAACCTCCAGGAAAAACTCAAAAACATTCAAATACATAGAGACTGAATAACGTGTTTATAATAATGAATGGGTCAGCAATGAGATCAAGGGAGAAATCAGAAAGTATCTAGAAACAAACAAGCAATAACGAACATACATCAACCCAAAACCCTTGGGACACAGCAAAGGCAGTCCTGAGAGGTGGAGTTCATAGCAATACAGGCCTACCTAAAAAAGACAGAAAAATCTCAAACAACCTAACCCTACATCTATAAGAACTAGAAGAACAACAACAAAGCCCAGAAAAAGCAGAAGGAAAGAAATAAGATCAGAGCAGAATTAAATGACATAAGAGAGACTAAAAAACAATTCAAAGGGTCAATCAATCCAGGAGTTGATTCTTTGAAAAAATAAACAAAATTGACAAATCTTTTACCAGGTTCACCAAGAAAAAAAGAGGGAGAATTCAAATAAATGAAATCAGAAATGAACCAGAAGTTACCACTGATACCACAGAAATACAAAGGATGTAAGAAATTACTATGAACAACTATATGCCAAGAAATTGGACAACCTGAGTGAAATGGACAAATTTCTAGAAACATACAAGATTCCAAAACTGAGTCAAGAAGAAGCAGAAAGCCTGAACAGACTTACTACTGAAATTGAAGCAGTAATCACAAAACTCCATCGCAGAAAAGCCCTGGAACAATTGCATCATCAATAGGTGAATTTTACCAAACATTTAAAGAAGAACTAACTCCTATCCTTTTCAAACTATTCCAAAAAATTCAAGAAGAGGGAAGACTCAGACAATCTTTTTACAAGGCCAGTATTATCCTAATTCCAAAACAAGGTAAAGACACAACAAAGAAAGAAAACTACAATAGGCCAATATCTCTGAAGAACATAGATGCTAAAATCCTCAACAAAATATTGGCCATGATCAAAATATGCCATGATCAATGGGATTCATCCCAGGGATGCAAGGATGGTATAATATTCTCAAATCAATTAATGTAATATACCACATAAACATAATGAAAGATGAAAGTCACATGCTAATATCAATAGATGCTGAAAAAGCACTTGATAAAGTACAGCACCCATTTATGACAGAAACACTCAGCAAAGTGGGAGTAGAGGGAGCATACCTCAACACAATGAAGGCCACATATGAGAAACCTATAGCCAACATCATACTCAACAGGCAAAAATTAAAAGCTTTCCCCATAGGATCAGGAACAAGACAAAGGTGTCTTTCACCACTGTTATTTAACATAGTGCTGGAAGTTCTAGCAACAGTGATCAGACAAGTAAAAGAAATAAAAGGCATCCAAGTTGGATAGGAGGAAGTAAAACACTCATTATTTGCACATGACATGATACTGTACATAGAAAACCCTATAGTATCCACCAAAAACTACCTGATCTCCTAATAAGTGAATTTGGCAAAAGAGCAGGATACAAAATCAATACTCAAATCGAGGGCATTTTTGTACACCAAAAATGAAATATCAGAAAGAGACACTGGGGAAAAAATCCCAGTTACTATAGCAACAAGAAAAATAAAGTACCTAGGAATAAACTTAACCAAGGAGGTAAGAGATCTGTACTCAGAGAACTGCAGAACAGTGAAGAAAGAAGTTAAGGAAGATACAAGTAAATGGAAGTATATATATATGACGTTCAGGGATTGGAAGAATTAACATCACTAAAATGCCCATAATACCCTAAGCAATGTATAGATTCAATACAATTTCTATTAAAAGACCAATGGCATATTTCACAGATCTAGAATAAATATTTCAAAAATTTATATGGAACCAAAAAAAGACCTCAATAAGCATCAGCCATCTTGAGAAAGAACAAAGTTAGAGAGATCACAATAACTGATATCAAACTATATTACAAGGCCACTATAATCAAAACAGTCTGGTACAGACATAAGAACAGACACATAGATCAATGGAACAGAATGGAGAGCCCAGAAATAAACACATGGTTAATATCTGACAAAGGGGGCATGAGCATACAATGGAGTAAAAATAGCCTCTTCAATAAATGATGCTGGGAGAACTGGACTGACAAAAAAATGAAACTAGACCAACAACTAACACCATACATCAGAATAAACTCAAAATGGATAAAAGTCAAATATAAGTTGTGACACCACAAAAGTCCTAGAGGAGAGAACATAGACAGTAAAATTTCATATATCCCATGTAGCAATATTTTTTATGATACATGTCTTAGGGTATGGGAAATAAAGGAAAAAAATAAACAAATGGAACAACATCAAATTAAAAGGTTTCTTCACAGCTAAATCATCATCAAAATGATAAGGGAACCAACCATACGGGAGATCATATATGCCAATGATACATCAGACAAGAGTTTGATCCAAAATACATAAAGAACTCATCCAACTCAACACCAGGAAAACAAACAATCCAATTAAAAAATGGGCAAAGGACCTGAACAGACTCTTCTCCAAGGAGGATGTACACAGGGCCCACAGACATATGAAAAGATGCTCAACATCATTAGCCATCAGAGAGATGCTAATTAATACCACAATGAGATATCACTCCACACGGGTCAGAATGGCCATCGTTAATAAATCAACAAACAAGTGCTGGTGAGGATGTGGAGAAAAGGGAACCCTAGTACAGTATTGGTGGGAATGCAGACTGGTGCAGCCACTGTGGAAAACAGTATGGAATTTCCTCAGAAAACTAAAAATGGAACTGCCTTTTGACCCAGTAATTCCACTGCTGGGATTATACCCTAAGAATCCTGAAACTCCAATTCAAAAGAACTTATGCATCCACATGTTCATAGCAGTGCTATTTACAATAGCCAAGTGCTGGAAACAGCCTAAGTGCCCATCAGTAGGATGAGTGGATCAAAACTGTGGTTAATTTACACAGTGGAATACTACGCAGCAGAAGGAAAGAAGTAATTCCTACCTTCTGTGACAGCACAGATGGAACTGGGCAGTATTACACATGCTAAGTGAAATAAGCCAGACAGTGAAAGACAAATACCATATGATCTTGCCTATAAGAGGAATCTAATAGAAAATAAACAAACAAGCAAAACAGAACCAGAGGTGTGGAAGCGGACCAGACTGACAGTGCCAGAGGAAAGAGGAGAGGGGAGGAATGATGGAAAGAAGAGGCAGGGACCAAAGAACATGTATGAATGACCCATGGACATGGGCAACGGTGTGGGACAGACTGTGGGAGTAGGGGCCGTAGGGAACGGGGAGCTGGGCAGAGGAGGGCAAAGGGAGAAAAACTGGGACAACTATAATAGAATAAACAAGATTTTTTTTTAGAAATGTTTTTAAGCTTAACTGTTTTTCAAAGAAAAGGATGATTTGCCAAAGCAACATTTCCTGAATTCAAAATATACTTTCAACAGAACAAATCATTTGATCTTAAAATTTTGATCACAGCTGAGTGTTTACAATAAGCAGTCACAGATGAGTATTTACAGAATAATGATTTTAACCTAAAAGGAACATGATTGAACACCAGTTTCCTTACGCAATCACCACCAATGTAGAGCTGATGTCACAGCATTAATAGTCCCTCCTTCACTGTCATAAGTGTTATAATTTAGATTAAGACCTAACAGACACATTAGCTATAAGGGCGTTTAATGTTATTTTTCATTCAACCCGCATTTACTAAGCATCTACTATGTAGATGTGTAAATGACCATAGTCCCCATCTCGAAAAATTCACACGTTTTCCACAATCAAAATATAAATGGCTAGATGGATTTTCCCTAAACATAAAATATACACCTGAGAACAAACTAAATATGGGGAAAAATTCAGAATTTTTTCTACAAGGTAAATATAAACCAAACTTACAGGAAAAAAAATAAATTTTTGAACTGTAAAAAACTAAAATATAAAGATATTCACAAATATAAAATAAAGAAAACCTTTACCTGCTGCCCTGTAAAGTATTTTAGGTTCAAAAAATATACAAGGATTTTTATCCTCTATGCATGACAAAAGAAGTCCCTTGGCCTGGAAAGGGCTTCTGGGTACAACCACCTGCAAAAACAGATTTTTTAGAGACAATTTTAGTAAAAAATGTATCCCAGTAAACTCACTTATAAGAAGGGTTGATATTTAAATAACCAATTGTTACTAATTAAAAATAGAAATCTAGCATTTTTAGCCTAATTACCATCTTGTATAAAAATTTACATTCCATCCCAAAAAATTCAACTTGTTCAACATTTATTAGATGCCTATCACATTGTGATGACTAAAACTGCTCTTCTCTTAAGGAGCTAAACTTAAGGATTCTGCAAAGAGTATTCATCAAAACAGAAAAGTAAAGCTATCAATATCTTTCTGTATTTATCTGTAAATAAATATTTTCTACTAATACTCTACTACTAATTTCAAAGGGCGTGCAACTCTCCTCTCCAATTTTAAGTGTTAAAATCTCCTTTCCATGAAGAGTATGATTTCCTATGTGAAAAAGTAATCCACTGAACTTTATGATCTGAGCACTATAATGTCTAGTTATTGCATGCTAAAAGAAGAGTGTGGACACTACACAGTTCCCATTGACAGGAAAAGGCTCCAGGACCTTCTTGAGAATAAGGCTGATAATGAGAAATGACAATGACAGCACGTAGCACATGTGCTAACTGGACCAGGAACTCTATGTGGACTAATCCATCTACTGTTCATAGCAGCTCCACAAGGGAGCTATTATTCTCCCCAATTCAGAGCGGCATGCTAAAGCTTAGAGAGATCAAATAACTCGCCCAAGGTTATGTCACTTGCTAGACCAGGGATTCTCACCCAGTTCTGACTGACACCGCAGCTCAAGTTCTTAACCTCAACACCATTTTGCCTCAAATTATTGTACAAACTTTGTCTAATTTTTAATTATTGTTAAATAAATGCATAAAGACAGGAGTTACACAGGAAGTCACCATTAAAATAAACCTCAATTTATCACAAAGGTTCAAATAAGGTTCCTTGAATCAAGCTATATTTGGCTTTCAAAATGATTTTCATACCATTTCTATTGAAGGTTTTTTATTTAAAAAATAAAACAGCAGCTCAAACTTCAGTTTCATTTTCTGCACTGTTGAACACACGGCTTACTTTTCTTTATCTGCTTCCTTTGTGTATTTAGCATATGTACTACTTGTATATTTTCATTTGAGATTTAAAAAAAAGAAGCAGAGAAGGTAGGAGATTGAGAGAAAAGATCTGTTCTTAAAAATGCTGAGTGACATCATAAACACTAAATGTGAATCAACATTTAGCTCAAGCACAAAAATAACTGTTGCCTCAAATGTGGCTTCTGTCCCAACTTACCACTTCCAGCTTACATTGAAAAATTATGCAATCTGTATTCAACTAAGAAAACTTTATGAATTTACTCTAGTAGGAAAGAAAAACAAATAAAAACAAAACATAAACACATCCACAACCAGTTTGTTATCAAAAAACAGACATACAGCCCTGGGTGGACATATTCATGCATATTTATAATGGGTCCTTGGAAAGCTCTTCAGTAAATAGAACTAGAAAAGGAGGTAATGTAAAAAATTAAGACTGAAAATATGTAAAATGTTTTTATTAAAAGACCTAAGCTGTCATAGAAACCTAAGACTGTTGTGGAAGGCTATAAAAGATACTTCAAAATTAATTGCTTGAGCAAATATTACCTTACCTGGACAGAAAAGCACACCTCACTAACAAAGGCTTCTCTTAGTCTATTTAAAAAGAAATGACTAAAGTAAAAGTCTTATCCCTCTGACTATGAATTAAACAGTAGATTTACTGATTTACCCCGGAATCTGTCAAGTGAACCCAGAGCTCTGAAAGAGGGGAAAGACAAACCAACTATGTTCTCAGTCTTATTCTTTGAAGCCTGAAATCAGTATCAGGGTCAAGCCAGGTGTCACTTCAAAAATCAATATTCTATAAACCTGAGTAATGGATTAGTGGATCTAAAAAAATACTAAGCTCTCTTTTAAAAAGAATTATTTACATAAATTCCAAAAACCCTGTTTGCTTTCCTCTAGATAAGCATATTAGTTAATATTAATACTGTAGGATGAACCAAAATGGAAACACCAAATGGAGATCAAATAAAGTACATAAATGAGGATACCTTGATTCCTGGACAGTGGGCAAAAAAAGCTTCAGGACTCTGAGAATGATAGAGAGCCCCATGGCCGACACAGCCCCAGGGGGAACGGATGGTGAGGCTTCCACAATTAAAAAGATCCCCAGAGCGATATCGATACTTGGCGGCTTCATTAACAATCTGAGGGGGGAAAAGAGAAGGGACATATCAAAACAAGATCTTTTCCCATCCATTTTCTTGAACCATTTTATTAGATCTTTAAATACGAGCCCAAAACAACATAACTTGTAATGCACTTGCTGAAAGATAACAGAAAGTTGCTAAGATAGTAGGTAGAAAACTGGAGGCAAAACTTCAGTACTTCATGGACTTAACCTTAGAAATGATCAATTATAGTAAAATGCAATCTTCCTACCTGATCAAAAGCAGGGAAAATATAATCTGCAAACTGAATTTCTGCAATAGCAGTAGCACCAGTGACTGCAATTCCAATCCCAAATCCAACAATTCCTTGTTCACACAATGGGGTATTAAAAACTCTATCTTTTCCTAAAAAAAAAAAAAGAAAAGAAAGTCATCTTACAATGACAAATCAGAGTAATGTAATGCACAATACAACTGAAAAGTCAATGAGTTGGTAATGGTGAGATGGAGGGGTAAAAAAGCATGAAATGGATAAAGGAAATAGAAAATAACTACGACGGTGACTGGTTTAAGTGCAAACAGTAACTATATTAACTGTAAGCAATCTAAATGTTACAATTAAAAGACAGATTGTCACACTGCAATTAAAAAAAGGCAAAACCAAACTACTTTAAAGAAAATAAACAATAAAGAAATCAGAAAATTGAAAGTAAAAAGAAGGAAAAAAATACAGTGAAAAACCAATCCAGAGAAGGCTGTCCGTAAATTAACAGCAGACAAAGAAGACCTTAAAGGAAACGGCACTACCAGAGATCAAAAGGGATAATTCATTCTTTAAAGGGTTCAATTCACAAGGAAGACAAAATTCTACATTTAAACTCATGTAACAACATGCACTCCAAATAAATACAAAGGAATAACAGAATTTAAAAAAGAAATGGATACATTTCCAATATAGTAGGAAATTTTAATGTACCAATCTCAGTAACTGACAGATAAAGCTTACCAAAATAAAAAAAGTAAAAACTATGTAAGATTTGAACACTATTAACAAACATGACTTAACTGAAAGATACTAGACCTAACAGCTAGGAATACAAATCTTTTACAGGTCAACAGAGAACACTGGTATTAACTGACCATAGACTGGGTTATAAATCTAATCTCAACAAATTTCGAAGAAATAAAATCATATAGAGTATATTCTCTAACCATGGTGGAATTAAGCTACAAATTAGTAACAAAAAGATAATTAGAAAATCTTTAGGTTGAAAAAAATTAAATCTATGTCTAAATAACTCATGACTCAAAGAAATTAAAATGAAAATTAGAAAGTATCTGAATGATGATGAAAACTCTATGTATCCCAACTTATTGAGGTTCTGATTTCAATAATGGCAGAATAACCCTCCCACATCTAATGATTATAAATCTGAACAAAATATAACAAAAAACTACTTGAAGGCATTGGAGAGGCAAAAATAGGCCTAAACTGAAAGAGGCTGGACACTTTGAAGAAATGAATCACAATGGATGAGTATATTTACAAGACACATCCCCTAAGGGGACTCCCCAGTCTCTGTGACATGAGATGACTAGAATTCAGATATACAGACATGGTCTTATTGGCCTGAGGTGTCAGAGAGAATGGAGTGTGAAGCTGTCAGAGTCTGGAAATTAAGAAACTAAGTTCCGAAAAGAAAAGCATTCATTACATGGGGGTGCCCCAAAATCTGTGCATTAACTCTGCTCAAATTCTCAGTTGACCCCTGCCACCTGCAGGAGACTCCAAAAGCCCAGCAGGTAACAGCCAGCTCTGCCGACTAGAAAGGACGCAGAACTTGGAGTCTGAGATTCCTTAAATTAAAGGAGCTTGATAAACAATGCAGGTTTTCCATTGAAACCACAAGGTACGATGTTATTAGCATATACCCAAATTCTCATCTGAAATTTTATTACCTCTCAGCCGATATCAGTATTTCATGAAAAGTTCTAATCTCAGGGACATGCATGGACTGATACAAGCAATAACCAGCCTGGCCAGCTGACCAAAGTTTGGGGACAGATCTGGGATTCCTATTGCAGTTCTCCAATCCAGGGATTTGGTAGGTAGAACTTACTTTCAGCTCAGTCAGTCCTTTTTAACATGAACCACAAATAGGGTAGGTGCTAGGAAATGCCAACTAGACACATCCTACAGTTTGTACTCTAAAAGCAGCTGCAAAAATTTAAAGCATGATTCACACTCATCACGATCTGTGACTGCCTTCTGATTGTGACCTCCAACCCTCATCAGTTCCCTACTTGACTGTGAGTTGCTTGATAATTTCTGAAAATCTATGATTCTGCTGAATTAAGAACAATTCACTAGTAGAAAATGAAAACAGATTCCAGCTGCCACCTGTGGGATCCACAGCCGTGGAATACCTGAACCACCTGAACTAGACAAACAGTGTTCTTATTTGCCTTTTGCTGCTTCTAGTTCCATGGATTTGGATATTTTTTATCTCAGTAAATACGGCCTTTTTGTTTCCACAAGGCAGAATTCTTACTCCAAAATGTGCTTAGTTTGAGGAAATAGTTTAACTCTCTTCATGTCTCTATGATCAAGCAAAGTAACTGCTTAAACATGAATTAAATGTTAAAAATCTGTTTCTATTTTCTCCCAAACGGGTGATGATTGAGGGCACACTAAAAATGTACAATACTGATGACTTCCTCTGTTACAGTGCAATTACTCTGATGTCAAATTCATACACACAGTATCCCAATGGGTAAATTAATAATACATATAGTAACTGCATGTGGGTTTAAGTGTCATCTCCACAAATTACTAAACTGCTAGGGCTCGATTTCTATCTGTTAACAGAAGAATTGTGATACTGAAAAAGACTAAACATTCATATCTATTCAAACATTTACAAAGTAACTGATATTATACACACTCTATTCTAAATGCAAAGGATACAGCAGAAAAAAAAAATCCTATCCTTATGAAACTTACATTTCGGTCAGGAAAAAAGACCAAACAAAATAAATGAATAAAATATACAGTGTGTTAAATGATGACAAGCACTGTGGAGAACAGTAAAGCACGGAGCAGGTGACTGAGGGAGCAGGTGGGAAGCAGGTGGGACTACGGCAGTTTTAAATAGGAAGATGGGGAAAGCATCGCTGACTGAAAGGTGACATTTAAAGGAAGAGTTAAGGAACTGAGGAAGTTATCATGCATACATCCGAGGAAATATGTGCGAGACAGAGGACCAGCCAGTACAAAGGCCCTAGGGGTATGAGCATGTTTGGCACATCAGGAGAAAGACAAAAAGTTCAGAATGTCTGGTCTGGAGTTAGAGAAATGGTGATAGCATATGAAGTTGAAGAATTAAGAGGATGGGACGGGAGGATGGAACAAACCAGACACAACCTCATAGGCCACCATAAGCACTCTGACTTTTACTGTGAGAATGAATAAAGTAGCTGAGTTGTCAGGAAGCCAATGAGCAAAATCATGCCATTCTCTAAAATTGCATTTCAACAGGATCCCTCTGGCTGGAATTCGGTGAACAGACTATAAATAGGCAAGGGTGGACACAGCAAGATCGATGACAGGATACTGCGATGATCCTGGTAAGAGATGATGAATCATGATTGCAGAAAAGGTGTGAGACTTTGGACACAGTCTAAAGACAGAGTCAAAAGGATTTGCTGATGAAATGAATGTGGAATATCAGTCAGAGAAAGGCTAAAGACGATTCAAAGGCTTTTTCCTTGAGCAACCTGAAGGAGAGAGGTGCCATTAACTAAAAAAGGGAAAACCATAGAGAAGCATGTTGAGATACCAAGAGTTCAGTTTTAGGGACAGTAAGTTTGAGATGCATTCAGACATTAACATAAAGCTATTAATTTGACTGTTGGATATACGAAAGTCTTCAGCATAAAGATGACATTAAAAAACATGGGACTAGAGCCCTGGCCACCGTGGCTCAATTGGGTGGAGCATCATCCCACTGACTGAAAGGCTGTGGGTTGGATTCCCAGTTGGGACACATACCTGGGTTGCGGGTTTGATGCCCCAGCAGGGCACATATGAGAGAGCAACTGGTCAGTGTTTCTCCCTCACATCCATGTCTCTCTCTCTTTCTCTACCCACCCCCTTCCTCTCTCTAAAAGTAATGAAAAAAATGTCCCCAGGTGAGATTAAAAACACAAAACAAAAACACACACTCGGGACTAAATGAGGTTACCAAGTAAATTTAAATGTGTACAAAGAGGAAAAAAATCCAATGTTACAATAACAGGAGGTGAGAAATAAATCAGCAAAGTTGAGAAGAAAAAAAAAAAATACCAAAGAGCTTGCAGGAAACTTGCTAGGAGAATGTGCTGGCCTAGAACCAAATGAGCACTGTTTCTAAGACAGTGTAGTTAACTTGTGCTGTATGCTGTCAATAGAAAGTGAGATGAGGGCTGAAATGTTTTAACTGGCGACCTTAACATAAGTATCTGCAAAGTAGGAGGGAGAAAACAAAAAGTTCAAAAGGGAATGGGAGAAGAGAGATTGAAGACCGTGAGTAATAACAATTACTTGTAGAAATTTTGCTATAGAGAGAAAAAAAAGGAGCAACAACTAGCTGAATATGGAACCAATAGAAGGATTTTGTTTATGATGAAAGAAATAACATATAAATGAAGGCTGACAGGAATGATCAGTAGAGAAGGGGAAACTGATAGTTTTGAGAACATTAATGAAATAGAGAAAAGAAAAAATGAATAGAACCATGTCTTTAAAGAGGCGACCAAAAGGGAGGGAGTCCAGGGTGGAGAGGTTGACAGGAACCCTTACATTCATTCAAAACAGGAGGAAAGGGTATGAGTACTGATGCTGGAACATGGGCATATGCGGTGGTGAGAGTTTGTCAAAGTTCTCTACTAGTTGCAACTACCTTCATAACAAAATATGGAACTAGATTATTAGCAAGAGTAAGAACAGAGAAGGTAGCGTTGAGAGAAAAGAAAGTATGAAAGAGTGAACGGCCCAGGAACATGCAGCATGATGGTAGGCAGCATGATGGTAGGCAGCGTGAGTGGGCCCTGGAGAGCACTAGTCCTGAAATTAAAGTGGGGTCAGTTGGCAAGATGACATGTTTGCTCCAACAACACTGTTGTTGATTTAGACAGAGAAGACAGGTTTAACTAGAACTGGGTTTCGCCGAGCAAATGAAAACTGGTATAAAGGGAAGAAAAGTCATCAGCGGAGTAAGAGACAGGGACAGGTCAGTGGCATCCATGGATTTTAAGAATCACTAAGGCCAAAAGATTGCTGGGATGGAAGTACTAGAAGCAGTGAGCTGGAGAGGTTCAAGATGGAGACCAGAACTAGGGATGTTTCAAGTTGAGATTATGAAGGAACTGCAGTTATTGACAATGACAAAGTCAGAAGTAGGACTGTAAGAGTAAGAAGATGAGGTAGGATGAAGGACAAGATCACTAGAGAAAAGAAGGTAAAAAACTGAGAAGCCAGAATATTGAGAAGATCATCCATGTGGGTACCGACAGGAGTGCTGGAGAGACTGACAGTCAGCCAGCCTAAGAACAGAGAAGACTGGCATGGGGTCAACAGATGACAAGGAAGGACAGTGTGGCAATTGTTTTTATTCTTTTTAAAGATTTTATTTATTTTTTACTTTTAGACAGAGGGGAAGGGAGGGAGAAAGACAGGGAGAGAAACATCAGTGTGTGGTTGCCTCTTGCGTGCCCCCTACCAGGGACCTGGCCCGCAACCCAGCATGTGCCCTGACTGGGGAATCGAACTGGCGACTCTTTGGTTCACAGGCCAATGCTCAATCCACTGAGTTACACCAGCCAGGGCACAATACTTTTTAAAAGCACTACTATCAGTAATCAAAAATTAAAAAAAAAAAAAAGCTTTACATGATTAATCGGACAAAAGTATCATGGGATAAATTAGTTTTTCATCTAAATAAAAATTTTTAAACTGAAGAGAATATAGGGATACTCCAAATTGTATCAACTGGGAAAGAAAAGAAATTCAAAGTTATACCTACAAGGAATTCACAAAGAATAAAAATAATAAGGAATAAATAAGTTATGAGATAACTTAATGATCATGTAAAACTTTGTGGTTGGGTATGGAAGGACAGCAAGCCGAGTGCCAAAAGCCAGTAACTGACAGCCCTGGTACTCTAATCAAGGCGTGCTCCATTGTACTAGAGAAACTTCTTTCCTAAATTAGCTGTTGCAAACTACTCAACTCATAAATGCTAAAATATATCCAATTAGACCTTAATTATCTGGCGCCACAGACGCAAAAAACAATAGTTCAGAACATTAATCTGAATGTAGTTAAGTCTTTGTGGATAATTCCTAAAATTCCCTCAAGTGTTCCTCAAAAAAACTAAGTCAAATAAAAATGTTGGGTTAAATCTTCACAAAACATTAGCTAGTTACTGACAATGAAGTAAAATAAAAAGCATCTTTAAAACATGATTTTAAAATGTCAAGTAAATACTTGAGAATTTTTTAAAAATCTTCTAAAAGGGCTGCTTTGACTTTGATTCAATAATTAATTGCACAGCAAGATAGCACTATTATTCCATATAAATGTATATCACTTCTCGGCCTTTTGGCTAAGATCAAGAGTAGTATCTGTTTTTATCAGTTTAAATGTATACATGTTTCTGTTTCAAAAAGGGAGTATAGAATTGCCAAACTTGTGCATCAAACTAAGATGTCACTGACAGTGAAGTGACATAGTTTTTATACTGTCTACTCTAATGGAAAAAAGGGTGGAAGAAACGGGAAGCAATTAAATAGATATAAGGGAAAGTCCTTGAATCAGTTCAGATTCAACTGAGTATCTCGAACTGACTATATCAATTTCACACTTCAAATGATCTTAATTATTATCGAGCATTAAAAAAACTTTTAAAACCACATTCAACATTTCCTGCTTCCTACGCTCTTGAAGCTAGGCATAAACTTTAAAGAGATTTTTACTTTTAAATGAATTACAGAAAAATCTTGTAGGGTAAAATAAAAATGATTTTGGTACTAAAAGTTGGATCTTCTTTTGTTTCCCAAGTAATTCAATTACTACTACCAATTACCATGAGACTGCTAAAAACATGGAACACTGGAATGAAATTACTTTAATGTAAACAAAGTACTCAATCTGTCACAACTTATAGAAGATCTTTAATAAATAAGTTGTATCCTAAAAGGTAGAGTAAACTGAGGATATAATAAGGATGTCTCAAGAATACCTTCCTAAGCTTGTCAGTTATATGTGGCAAGGGATAATACTTAACCTTCCCATATCCTTTTGACACCATCAGAGGCTTTAATTCTGACCTAGTGAAAATACAACCTGGTATGATTTGTTTTAAACCAATGGAATAAACAGTTACACAGTATGCACTTGATCATGTACAAGACACTGTAGATGGATGCTGGGAATGATATAAAGGTGAGCTATCATTTAAACAACTTTAAACATTTTAACATTCAAACAACATGTAAAAGGGGATGAGTCAAATATAAATAACTATGATACAAGAAGGTAATATAAAAATAAAAGGTTACTAGAGAAGAGGAGACTCTTTCATGCTTGGAAGAATCCTGCAAAGTTCCATAGAAGAGAAGGTGCTGGAATTAAGCACTAAAAAATGGGCAGAATTTTGACACTTTGGTTGTTTCCATGTCTTGGCCACTATGAATAAGACTGCAATGAACATAGGGGTGCATATATCTTTGCAAATAAATGTTTTCAAATTTTTCAGGTAAATGCCCAGAAAGGGTTTGCGACAACATGGATGGATCTTAAGAAAACCATGCCAAATGAAATACGTCAGACAGAAAAAGTTAAGAACCATATGATTTCACTCATATGTGGGATCTAAAACTGAGAGCAACAAATAAACAAACAAGAAAAACAAACAAACAAAAACTCAGACACAGATAACAGTATGGTGGTTACTAGAGGGAAGAGGGATAAGAGGTAATAAAGGCTAAAGGGGGGGTCAAATACACGGTGACAGAAGATTTGACTTTGGGTGGTGGGCACGCAATACAATAAACAGATGATGTATCTATCATAGAGCTGTACACTTGAAACCTATATAATCTAATTAACTCTCACCCCAATAAACTTAATTTTAAAAAGAAGTGGGAATAGTGTGACCAAAGGCACAGAAGCAAGTAATAAAGAGCAAATTCAGAGCTGGGAAATAAACCAAGGAAGCTGAAGCATAAAGGGAATACAAACAGTTGTGGGATACAAAGACAGGAAGTTTGGTGTGTGTATGCAAGTTAGCATTATGGTTCAAGGTACGGGCTCTGGAGTCAGAACACCAGGGTTTAAATGTAGTTCCTCTGCTTCAGTTCATTTTTTGCATTCATAAAATTAGGATAAAAATAAGTAACCTGCCTATGAACCAGGGTTGATCTGAGTGAGTCAAATAAGATTAAAGCATGTATAAGTTCTTTGTAACCATAAAACATTATAGAGTGTAAAGAATTATTTTCACAGAAAAGACTGATCAGTTGTTAGCCGAAAGGCACGTGAAAGCAGAGGAGCCCCCGAGGGTCGGCACTGAGAGGTACTGAGGCCCACGTGTGGTCTGCAAGCCCCCCATCAGCTGCAGGAGCCCAGTCAGCACAGTACCTGCCCGCCCTCCCCCTCAATCCACCCCAGCTACAAAATCTCAGTGCCACTTTGACATCCTCAGTAAGTTCTCTCTCCATCTGGGGTGAAAAGCGGGGTAGCGAACAAGTCAGTCACGGCAGCAGAGTTGGGCCAAGCAATCCTAAACTATGAACCAAGATCTTGTTCCATTAGCAAGACTATAAAGAGGTCAAGCAGGAGGCTAGCATGCACTTCTACACAAAGATCCCGGGGTTTATCCTGAGCCAAGTATAGCTATAAACTGGCGGCCCAGCCACTGCTAACCTGCAAGAGATATCCCAGGAGTAGGAATAAAAAGTTGATGACCAAACAACTCCTGGACTGAGGAACAAATGCCGCCGCAACAGCTATTTATCTACAGAGGACTGAAGACTGCAGGCCAAAAACTAAACATGAGAGAGCCCAAAGCTTTCCAAAACGCTCCTTGAAAAGGAGGGCCAGATGATCCTAACAGATCACAGTTTTACTCAAGCAAGCACCCACTTGGAAGCAGCAGCTCTATACTATCACCCGCCAGCCCCAAGGGTGCCTGAGCACATTGATGCCTGGTCCCTGAACTATGGGCAATGCACTGTTCGCCACACACGTGAGTAGGGCCCTTACGACATGATGATGCACAAAGGCAGCAGCACGGTCCTGGCAGCAGAGAACCAGTTCAGCAGTCCCGAGCCCAGGCATCCTCAAGAATTACCTGGCGCTGGCTTTGTTGAGGGTTATGGGTCTGGCAACAATATTATAGCTAGTAATAAATCAACCACTGATGTGTTCACACTTGTCAAATTTTATTTCTGAGCATGATCGATGTGATTTAAGAAGACAAAATTCCCATTTATGAAATCACCTTATCTGGAATGAAACAGAGTTTAAACAAATGTAATCTGAATGTCTGGATTCTAAGTAATATGTACCACACAATTTACACTTAAGTTAGGCTCTTTTTTTTACCTTCTTTGTCTTTATTTTTATTGTTGACACTATTACACAGATGTCCCCATTCTTCCCCAACCCACCTACCTCCACCTAGCCCCCGCCCCCCTTCCCTCTGGCCATTACTGCACTGTTGTCTGTGTGTATGGGTTATGCATGTATGTTCTTCAGCTAATCCCTTCACCTTCTTTTGTCCTGTCCCCACCTCCACCCTCCTCTCTGACAGCTGTCAGTCTGTTCCATGTGTCCCTGCCTCTGTTTCTATTTTTGTTCATCAGTTTTGTTCATTAGATTCCACATATAAGTGAGATCACATGGTTGTTTGTCTAGTAACATTCAAAAAATTTTTAAAAATCACAAAAACCCATTTCAATCAAACTGATATTTACTGTGCCTATAAAAAAGAAAACCACAGTTCTGTCATGGAAGATGAATTCTTAGGCTCTTCTTTCATTAAAATCAGGTTGACAAGGTTATTGATATGACTGCATAAATTTCTCAAGTGAAGCTAGCTATGAAACTTATTAAGAGATTAAAGTTGGAGTTTAAAGTAAAAACATAATTTTTAAATAAATACACACATAGATGATATTAAAAACTATTCAAAAAAAATACAGAAAGTATTTCTGAATAAACCTGTAATGATTTCACTTTGCTTGAACATAATCAAAGCTGTTTTTCCAGAAAGTCAGAAGAAATATTTTCATCATCCTCATGATACCAGCTGGAATTTAAGGGCAGGCCATCTAAATTTTTTTTTAATCTTCCTTCATTTATATGGAAATGAGATGTTTCCTAAAACATATCTGCACCCAGTACCTACGTCAACACCAAGGCCCAAAGCACACAAATTCCTCCAGCTGATTCCTGACAATAAGTGAAAACAGCATGCCGACATCATCTAAAACTCATGTGCGTCATTCACCAAGGAGGGCATTACCAAGTTGTCAATTTAAATTAACCTGCCTAGCTTTATAAATAGCCTAAACTTCCCTATCTAAATAGGTTGGTGCCCTTTTCTCAGAAGCAAAGGGAACAACATGACAAAGAAGCATGAAAAATAAATGAGCTTTCCCCTTTGTAAACAGGAGAAAGCTGACATTAAACCAATTCTAAGTCCAAATTGAAGAGCTATTAATAAAATGAAACTCAAAAGAAAACGCAGTTTTAACCAAAAAATAAACAACATTCACTAACTATATCTGCTCTTTTTAAAATAACTGTGAGCAGCCCTGGCTGAGTAGCTCAGTTGATTGGAGCATTGTCCCATGCACCAAAGGGCTGCAGGTTCAATTCTTGATTAGGGCACATCCATAGGTTGCAGGGTCAATCATGAGAGGCAACCCATAGATGTTTGCCTCTGTCTCTGTCTCTTTATCTCTCTCTTTCTCTCTCCCTCTCATTCTCTCCCCATTCCTCCCTCTCTAAAATCAATAAACATATCCTCAGGTGAGAATTTAAAAATTAAATTAAATTAAATAGCTGTGAGTATCACTAATATACGAACAAATTCAAGGTGCACATATAGGCAGAGCTAAACACAAATACCATAACTACGATCCTTAATATAGTCCCAAAAGTAACAGAGTCTAAAAGCCCCAAATGACTGATGTTCAGCCAAAAAGAAAATAAGTTAGTTTTGAACATTCAATTATATTATCTATTCTAAATCTAAAGTGTTTTATAATTTTTATAACTTACGGCATTATAATTTCTTATGCTAGTTATGTTTGTTCCTCTAAAATCAATTATAACCAACAAATCCTACACATCACTTCTACAGTCTAATTACTTTTCCAGTTCACACTCCAATGAGTAACTAAAAGCAGAATCAGAAAACACGTCAATGGAATTTATCAATAAGCAGAAAATAACTGGTGAAGATCATTATTCTGACTAGTGAATCCATTCATCCACCTAACTAATAACCACTGTGTGGAAAACACAATTGTCCACCACATTAATCTCAGATGAAATATGTATGAAGTCATGTCTGTGTGTATATGGGTACTTATGCACACATGTCTTCCAAGCGATGCTTAACAAGCTTGCTGTAAACAGCATAACAGTGATATCTCACAATAAGCATAGCTTTCAGCTCACTGAAATACCTAGGACACAATCAAATACAAAGATGTTAACATAAAAATATTTCTGAACAACCAAAAGAGATATGACAAAGTTGATAGACTATACTTAAAAGAGGTCCCTTAAACCCTCACTCACACCAGCATTAGAAAATTTCATAGAAATCATTCACTGATATCCAATACTCTTACTGTGTCAGTTAAATGAACTGTCACTTTATTTGAATCATGACAACAAGTTTCCCATTCTTCCATTCACTAAGCCAATTTCTGTGTTTGGGGTTATTATGGGCATCTTGGAAGATATGAAGATGAATTTTTATATATTAGTAAAATATGGGACACAATAAGAATGAGTTATAGATATGGCAGTAGATGGAAACCAACAAGACCAATTGAGAGATTATTTCTAGGTAGCGAAGGCTATGAGGAAGATCCGCTGAGTCTGGAAGTAGGAGTTGGATCTGAAGAAGAGGGAGGACTTTCTGAGGGGCAGAAGCTGTGAAAAAGTCAGAGAGGCAGGGAAGCTTGGGTGCAACCGGTGAGTACTGTGGATGCAGTGAGGAATATGGAGTTAAAAACTAAAGATGGAAAGAAAAGTGAAAGCCAGTTTACTTAAGATCTTAAATGCTAAGTCAGGAAAACTGGACTTTACTATTAAACACAGAGAAGGTTTTAAGCAAGTAAGTATTGTGATTGGAGCTGTATTCCAGGAAAATTAATCCCACAGAGGTACATAATGTAAACTAGAGTAGGAAGACGTAAGAAGAAAGACTCTTACCACTAATATGATAATCTTTCACGTCAAAAGTACTGAGAGAATGAACTATGTGACAGTGTGGCAGCAGTGAGAAAAACCCCAAGGTAAATCCAACAGAACTTGACAGCTCTGAAGTTTTAAACTGGGGTTGTCCTGAGCATCCATATGCGAGATCCAAGAGGGAGACAGCGCTTGAAGGTCGCCATGCATTACAAAGCGCAAGGAAAACAGTTTCTACATGCATGTAAAGCTAATAGACATATACACAGAAGGATGGGTGTCACTTGAAACAAACTGGATAGAGAACTTTTTTAAATGTCAGATCCATTTTTAAACAAATGTCAGGGGAAAGCAGAAGCTGCGAAAAAATCAGAGAGGCAGGGAAGCCCGGGTGCAACCAAATGCTTGGGTGCATTTTATGATGCATAACATGACGGAACCCTTTAGTCTGGTCCAACCCAGGTAGCGAGCTAGAATAAGCAACGGTACAGAGTAAAATCTAGTGTTTCAAAATTAAAGACATCTATACTCTATATGCTATTCCAGGATAATCATATTCCCTGAAAGTTTTAGTCATCTAACTTAATTCTGACCTCACTCATATGAAAGGTGCTTTTATTTCGGTCAACAAGTCACCAATGGCCTCCTAACTGCATACCTAGCAGAAACTTCTGTCTTTCACTCCGTATTTAACCCCTAACGATTGCCCTAGGTCCTTTTTCCCACTTGCCTCAGCTTCCAAAGAATCGCAGGTCCTATCAGTTCCCCCTGGCTGACTCTCTGTTGACCCCTTCCTGACTCCATACCCCACGGCCACAGTGCAGATTCTCATTACCTTTCGGATAGATGAAGTGGTTCTGAAACTGTGGTCCTCCGACTACCGGCAGCAACACCACCTGGAAACTTGTTAGAAGTACAAGTTCCTGGGCCCTACCTCAGACCTACTGAGTCAGAAACTCCGGGAGTAGAGCCCAGTAATCTCTAATTGGTCCAGCTTTCCAGGTGATTCTGATGGGTGCTAAAGTTTAAGAACCTCTGACATCTCGATCCTGGTCTCCCTATCTTCAGTCTCACGTGCTGTGGCCAGAGTTATATTCTAAATTACCAATTTAATTGCCATTTGCCATCTTCTACAACAGTATTCAAAATACTCTATGAACCCATTTTTTAAAAAATTAATACATTTTAAATGTTATACTATTTGTATTCTGTTACTTCAATTTGTACAAACAAAATAGTTTTATAAAACTAGTAATAATTCCTTATATTTATCAAGCACATATATCAGTACAATCATTTTTTTCCAAAGAGAGCTCAAATGACTTTAATCAGAAATCAGCTTCTTCTGAAACAATGTCAGGTTTAATCACAGGAAGGTGAGATCTTAGGCCTAGTTCTGGTGTGAAACCTCGAGGACGTTACTTATCTCCTCTGCACCTCACTTTCTACATCTGCAAAATGGAATAAAAAAGCTAAAGTCATAGGATTGTGAGGATCATGCGAGTTCATGTATGTACAGTTCCTAGAAGAATGTCGGGCCTGGAGAAAGCACTGTAAGCGTCACTGCTACTGTCATCATTACCACCACTGTTTGTTACTAATATTATTACAGTAATACACGTAGTAAGTACCTGTATAAGAGAGAATAGCACTGAATGCTAATTATCCCCTACTATCCATTCTCTCTTCGTACGGATCCCCAAGTTTAGCTAAGCATACATCCACACGGAATAAAGACTACATTCCCCAGCCCCCCTAACCTCTGGATGGGTTAACATATGACTTCTCCATGAAGAATAAACCTCCAGGATTTGGCCAGATGATACAAAAAAGCTGGAGATCTGAGTGCAAACGGTTTTCAACCAATTCTCCTTATTCTAGAGCCCCAACGCTCTTCACCTCTACTCCCAGAGACAGTTAATGTTGCCAACTCCTAAGCCTTTGGGTGGTTCTGTGACGTAACGAGGCAGGTTCTTGGCTGCCCCACTGCCCACTCCAGAGTCTGTTTTTCCAAGTCTGTTAAGCCCTTTGCCTTCCAGCTTTCCATCATTTTCTTCATGTTGTCTTCTGTCACATTCTCCCCGTCCTTGTGGATTCAGGCCTTTACAAAAGAAAATCCCTTAACATTTCAGTGGAGTCTCTGGCGAAAACTAGATGCCTATGTTCAACTGTCTCTTTTTCCACAAGTCTCAGATATCAAAACTCTCAGTGCACAGTTTAGTTCACCCTCTGTCATTTAAATTCTCGCCTAAATAAAACAAGCAAAGTTATGGGCACTTCTTACACAGTTTTATACTGCTATTTCATTCTTACATTATTATTTTACTTGCCATGTAATTATGCTTTGGCCTATCAAGTGTATTGGGATTTCCTTAAAGGCTTTAGTACCTTCTAGAGCAGGTTTCAAAGTTGGCTGCATATTTAAATCACCTGGGGACCTTTTAAAACTCCGACATGGTGGCCTCACCCCAGACCAGTAACTTACAACCTCTGAGGAGAGACCTACATACCAGTATTGCAACACACGGGCAACGTACAAAAGCAGTGCCATGGAGTGAATGCTGGTGTCGCTGCCTGGGAGGCTATTTCGAATACTTTTTTATCCCACATATGTGCACACACAAGTGAAAGCATCTACACCTTCCCCAAATGTCATCTCCAGCAAGCACCCAGGCCTAATAAAGTGGTCTCTGCAGCCTGCAAAACAACCTGAGCAATTCCAGGGCATACTAAAGAAGTGCCTCAGCCCAAGACAAAGTTCAGGGATGTTTTTGCCGCATGTCAGATGACATTTCAATATTAATCACCTATTTCCTGTATCCACTGGTCAATCTGGCAATGGTTACAGTCAATGCCAGCGTTTCTCTATTGAATGCACTTCAGCCCATCGCTGCCTTCATATCCCTTCATTACTTGCAACGGTTGGCCTCGCAGTCATACCACATGCTGTTTTGAGTCACAACCTTCCAGTTCTGCAGAAACTATAAAAATGACCCAAAGAGAAACTGATGGAGTTGCCAGGCAGCAGAAACTCCAGAATATCTATGTAGGAGGAGCTTACGAGAAGCACTCTAGTGGTGTAGAGGGAATCAAGCCTGATACCAGAGATGAAATGCTAATTGCCCTGACTTATGATGTAAATGCTTCTCTCCCACCTCTGTAAGCCCTTTTCACGCCAATTGCCCTGACTTATGATGTAAATGCTTCTCTTTCACCTCTGTAAACCCTTTTCCCGCCAAATCTATACCACGCCTCCCAAGACTCTTACCCCACTTAGCCCAGCATAAAGGGAATGCAGGGCTATTGTTCTGGGCTCAGAATTTGGAGTTTGTCTCCTCTGGGCCCGTGCACGTAAGTAAAGATCGTGCTCCTAACCCCTCAGTGTCTGGTCGTTTCATTTTTCCGTAACAGTGGGAGACTAAAGCCAGATGGCTTGTCTTAATCTTATGTTTTCATTGTTAACCCGTTTTTATTTAGATATTATGTATGCATGAGGTGGTTTGGGGAAACTGATGAAAATTAAAGTCCCCTTGAGCACCAGATACCACAATGTTAGTTAGCAAAGGCAGAGTCAGGGTCCACAGACCCTTATGTCGCTGCACCATCCGCAGAGGTCTCTTGATTTCCTTTTTTCTTTCCTTTTTTTTGGGGGGGGGGGGTGCTGTTCTCTAGAGGATGAACACCAGACCACTTATGGCTGTGCACACAGTGATGGCAAGAAGAAGGCAGGCAAGGAGAAACAATGTCAAGTTGCTAAAGCCTCCACAAAAGGGACTCACAAGGGGAAAATAGATACCATGTGGTCTGGAAGGGGGAAAATACATCATATGCTAATAATTGCACTTAATCTTTTAACAGTCCACCAGAAATCAGGGAAGAAAGGCTTAAGCTGTTGAACAAAGACCCCATTAGAGAACACAAACAGAAAACAGTACCAGAAGAGTACCTGAGAAAATAAAACTAAGCAGGAAGTCCTGACACTAGGCTCTTCTCCCCTGAAAGTCATGAACCTATCTAAAGCTCTTAAAAATAACAGTATCTGTCTTCTGATTCTGTAATTCCTCAGAACACAGAGATTATGCTGAGAGAAATGGGATACAGAGTAGAAATAAGTAAGAGCAGTAGCACTACACTGCTACAAGAAAATTTAAATGGAGAAGAGTATATTTAAATGGAGAACTCAACGGTTGCTGAGTAAAATGATTATTGACAGCCAAGGATCACCTAGCCTAAAAAAGCACATTTTACTAAAATTTTACATCACTGAAATTTCTAGGTGAAACAGGCACTAAAGCTGAGCAGTGAGCTGTCTCTGCCCCAGGCCTGAAGAAATAGCATCACTAGATGTGAGGGCAAAGAAAGGTAATTTGGCAAGAACTGAAGGGGAGGGGTGTTGGGCGGGGGCACTTCATTAAGACTGTTTTGCTCAACTTCTCTCTTCATAAGTATCCGAGAGAAATGAGGAGCCGCTGGGTAGTCTGGAGGTACACAATGGATCCTGGTTCCCCTCCTCATTCACTTTCAGCAGACTGTGGGGTAAAGAGGCCGTTTTAAGAGAACACAATTCGAGCAATAATTATATGACATATCTAATGTGATATCTGTGTTTGTTTTTGTTTTTGTTTTTACTTTTTAGAGAGATGGGAAGGGAGGGAGAAAAAGAGGGAGGGAAACATCAATGTGTGGTTGCCTCCCACACACCCCCAACTGGGATCCTGGCCCACAACTCAGGCATGTGCCCTAGACTGGGAATCGAACCGGCAGCCTTTTGGTTCACAGGCCAGCATTCAATCCACTGAGCCACAACAGCAAGGGTGTGACTTCTGTTTTTATACAGAGTTACATTATGAGCAGTTATAACTACACACACACACACACACACACACACACACACACACACACACACACGTGAGTAACTAAAGGCTAAATAGCTAAATGGTCCTTGGGCATAAACTCCATGGAATTTTTTTTGGAGAAAAGAAAAGGTGGCTTCTTCAGGCAAATGACCCAAGTGCCCTATTGGATTGAGGAATTTTTTAAAATACTGTGGAACTTTTTAATTCTATCCTATCACTGTTTAATTTAGATGTGAATAGAGGTAATGGGTTTATGCCATTTAATATGTTCCTTTCTTCCTTTAAGAATTAACATGTTCCTAAAGTGATATAAGAGTTTACTTTTCCTTTTGAGTTTTGAGGAACCTCCACTTTTTCAAGAATGAAATGCTCAAATTCAGCATGTATAGAACCTTGATTAATTAAGAATGTAATACTGTGTTTGTGTGTGTTTCCTTTTGGCTTAGAAGTAAGTGTCTTTGTGCTGCACTCCAAGCTGGCACACAGCAGCAGAGGAAAAAGATGAGGGTTAAATGAACTGTCTGCCCAGAAACTGAGATGAGGAGAAATCCTTTATTACCAATGATCTTTGAGTGTCTGGGGAGCCAAAACTACAGAAAAAGAATGTTTTGGCTAATTTAAGGTTGGCCAGATGTCACCACTTCTAGCTGATGGCCAGAGGACCTCGGGGGGGAGAGGGATGGCAGGATGCCACCGGAGAAGGTCAAGCACTTCACTGCTAAAGCTGCCTTTGGGTGTAGCTACTCGCTAGGAAACTGAAAACTTTTTGTCCAACAAGCTTCCCAAGTGATTCCTTAGCACATGACATTTGCCAGCCTTTACCTAACTCATCCCCCTCCCCTCTGCCAATCAAAACAACTGAGAAATCTCATCTATGCTACATGGGAACAAAAAATAAAAGCACTGTGCTCCAATCTTCTAAGACTATACATAGGTCTCACTCAACAAATATCTGGGAAATGACATTAATGCTGTTTTCCATGCAGGGTTGTTTTTACTGAATACTCCCAACTTGACCGAAAAGTCATTTTTCCTAGTGAATTTAATTGTTATGTGACTTTATAACTATTGAAGGTGCTACACAGTGGAATTCCAAGTTAGAACTGAAGCACAGAAAGTCTAACTTATAATAACCTACACATTTTGACTCAAACCTCCTGGGACAGGTAAGTAATTTCAGGTAAATGACAACATCAACTCAATACCCGAGCACGATGTCAATATAAAGCTACTAGACAGCTGCATGACCATCAGACACAACTTCTAGAAAGAACGGCATCCTTAATTGTAATTTAATGGCCTTTGTGATGTTTCCTAAAGATGAACAAAATAGGATGAAAGAATCTAGGGATTCAGATGCTGAGCAGTCTGAGCCGTCTACATAAGAACTGTTATACGGATCCCCTTTCAGCACTGGTAATTTCTGGGATCTAAAAAAGAAAAGCCTCATAATTCAAAATTATACTTGAATCAAATAAGCAATTCTGAATACAGAAAAAGTAAAAAAAAAAAACACAAAAAAAAACAAAGGAAAAAAAATCACTGTTTTCTGGCTTCAATGTGTAAAAATTACAAAATGAGCTCCAAAATAAAACAATTAAATATATCTAAGGCATTATAATTCAAGAAATACTGAACACTGAACAAAAAACAGCAAGTCCCTCCCTCTGTTAAAAGTAACAGCTGGGAAGAAAATTTCATAAGACTCAGAACCAGATTTGGGAAGCTAACTAAGCAATATCGTATCTACTATTAAATGGACATATGATATATGTCATACTTGACAGTGAAAATGTAAAACAAAAGCTCTCTTACTCTCTTAATATACATTTTTCTTAATAAAATATAATTTCATTTTTCTAATTCTTCATTGTGATGTTTAAAAAGATAAAAAAGTCAGTTTTCTACTTTCTGACAATGACCTATAACCCCATTTTTCCTGATCTACTTTAGTCCTAGCCTTTCTCCTAAAGCCCTGTTGTACACATTTAATAATTCTAAAAGCCTGCCATTGTCAAATAAGGTTGAGAAAAACTGGCTTAAGAGCATTATACTGATGCTTAAAATGTCAGAGAGAACACCTGCTGACAGCTCTAACATTTATTGTTTAATCAACTAAGGAAAAAAGAATTGTCAAAGCAGCAGCTGCTACCCCCAAACAATCTAATGCACTAACCAAAAAAACTTGTTCACAAAAGAGGCACAAAGAGAGAATTTTTCACAACTTTAATATGGGTTACTATTGATGACTGGCTTCTTCTTACTCCATGAGTAATCAAAACCCTTGAGCTTTGTTTATTAAAATTCCTTACGTATTCCTTATACTGTATATCTCATGTTTTTATATAAATGACTTGCTCACTTATATGTAAGGAAAATCATGTGGTTCAGAGAGCTCAGAACTGTGTTTCAGGAAGCTTGAGCTCAGGATCTGGCTTGCCTACTTGCCACTCGGCAAAATGGTAACATTCAACCTCTCAGAACTTCAGTTTCTACATTAGAAGAGGGACTAGATCAGGGTTTCTCAACCCTGCTGTTACTGACGTTTTGGGCCAGATAATTATTTGTTTGGTGGGAGAGGGCTGTCCTGTGCATCATGGGTCAGTGTCCCTGACCTGCACCCACTATATGCCAAGTGGCAACCCCCCGCTATAACAACGAAAAATGTCTGTAAACATGGCCGAATACTCCCAGGAGGGCAAAATCACCCCCAGCTGAAAACCACTAGACTAGATATATCCTCAATTTCCCTCCAATTCTGATATTCTACGAAATATATTAAATGTCTTATTTTCTTCAATGTTATGTTAAGCTACTGATCAACATGCAAACTGTGATAACAGTCATTTTAATGTTTAGAGAAAATGAAATACAGTGACCACTTGTACCAATACTAATTACAGTAGAGTCAAATCTTTTTTATGGAATGAAAATTTGCAAAAGAACATAAGGGAAACTAACATAAATGAAGTGCATGTCAATGTTTTTATCCCATTTTCTGGGGTAACTCCTTCAACTGAATAAAAAAGAAGGGCTAAAAAGAAGGGCACATTAAACCTGTTCCTTAACTAATTCTACCACATGTGTACTTTTAGAAAACAAAGAAGCCTTGTAAAATCGGGAGCAAATTAAAGTGCCTGACATTTTGGGAAGTAAAAAAACACCTAAAGCTACTAGCAATCTTTTAAAAATAGGAGGACTTCTTGTCAAGATGGAGGCATAGGCAGACACACTTCGCCTCCTCGCTTCCTTGCATAACCACAAACTAATTACAACTAAATCTCAAAACATGTAACACTCAGAACTGTTAGAAAATTAAACTGTACAGAAGTCTGACAATCAAAGATTTAAAGAAGCCACATTCATCCAGATGAGTAGGAGGGGCTGAGACACAGAGAGGGGGCAGGGAGGCGAGGAGATGCCGTGTGGCCCAGAATGGCGGTAGCAGTGGATTGAGCACAGGTGGTCCTAAATTCATGTGTGGTGGATAAAAATTGGGAGGAATACTTTGGAAGCAAGTGATCTCAGCCCCAGGCCACACTGCACAGCCCAAGTTTCCAGCACTAGGAAGATAAATACCCATGACTTCTGGCTTTAAAAACCAGTAGAGTTTGGGGCGGTGGAAGAAACTATAGGATTTTCAGGAAACTCCACTTAAAGGGCCCACACAGTCTTAAAATGTACACAAACCCACCCACTCTGGGACTCAACACCAGGGCAACAGCTGGAAGGGCACCAGTCGCATATGGGGAGTGGGTGAAGTGACTGGAAACGTGGCAAGTGACAGGAAAACCCCCAAAAGTTAGGCAGTAGCACAGTCCCTTCTCCAAGCCCTCCTCCAATAAAGATCCCCACCCTGGCCATTACCTAAGGCTCATCCCCACACAATTTACAGGTGCTTTTTACAGGGAGTCAAAGCAGTTCTACCTAATCCACAGAAACAAACATAGGGAGGCTATCAAATTAAGGAGACAAAGAATATGGTCCAAAGGAAAGAACAAAATAAACCCCAGAAAAAGAACTAAACAAAACAGAGATAGCCAACCTATCAGATGCAGAGTTCAAAACATTGGTTATAAGGACGATGAAAGAAATCACTGAGTAGAGCAACAACATAAAGGAAGAAATGAAGGTTACACTAAGTGAAATAAAGAAAAATCTATAGGGAAGCAACAGTGAAAGGAAGGAAGCCAGGATTCAAATAAACGATTTGGAACAGAAGGAAGAAATATACATTCAACCAGAATAAAAAGAAGAGATAAGAATTCAAAAAAATGAGGATAGTATAAAAAGTCTCTGGGACATCTCCAAACATGCCAACATCCTAATCGTAGGGGTGCCAGAAGGAGAAGAGGAAGAGCAAGAAATTGAAAACTTACCTGAAAAAATAATGACAGAAAACTTCCCTAATCTGGCAAAGGAAATAGATATACAAGTCCAGGAAGCACAGAGTGTCCCAAAGATGTTGGACCCAAAGAGGACCACACCAAAACACATCATAATTAAATGACCCAAGATTAAAGATAAGGAGAGAACCTTAAAAGCAGCAAGAGGAAAGCAGAGAGTTACCTATAAAGGAGTTCCCATAAGACCATCAGCTGATTTCTCAAAAGAAACTTTGCAGACTAAAAGGGACTGACAAGAAGTATTCAAAGTGATGAAAAGCAAGGACCTACAGCCTTGAATACTCTACTCTATCCAGCAAAGCTGTCATTTAGAATGGAAGGGCAGATAAAGTGCTTCCCAGACAAGGTAATGCTAAAGGAGTTCATCATCACCATCCATTATTACATGAAATGTTAAAGGGAATTATTTAAGGGAAAAAAGATCAAAATTATGAACATTAAAAAGGCACCAAATTCACAGCTATCAACAATAAAAAAAAACCTAAGCAAACAACCAGAACAGGAACAGAATCATAGGTATGGAGACCATCAGAAGGGTTATATGCTGGGAGAGGGAAGGGAAAGAATGGGGAAAAGGTTGCAAGGATTAAAAAGCATAACTGGTACAAAATACACAGAGGGATGTTAAGAATACTATAGGAAATGGAGAAGCCAAAGGACTCATATTTACGACCCACGGACATGAACTAAGGGGGTGGGTGGATGGCTGAAGGGAAGGGGAGTACCGGACAGAAAGGGGCAAAGGGGGAAAAACTGATTCAACTGTAATAATATAATCAATAAAATATATTTAAAATAATTTTTAGACACCATACTAGAAAAAACATCTATTCTATACCATCTATTGATACCTGTTTTCATTCCCAACTTATGGAACAGTTAGACATTTTATAAACTATAACTAGTTTTCAATCTTCCCTGAAGTCATAAAGGCATGCACTTCGATAGGGGGAATAAACCACGTATTCTATTCCCCTGAAGACCTGTCATTATTTTTTAAGTTTTTTTCTTCAGGAAGATTAGTTTCAATTGCTCAGAGGCCAAACTCCACCTCACAGAGTGCCTTCTTCTTTAGTGTCAGGAGCCCTGACACTAAACCCAAGAGTTTGATCATCACCCAAGTAACCTTTTCTTTGCAGCAGGAGCGTATAAGAGGTCACTTTCTGTTGGTGTTATTTCATACTTCATATAAAAGCATGAGACTTGTCAAAGGATTCTGGTTACAGTCCCCACATTTACAAAATTATCCTGGAAAAGGGACATCTTAAGAAAAAGTTAAATTAAGTGCTTAAGGTTGCCCAGGGTTCTTTTTATTTGTTTACTCTTATTGATTAGAGAGAGAGAGAAACATCGATTTGTCGTTCTACTTATTTATGCATTCATTGGTTTCTTCATGCAAGTGACCTGACGGGGGGATCAAATCTACAACCTTGCCGTATCGGGATGATGCCCGAACCGACTGAGCCACCCAGGCGGGGCAACCCCAGGGTTCTCAGATAATACAACGGCAGCTACAGTTATAAAACCTCTAAATGTGAAGAAAATCAAAGCATAGAGCATATGTGTTTCACTTTTACAATAAAACCACAAAGATTACTGAGATGTGTGTCCATGAGGACCATCTAGTCCTTTTCTTTTACTTTATGGATGAGGACACAGAGGCCCAGAGTCGACTCCCAAACATTGGAATACTATGGATTAAGACTCACCTTCTCCACATGACTGTCCTAGTTTCCCTTCCTGAATTCAGTGTGTTAAAGTATCTGGTTATACAATTTCTAAGATATTTACATAAGAAGTAGTTATATTCATTTTCCCAAGCTGCTACAACAGGCCGCAGCTGTGGTATAGAAGAATGAATACACTAATGGAAAAACATGAAATCCTGTGAAAAGGCAGATGTTTAGGTCTGTAATCTAAATCAGGAAGTCCTGTGCTATTCCTTTTTTCATCTAAGTCTCCTCCAATAAATGGACCAAAATAGCCTTAGGAACCACAGCCCAACAATACTCATATCAGTACACAACAGTGTTAAATAAAAACAGACCCTGAACCTAAAATACCAAAGTCTTGTTTGACTAAAACACATGCACAATCTACCATACTGACAATGACAATAATGAGGACAGATTTTGTATACAGTAAAATCTGTCTCATAATGTAAATGACAGAAAGTGTGGTATTCAACATAAAAATCACACACACTATAAAAATCAACTACCTTTAATTACCATCTTCCACCTCCTGCTTCCCTGGAATTCCCCAAGTTCCAACTGTTGCTCCTAATCAAGGAATCTCCTTGCCTAAATAGTTTAAAACAGCCATTTGGTATTCGATGTGTTGCAAAGTTACACTATTCAATTTTCAAAGCACTCCTATTATTTTGTTCTATCCAAGGACAGGAAGGAAAATAGCAGTTTAGTGGTGTTAAACCCACATTTGCCTGGGTTACCGGGAATACAAAATAACTCTACCTCCCTTTTTTAATAACGTTGTCCCTAATTATAAAACTCCCTCTTTTTTATATAAATTAATATTCGGCTTTACAGTATTATGTCAGTGACCACAATTCTTCAAATTCTCCCTTCTGACGGAATTTAAAACGCTTCTCCGCAGTTGCAGAACACTGGTAAAATGCCAACAGGGAGAGTCTCATTTCAAAGGGTAGGCTGCCACCTACTGACCGACTGCGATCCCTTCCCACTCAACACTCAGCCTTCCCTAGAGAGCTTATCAATAATCTCCCACAAAAGGTTATCTTTGCTAGCTCATTTAATGCTGTCTTTGCTTTGTCATTGCATACTATGTATTCAATTATATCAACATAATCTTTTCTTTTAAAGATTTTATTTATTTTTAGAGAGAGGGGAGGGAGGGAGGAAGAGAGGGAGAATAACATTAATATGTGGCTGTTTTTCCGGGGACCTGGCCTGCAACCCAGGCATGTGCCCTGACTGGGAATTGAACCAGCACCCCTTGGGTTCACAGGTCGGCACTCAATCCACTGAACCACACCAGCCAGGGCCAACATAATCTTTTAATTAATTTTTTTTAACTTCATAAAAAAAACACTAAGCTGATGTTTCCATATACCTAAAAATTCCCAGCCTATGGTCAAAAGCGCAGAGATTTTTAAAACACAAGTGCTACTTTTTAAATATGCAAAAAGTTCTTTAATAATATATTTCTCTTCACCATTTTCTTCATTCTTCACTTCTGAAAACTGAATCTTATCCTCTCCCATTAGACACAGTAGTGATGATCTGACTGTTCCTATTGACCAGCCTGGGGTAATTCAAAATTTGAATTCATAATCCTAAAGCTGTGATAAAAATTCACAGTAGTGCTGACAATAAAGCTAAAAGACTTGTTCATTAGCTCAGCCCCCTGTCATATAAACATAAATCTGCAATAGCCCTCTAAGAACAGTAGACTTTTTCAAGAGAAATTTAGTTTCTCCCTTTTTGACCTACTTTTTAAGAAAAAAAAATCAGACTAACCAGAAATTACTAAAGGGAGATAAGCAAATCCCCTTTCTAAGGTCGTAGGTCATTGTCTCAGTGAGAGAGTGGAGGGTAAATTCACATAATATTCACTGACGCTGTGTTAGGAGTTAGGGATACAGAGATTTAAATACCTGTTTTCTTTACATTGTCTGGTGCACAGATTTGATGAAAGGACAATTAAAATATATTTTGCAAGATGTGAAAGATGTAAACTCTGAATGGTGATTAAGTTAGAGCCTGGGTCTTCTTGAGGGTCAGAAAGCTTTACAGAGGAACCATCTAAAGGTGAAACAGGAGTTTACCAGTAATCGGATGGGAGAGAGATTCAAATGGCATGTGCAAAAGAAGAGAAGTGGGGGGGGAAAAAAAAAGCAGGGGCTTAAGGAAAACATCCAGGAAGTCAACATAAGTAAAAAATAAACTGAATGAGGTTGGGTAGGTAGACAGGAAGCAAATCACAAAGTCTTTTGTGTACCCTGCCAAGCAATCTGTGTATCTGTTTCAGAATGATCACACTGGCAAGGAGATAAGGAATGAACTGGAGGTAGGGTAATTACTAAGAAAAATGATGAAACTGTTCAAGTAGAACTGATTAAGAAATCTAAAGTGAGAATCCAGGGCAGTGAGAATGGGGAAAAAAGAGTACACATTAAAGACATATGAAGATAACATTGTAGGTAGGACTGACTGGATACTGGGAATGAGAAAAAAAAAAGGAAGAGACTAGGATCTCCCCAGTTTCTGGCTTAGGCTGGTGGCAGATTCACCGAGATAGAAAATGTAGTGGGAGGCATGGATTTGCTGGGTGGATATAATGAATTTTGCTGAATGTGAATATATGAGTTTAAAAATGCTGACTCTGAAGTGACTGGAACACTGAGGTGAAGGTGTGCAGTGATATATAATATTGAATATAGAGATCTGAAGCTCAGGCCAGAGATCTAGACTGCAGACAGAAATTCGGAAGTCACTAGAGAATGAGCTGAAGGTGACATGGATGAAACGCCCCCGAAAGAATGGATACAGTAAGAAGAGGAGCACCAAGGATGAGAACCTAGGCAGAGGGCCAACAGAAGACTCACCAGCTTAAACAACACTGGCTCAGGCAAGATGGAATAATGAAGGCTAGAAATTGCTTGGCAACATAGATACACCAGATATAGACAAGACAATAATGCTGGGGAAAAAAATAGGAGGCAGCAGGAAAACAGAAAGACCAAATATGAGATGAAATGACTCCACAAAAGAAGCTGTAGGCATGAGTCTATAGGAACTGAGCAGATCTCTAGAGAAAAGGAAATTGTGGATGTCACTCATTCATAACAAGGTTGCCAGGAGTCAGAGTCGATTCAAGGGCACATAACACACACAAGTTACAAAAGTATAATTCAACTTCTGGTTTTCAGTTCTACATGTAAGAAGCTCAGAAGTCGGCACTTTGTCCTAACAAGGTAAACAGACTGAACAATCTTCTGAGACCCACATGAGAGGGGAGGACACAGAGCAAACCTCTGCCCCCAAGGATGGAGAAACAGATACATGACCACAGGGAATCTCAGTTTACAGGAGCAGAGACCCAGGAGCTGAAACCATCATGGGAATCAGTGCCAGGGTAGGAAAACCTGAACTGTGACAGATGAATTGCTGGAGGCTCAATGTGGACAAGTCCGAGATTTAAAAACTCCAAGGAACCCAGTCAACAAGGAGGCTTCGATTTTGCGAGGTTTACCTCCAGGAGCTCGACTAAGTTCCCAAAGTACATATCAGAGAAAAATCTCCTCTAACTTCCAGCAGGGAATTTTGTATTTTGGTGTATTTTGAAATACACCAGAGCAGTCCTTACTAAGAAGATCTGCCATCAGGTGAAACTAGTTAACCAGAACTTAGCCTGGTGAACATTATCAGAGCTAACTGACCTGGGGGAAGGGAAATGAACTCCAGTCCACTCTAGCAATCCCGTCTCACCTGAGGGGGGGAAATATTAAGAAACACTTGCAAAGTTCATAGCCCAGAGACACAGGTTCACCAAAAGACTGAGACGTCATTGTAAGACTACAGAATGCCTCCCCTCCCTGCCCCGTTTCATCACCACATCCCTAAAGGCCTATTCACAACAGTTCCTTTTACCAAGTGCATCATGTCTTGCTATAAAGAAAAAATTACAAGGTATAACAAAAGGCAAGAAAACACTATTTGAAGAGACAGAGCAAGTATCGGAACTAGACACTGTAGGGATGTTGGAACTGAAAACAACTATGATTAACATTAAAGGTTCTAATGTATCAAGTAGACAGTATGTAAGAATAGATGTGCAATGTAAGCAGAGATGAAGATCCTTACAAAAAGTGCAATTCTATGTTTTAAATATTAGTTAACACATGCAAATATATTTAAATACAGTCAAGAAGTATATAAACCAAGCTACATACACTTTTTCTCTAGGTTATTGTAACTGTGATTTAATATTACTAGTCTAGTGAACATTCCATAATAAATCAAAGTATACATAAAATTAGCTCTGTAGTTTTCACTCCCATTTGCCCATTCCTCAAAAGAGGGGCACTGACACCAACAAAGAACCAATGAATCACTGATGTCCAGTTGATGCACATCACAAGATAACATCATAATGAGAAGAATGAACTTAAACGGAACTGCATAACTCCATTTCAGCTCATTCCCACTTTCCTGTCTCAGGAGAAACTACATCCACACTCGCCAACTTAGCAATTCTCCCCCTCCCAAATTCCCACCGACTCCCTTTAGAATTGCTGGTTTGACCAGAGATCTTGAGATGGTTTTTGAGGTATGAGCCTGCCATCTCCTCAGGTTGCTGGCATGTGAAATAAACCACTTTCCTTCTCACAAGCACCTGTCTCATGAGTATGACTTTCATTGTGGCAGGCAGTGGAACCTACAAGGACATTTTTCCCTGTTTCATTATCTCTGGAAGTATGAACAATTATACCTTTCTATATTTTCCAAATTTTCTAAAATGCATATGTGTTACTTTTGAAATCAAATGTATAAAGGTTTTTACATTTTTTAAGATCTAAAGTTTATAGGAGTCTAAATTAGCTGAAACTATTTGAGATAGTTTGAGATAGCTGAGATTGACCCAACTATCTCAAACTCTAAATTGCTGTTAGAAATAGAAAACTAGGCAAAAGCAGAGGACCCAGAAAATAGACCTGCTATTAAAGGGAAGAGAGAACAACAACCTGGGAGTTCCTGGTAAGTGAAACAGAACATGCTACAGTTCCTCAGACTGAGAAAAGAGTGAAATAAGAAGGAACAACAGTTAGAAAAAAATATCTTAAAGACCCTCACCTCTTACTCTACTAGCACACAGGCGCTTTACAGTGCAGCAAAGATAAGAAGACAGATAGATGTCAAGTCCTCCCCCAAAACTTGGCTGATTTGCCAGATTAGATGAAACTGAGAGAAGAATTACATGGTCAAAAGTACCTCAAGGCATCCCTCATAGTAGTAGGGGGTAAAATATCCCTTACATAAAAAGTCAGGAGTGGGAAGAATGGGATCGGTGACAATGCATTCTGATAATCTTGAGTCAAATGAAATGAATGAAAGCAAAAAGCAGAAATCAATCACATACCAGGCAAAAGACATACATCAGCTGGGATAATACATATGAAAAGGGAATGTAATGGTTCATTTTGTGTGTCAACTTGGTTAGGCAACGGTGCCCAGTTATTTAATCAAATGCCGGTCTAGATATTGCTGTGAAGGTATTTTTTTAGATGTAATTAACATTTAAATCAGCACATTTTAAATAAAGAGGATTACCCTTCATCCAATCATTTGAAGGCCTTAGGAGAAACGAGGTTTCTCACACAAAAGGAAATTCAGCCTCCAGACTGCAATATAGAAACCATGCCTGTGTTTCCAGCCTGCTGGTTTGCCCTACAGATTTCGGACTTACCAACCTGCACAATTGGGTGAGTCAATTCCTTAAAATATAAATCTCTCTATTATTCCATCTCTCTCTCTATAGATAGATAGATATACACACACAGATATAGGTACATATATATACATACACACACAGAGAAGAAGATACATATGCTAATGCTTCTGTTTTCTGAAGAACCCTGAGTAATGCACGTAATAAAAGATAACATTGGACCTTCCACCAAGATGGAGGCGTAGGTAAACACACTTCACCTCCACACACAACTACAGAAAAAATTACAACTAGACTACAAAACAAATTTCACCCAGATTTGTCAGAAAATCAAGCTGTATGGAAGTCCAACAACCAAGGATTTAAAGAAGCCACATTCATCTAGATGGGTAGGAGGGGCAGAGACACAGAGGCATGGAGAGGCGACAAAAGGGTGGTCCCATATTCATATGTAGTGGATTTAAACTGGGAGGGATACCTCAGGAATGAGCAATCCCAGCCCCAAACCAGACCACCCAGACCAGGTTTCAAGTGCCAGGGAGATAAGTTCCCATAACTTCTGGCTGCAAAAACCAGGGGGGGTTGATACAGTGGAAGAAACTGTGGGATTCTCAAGAAACTTCTCATAAAGGGCCTACAACGGGGCGAGAGCCAAGCAAATGGCACTGTTTCCTCTCTGACCCCTCCCCCACATATAGCACCACAAGGCAATAAAGTGAGTTGCCCGACCCTGGCAAATACGTAAGGCTCCGTACCTTATAATGTAACAAGTGCACCAAGACAAAGAAATATGGCCCAAATGAAAGAACAGTTCAAAATTCCAAAAACAGAACTAAGTCAAGAGGAGATAGCCAAACTATCAGATGCAGAGGTCAAAACACTGGTAATCAGGATGCTTACAGAATTGATTGAGTATGGACACAAAGTAAAGGAAGAAGTGAAGTCTACATGAAGTGAAATAAAGAAAAATATATAGGGAACCAACAGTGAAGGGAAGGAAACCAGGACTCAAATCAACGATCTGGAACAGAAGGAAGAAATAAACATTCAACTGGAACAGAAGGAAAAAAAACAAGCATTCAAAAAAATAAGGAGAGGCTTAGGAACCTCTGGGACAACTTCAAATGTTCCAACATCTGAATCATAGGGGTACAAGGAAAAGATGAAGAGCAAGAAATTGAAAGCTTATTTGAAAAAATAATGAAGGAAAACTTCCCCAATCTGGCGAAGGAATTAGACATGCAGTCCAGGAGGCTCAGAGAGTCCCAAACAAGTTAGACCCAAGGAGGAACACACCAAGACACATCATAATTAAATTACCAAAGATTACAGATAAGGAAGGAAACTTAAAAGCAGCAAGAGAAAAGGAGACAGTTACCTACAAAGGAATTCCCATAGGACTATGAGCTGATTTCTCAAAAGAAACCTTATAGGCAAGAAGGGGCTGGAGAGAAGTATTCGAAGTCATGAAAGGCAAGAACCTACATCCAAGTGTACTCTATCCAGCAAAGCTATCATTTAGAATGGAAGGGCAGATAAAGTGCTTCCCAGATAAAGTAAAGTTAAAGGAGTTCATCATCACCAAGCCCTTATCACATGAAATATTAAAGGGACTTATCTAAGAAAAAGATCAAAACTATGAACAGCAAAATGACAACAAACCCACAACTAACAACCGAATCTAAAAAATAAACTAAGCAAACAAGCAGAACAGGAAAAGAATCATAGATAATGGAGATCATGTGGAGGGTTATCAGCTGGGAAGGGTAGGGGGAAGGAAAGTACAGGGATTAAGAAGTACGATTTGGTAGGTACAAAATAGACAGGTAGATGTTAAGAACAGTGTAGGAAGTGGAGTAGCCACAGGACTTATATGCATGACCCATGGACATGAATTAAGTGGGGGGATTGTTGTAGAGAAGGGAGATACTGTGCAGAGAGGGGCAAAGGAGGAAAAATTGAGACAACGGTAATAGCATAATCAATAAAAGTAATTTTTTAAGTTATAAAACAGGAGCCAAATATTTCTTAAAAACATATGTATATATGCACATCTATAAATAAAATATGCAGACATAAAAAGATATAAAACTTATACGTATACATAATTACAGAAAAATAAAAAAGAAAATAGGCAAAAAAAATGAAATCTTTTAACAAAGACAATAGCGCAGAATCTTAAACTAGAGGCAATGGAATTGAAATTGAGCAGGCAGCAGTAACATCAAAGATTCCTAGATATATGAATAACATGATAAACAATACATTTAATGAAGCTCATTTTGGAGTACATAACATGTGTTATGTGAACTAGGTCAAGGGGATGCTACAATTACAGCACATTTGGAGAAATCTAGGCCAAAGGATTTTGTGGGTGGCTGTGGAAATGAAAAGGAACCCATTTGTACAATAAAGATATGCCAACAATTTAACAGGCATATTTTGTATACTCAAGATCTTTAAGTAAAAGTTATACAGGAATACTGCTCATATATAAAGATATTAACTTACCATATTTGTCTCGCAAGCCAACAGTACATCTAAAGACTCCACCAAAGGCAACATCTTCACCAAATATTACTGAAAAATGATGTTTAAAGAACACATATTTATTTAATAATCCCCAAATTGTAGTAACAATGAGAAATAAGTAATGTAGATGTTTACATTTTAAATCAGAAAACAGAAATGGACCATGGATCCAAACTGAAGTTTCTCAATTTTGACATTATTGACATTTTGGACTGGATGACTCTCTGTAGCAGCCTGTCCTGTGCACCGTAGATATATAGTAGAATATCATATTTGTGATCTCTACCCTGCAGATGGCACTTGCCCCTCTCACACAGCTGTATCTCTAGGCACTGTTAATGTAAGAGAAAGGGGGATTAAAATTGCTCCAGTTAAGAAAGAACTATTAATCTAAAACCTCATCTTGCTCTACCATGAAGAAACTGAAACCACAGAAGTAGTACAGTAACTTGCCAAGTCAGAAACCAAGGGGCAGAACTACGACTCACACTCCAGGCTCCTGGGCCCCTGGCCAGTGGTTTTTCCATACATGGTACATTATACAATGAGAGTCACTGATCGGAAGCGCTGAAAGCAAAGCATTCCAACTGGGAGAACAGTCACAAATAGTTAAGTGACTTACATTGTGTGAAACAGAAAGAAGGCAAGTTTTAGAATATAGTAAGCAAGAAAAAGAATAGTGTAGGTGCATATTGAGAGGAACTTGTAGTAAGGCAAAGAAGACAAAATAATGAGAATTCATAGTGCTAAATTCCCGTCACACTGATGTACCTAACCGGCTTTGTGTACCACAGGAAAATAATTTACCCTTCCCTATTCGTCTAGATCCATCGTTCTCAGATAGCGTTCAAAACAAAGCTGGTCCAACAGTCTAGCTCTCACTTCCTACTAAAAAAATAGCCTGTTTTTCACTTCATCTTACAACTAGGGATCCTCAAGTAGAAGTCAAAAGTATGAAGTACAGCCAATCAAATTTTAAAAAATACTGCAGGACTACTCTTTTTATATTAACAATTTAACTTGATAAGATAAAGGTTAAGTTACTTATAAAGTTAGTCCACCCCAAAAAGCTTGCAAGTTGAATGACAATGTATCCTAAAGGAAAGCACAAAATCAAATCTTGATTTTTATAAATAGAGTTGAACAAAGGGGTATTTTCTGTATTTTATATGCTAGAGAAACAGGACTACACAGTAGTTATTAATCCAGAAGGTATTAATATAATATCAGTACCTCACATACTATGGGAGAAAGTTAATTTGATGATGTTAGATATACATGAGAACTAATTCATAATGAGCGGACTAAAAATGTGTTAAGATCATAATTGGATTATTAAACGTTAATCATTTGGTCAGGCCTTTTATAAATTTCAGGCAGCTATAATGTTAACCACTAAGCTGCAGACAAATATTTCTCGTAAGTCTTTAATTCTAAAGTAACACAGCTATCACAATCAAGCACAAAGGAAGTTTACCTGCAGTAGGATCTCTGGCCAATGAGTTATCCAAGGCACTTGTTACTGCCTGGAAAAGATTCATTTTCTGAGTTTGCCCTGTGAAAATAAAAATTAAATTTTTAAAGTCACATTTCATACACAGTAAAATATATAAAAATAACTCATTTCTTAATGGTTATTTACAACTAGATTAAAATCAAGGTCGAAAGGAAGGTACAGAACACAGTACATGAATTTATTGGGTTATTTACAATGCCGATGGCTCCGTGGAAGAAACAAAAGCAACACGGACCTTAGGAGGGCTGCTGATGAGGCAAAATTTACAAACATTAAACAATTAAAAAACAAGTAGAAAAAAAGAAGAAATATAATCAAGTGACCAAATGTGTGTAGAAAATAAATAAAAGCTATGCAAAGTCAGGAAAGGTTACTAGCAAGCACGAGTGGTCTGGGAAGACACCCTAGAGGGAGGTTGGGAACACAAGCTGTAAGGAATGCCAATGGCATGTGTTCAACAGGCCGATGAAAGCAAATGGTCACAGGCCATAAAACAATGAGGAAGTCTAATAAATAAACTTTAGTACCCAGAACTGCTGGTGTTTGGAGAATACTAGAATCTCATGCCTACACACATCAGACTTGTTTCTTTCTATTATTTTATTGCTCAAGTCAGAATCCCTACAAGCCAACCTCTCTCCCTAAATGGGTTAAATGGATTAATACATGTAAAGCACTTAGAACAATACCTGACACAGTGAGTATTGAATAAATATTAGCAATTTATGATTAGATCTGGACTTTCTGTCCTTCATCTTGACCTGGGCATTATCCCGAAGGGCACGAAGCTTTAGTTGATAAAATTCCAAATGCTGAAATTCAGAAACATTATGACTTTACAGAGGGTATGATTTAAGTCTTGGCGCTGCCCAGTGCCCACAGTCATCCTAGAACTTTGGGTCAACTCCCCGAAAAGCATACTCAGTGCAGAGAAAGGCTTCTGCAGGAATCTTCTCTGATCCACAGGCCCAGTCTTCATTTCAGTTCCTAATCTCTGCACTGGTGCTCACTTTAACCCATAACCATGCTAACATCAGATCCCCTCAACACCTGCACTTGCCCTGACCACTGTCCCATCTAACCTCTGTGCTCCTCAGTAGCCTGGCATGTTCCAAAATCCACAGTCTACTTCCTAGAGTAGGACACAACAGCTACTGCTATTGCCTTCAAGCCTCTGGCCATGGAACACTGGTCATTCACTTTTTTCCTGAAAACCCATCTGTAGGGTATATGGAGGCGTCTGGGTAACTAAGGGAAGCAGTTTCTCACAACCCAGAATGGGCCTGATAAAGTGTGTTCTCATAGCCCTGAGACTCGGTCCAATAAACGGTTCCCATAACATGAAATGGGCACGCATGTGCAGAATCACGCCATGTGATATACTGTTTTGGCTTTTTGCCGGCTTTGTCGTCTCTAATACTTAAGGGGGTAGGGCCTTCGCATCAGACACGCAGACACACACACACAGCTGGCAGCGTGCATGGCTTGCCCACCCGTCAATAAAGGCATGTCAAGCATCCCCGCGGCTCCGCGCATTTTCTTCCGTCTGCCCAAGACTAGAGTGGACCTGCTAGGCCTTGAGAAGCTGTAACACACCATCTTCTTCCCAAGACTCCATGACAGTATCTGACCTATGACATCCTGAATTAACTACTGACACATGGCCTACTATTTCTCTGTCTGCTCTGGCCTCAGATGTCTCTCTAACCCTTTCAATGGTGCTAAATGCCCAGACTTCAGGTCTTGGCAATGCCCAATCACGTCTGCCCTGCTGCCTTGTGTGTCCAGAATAAAGGCCTGCTTCCAGACTTATTTCTGGTAGGGATAATAGGATTATTTTAAGAAAATATTGTTATATCAACTATGTCAGAGGAAACACAATCATACCACATGTCCATGATCACCTGACAATTTATTTTTCTTGAGGTTAAGCCTCTATCATTTATGAGGTACCTGCCTTGAATCCTTCTCCAGTCTATAAAAACTCTTCACAGTGTTTACTGGGGGCCAGCAAGAGATGATAATGGTTTAGGGTAAATTTTTTTCCCCAACCACTGTGACATTCCCGCTCTCCCTACTGCATACATTTCACAAAATAAGATTTTTGTTTGGTGATTAGGATTTTCATACCTAAGAACCTAGGAAGATGAAAAATGCCTAAACAGCGAAACTGGTATTTATTTCAAGTCTGCTGACCACTAGAATTAATATTGAATGTTCTCAAGATATCTTATCACATTGCTGCTTAGCAAATTTCTAGTCAAAAGAAAACAAAGACTTTAATAATAAAAATCACACAAAGTAAATCTGGAAAGTATTGGTTGATAACCACAAAGAATTTACTCATCTTGCATGAAAATAATTTACAAGGGTATTTAAAGGTAATATTTCTGTGTGAGCAGACAAACTTTCACTCCTGAATACTTTTTTTCTTCAAATAAATTAAGAATTTTAGGGTTTTGGATTAACTGCTATTCTACCAGATGCTTTTAAAAGTTCCATGATGATTTTTCTAACTTTTAAATATTTTTTATTTTTCAATTAGAGTTGACTTACAGTATTATATTAGTTTTGGGTGTACAACCCAGTGATTAGACATTTATATAACTTAAGAAGTGACCACCCCAATCGTTCTAGTACCCACCTGGTACCCTACATAGTTATTACAATATTATTGACTATATTCCCTGTGCTATTTTTCACATCCCCATGATTATTTTGTAACTACCAATTTGTACTTCTTAATCCCTCACCTTTTCCACTCATCCCCTCCAACCCCCCTCCCATCTGGCAACCATCAACATGTCCTTAAATGACAGTTTTTAATAGAGCAACATCTATATACTTTCAATTCTTTTTAAAGCTGTATTATACTTTGTTGATAGGTCATGGAAAAATCTCAAGTTATTCACAGGTAAGATCATTTTAAACATTTAATTTCCTTATAAGTACTTACTCTTTTGTAGCTTACACCAAAGACCATTGGTAAAATATGCCTGTGTTCCCTCATAACAAGATAAGCACACCTATAGCACCTCAATGGATAGGGATTAGAACCTGTGCTCTATTTCCCAAGCATTGGGCAAAAGTTTCTTTGTCTGAAGACAAAAGTCAATGTTCATTTTATTGCTGAGAAAACACTGCTATTCACCTTTACGGTATCTACTGTTTCACAAAACTGGGAAACCTCATAGCAAATTATTTCTACATGCATTTTAGCATATTATTCAGAATAAAGCTGTGGAATATGAATAATCTCGAAGCTGAAACTACCACTAATTTATCTGTGTAACCTTGGACAAACTAGCTTAAGGCCTCAATCAACCTAACTGAAAAATGGAAATAAAAACATTACCGACCTCTTTAAAGTTGCTCTAAGCATCAAATGAGATGACAAATGTACACTCAGCACAGTGCGTGCTCATGGTAAGCCTTCAATAAATGGTTACTAATTATTCACAAATAAAGATACACTTCCACTCTAGCACGAGAGAAGTTTTTAGACAAGAAGAAAGAAACCATTTCCTTGTTTCTGATGGCCTGAAGACAGACACTGGACTTTTAAAGATGACAGAAAACTTGCAGAAAAATTCGTAAAAGTCATGCAACTCTCATACTGTGAGGTGTGCTCCATGTCCTTGATACCGTTGGAAGCTCTAGGTGGCTTCTTCTCCCTTCACCTACATCGATTATCTGTCCTTGGGTGAATGGCAGCCCAGCCCAGCACAAGCTCAGGACTAGGCTGAGGCAGGAAGCCTGGATCCCTTCCCATCTCTAGGAAGATCCTATTCTGTGACCTTGGGAAAATCAATTCAATTACTTACTTCCTCCGTTTTCTCTAATCTGCCAAAGGTAAAAAGACAAAAAATTCTTCCTTTTAAATACCGCTGCCTATTGTTATTGGCCTAGGCCGGGGCAAGCTGGGACAAAACCTAAAGCCAGGACTGGGAAAGGGTGGATGGAGAATGGAGAACGGAGAAAGGAGGGCGTCCCTCGGCACCACGCCTCCACCCAGGGGCCCTTCCAGACTTCAGGGCGTCCTCTCATCCAGGTCGAAGGTGCAGAGGGCTGCCTCTCAAGAGTTGAACAGTCACAAACATAGAGCCAGGAGGACACCAGAGTCGGACCCTAAGGTAGGAAGAGGCTCTAGAGAACAGGGCGTGGATTATGCAGGGTGCCTGCGAGCCTGGGTTACAGCCGGGGCGCACATGTCAGCCCCCTAGCTCACCATACTCCTGGGTCTCCGGGTCCGGCTGGAAAGTGAAGTGAGCCACCTGCCGCCTCTGGACTGCATCCCCGACGGCCGAGGCGGGCTGCAGGAAGCCCCGCAGCAGCCCCAAACTGCACAGCCGACGCCAGTGTCCTCCGGCTCTACATGCACTGAGCCACAGGCGGCCTGCAGTAGCAGCTTCGGTAGCCATCCCCACTCGCCGCCGGGGTTTGCTAGCTGCGCCGCCGCACACTGCCGGCAGAAGGGGCGGGGCATCAAGGCAGCTTCCACATTGGCTCGGCTGAAGGGGCAGTTCCGCGAAACAAACCAATCGCAGCTCGGAATTCAGGGGTGGGAAAGGCACTGAGAAAAGCCAAACAGTGTTTGTCCCGGGTGCGCATGCGAAGAGGCCGGAGTTGCGGGGGTGCGGGGAGTGGAGGGGACGTGTTTGTGGGCAGGAGAGTTCCTACGAAATTGTTCCTGGAGGTGGAGCCTTCTCAGAGTCAGCTGCGCGGTCTCAGGACCCAGACGCGGTTCTGCGAAGTTCCTCAGTATCCCTGGATTTTTCCAATGTCATTTACATTGTCAATTTCGATGGCTTTTTCATTTTAACGTTTATATTTTCTTTTGAAATGTAACCCTTTTTTATCGCCTCCTTTTCTTTACCTCTATATCCTGTAAGTAAAGGGAGGAGAGATTACTGACTGGCATTGGTTATCGGCTTTGCTTCAGAAAACTTAAAAGAGTCACTACTCGAAACCTCAGCTCTTTATTCAAAGTCTTCTTGAATGCTTAATAAATCTGTATTTATTTCTGTTGAATTTTTTATTTAGATGACAGTGAAAAAGATAAACTGAGATTTTATCCTGCAAGTCCATTTATTAGATAGTCGATAAGTTTTTACCCAGGTGCAGGGAAAATGACCTGACTGGTTTATTCTAATTGGCCTAGAAACCTGGAGAATTTGAATCATTAATTTACATTTAAAATAATCAATTTTGTAATTTTTTTGAAAAATCCAAATATTTAAAAGGACATTCCCTGTCCGTGAATCTACAAATTACAGTATAATATGACAGAAACCAGAGGGAAAGTGGTTTCATCAGATGAAAGCAGGAGGATGGGAAAGGACAGGTCCAAAATTTTGAAGGTCTTCATATGCCAGTTAAGTTTGAACTTCCAACTATACGCAGTCAGAAACAAAAAAAGAGTACCAACAGATTTGTCTGTCCAGCAAATTATTTTTTTTCCCACAACACCACTGCCTGGTAACCATAGAAATGTCTATGCTATTAAAATGGGACCCACCCTGGCCACATTTAATTGATATAGAGTTGGGAAATGACTGTCATTTTTGTAGGAATTTTGGAAGTATCATTTAGACAGACAGGCAAAGACTATCTTTCAGAGTGACTCTTGGCTCACTTTCTGTAACTGAGCTTCACTACCTGTGCAACCTCAGTACCTGTTTAGAGTTAGCTTTTGAACACCCCTCTTATACAGCAACATAATATCTTATAATATTTTATCCTTATATCCTGTTACCTGCTTCCATTCAAACTCAACCAGAAGCATCGAGAAGGCACGTAGCAAAGGAGTCAAATTCTTGCTTTTGAATTTTAAAATAGATTTTAAAACCAATGGCCGGGACAATAATTGGAGAAAAGACTTTAACTTTTAAAGACTGGTTTCTGGCCCTGGCTGGTGCGTCTCTCTGGATTGAGGGCTGGTCTGCAAACCAAATTCCAGATTCAATTCCCAGTTTAGGGCACATGCCTCGGTTGCAGACCAGGCCCCCAGTAGGGGGCGCACAAGAGGCAACCATACATTGATGTTTCTCTACCTCTCTTTCTCCCTCCCTTCCCCTCCCTCTAAAAATAAATAAATAAAATCTTTAAAGGCTGGTTTCTGAGTATTAAACCTCAAGAACCTGAATGGCTTAGGGTACAAAATTTGTGGCTTAAACAAAAGATTACAAAGACCATGCTAATTTAAGAGCCAGTTTTTCCCACCTTCCATAACCCTGGTACATTGCTCGTGGGAATGTAAAATGATGCAGTTCCTGTGGAAAATAGCTCATCACTCTTCTAGATGTTAAACAGATTTATTATATGACCCAGAAATTCCACTCCTAAGTATTCACCTAAAATAAATATCAATAAAAACTAGGTACACACTAAAACCTGTACACAAATGTTCATAGCAGCATTGTTCATAGTAGCCAAAAAGTGGAAACAATCCGAATGCCTGTCAACTGATGTGGATGAACAAAACATAATATATCTACCTCAACAGCAGGTGTGGCTCAATTGATTGGGCATCATCCCACAAAGTGAAAGGTTGCCAGTTCGATTCCCAGTCAGGGCACATACCTGGGTTGTGGGTTCCGTCCCCATCTGGGGAACATACAAGAGGCAATGATTGATCTTTTTCTCTCACATCCATGTTTCTCTCCCTCTCTCTCTCCCTTGCTTACTCTTTCTTTCCCTCTAAACTAAATAAATAAAATCTTTTGTAAAAACATAGTATATCCACACAATGAAATATTTAGCAATGAAAATAAATGGGATAATGTTACGTGGATGAACCTTGAAAACATTATGGTAAGTGAAAGAAGCCAGTCAGAAAAGATCACTTACTGTACTATTCCATTTATACAAAACATACTGAAGAGTCCAATCAATGGAAACATAAAGTTGATTAGTGGTTGCCAGGTGCTGGGGTACAGAGGTAATGGGGAGTGACTGTTATTAGATATGAAGCTTTTTGAGGGCATGAGGAAACTGTTTTAAAATTAAATATGGTGACGGTTGCACAATTTTGTGAAAGTACTAAAAGAAAACACTAAAAGGGTGAATTTAATGCCATAGAAATTATATCTCAGCAAAGCTGCTGTTAAAAAATCACATTATAGAAAAATAAGGAAGTTACTTTTGTATACCTAAATATGTGGATTAGGAGATGTATCCCCTACAGCATGGGTTCGACAACATGTGTATTAGCTCATGGACTCTGAAATTGGTTTCAATTCGGATCTGGGGATATTTAGATGGAAAAACTCCATGATTTTCCTTGCTTTGCTGATTACTACATGGAATGATCCTGGGGAGATCATTCTGAAAAGAAAGTCCAAAATACAGTCAAAACCAGTGTATTAGTTTCCTAGGGCTGCTGTAACAAGATACCACCGGGTACAGAAGGGTATTGTCTCATAGTTCTGGAGGTTGGAAGTCCAAGAGGAAAGTGTCGGCAGAGTCATACCCCCTCTGAAACCCAGAGAGGGACCCTTCCCTGCCTCCTCCTACCTTCTGGAAGTTCGTTGGTAATCTTTGGCTTGCAGCTGCCTCAGTTCAGTCTTTCTCTTTGTTATCACGTGATGTCCTTACTCTTCTTCCTTTCTTGTCTCTGGTATCTTCACATGGCTATCTTCTTACAAGGACACCAATCTTGTTGAACTAGGAGCCCACCCTGCTCCTGTATGACCTTCACCTAATTACACGTACAACTCTACTTCCAAATAAGGCCACATTCTGAGGCACCAGGTGTTAGCTACTGGGGGCTAGATTAACATATCTTTTGAAGGATGCATATAATTTAACCCATAACAGCCAGAGTCTTTGTGACAGAACAGAAACTGGATGCTTTTGATGAACTTCCTGGAGATGCTTGCATTATTCAAGAGTTCTGTATATTGTTTAATAGATTTTGTCCAATATGATATTCTTTGATTTGGGGAAGAGTTAAATAAACAAGATTCTTAGTCCATATAAGATTTTTAAAGTAATATATTAATCCTCCTTAAATGTTTGATGGGCTCTCTTATGATAAAAAGATTAAATTTGCTGTTTGATTCCAAAAGGAAGAACAAGAAAGAGAAGAAGCAAATTGCAATTCAATATAAAGAACTTCTTATTAAGTGGTTTGTCTTGGTAAATAACGAATTCTTTATCATTGGAGATAATCAAGTACAGGGTGGATGAACACTACTGGAGGACCTTCTTGAGAAGGTTGATGCTTCATTTAGGAGCTGTTTAGGATTTTTTCAATTTTAAGAGTCTGACCCTACTACTGCATATTGAGAGCCTTGCATGAGCAAGGCACTACATTTTAATGAACATCATTTTAAGCCAACCCTTGCATCAGTCACCTGTACCATTCAGCATGTGAATTATCCCTCTTTCCCTGCTTCCCAAGCACCCAGACAACTTCTTTCTGGCTTCTCATCTCCTGCAGGTGCTTGAGATACACTATGATGGTCTTTTAGGAACCTGTGCCATCCGGATGGACAGAAACTCTGTGAGCAATCACTGCAGAAATGGCATCCTTCAAAGTGACATTATCTGGCATTTGCGTACAGCCTGGTGGATTTAGATACAAATGATGGCTCAGGACACTGCTCCAGATATTGATATTTGCCTGTACGCACAATGTTTCACAAAGATCCCCTTATCTGTAAACAAAAATGCATGCCAGCCTGGCAGTAGTGATTTTTCTTAATTCCCAGGATAATTTGTGAATATTGCCAGGTTTCTAAAAGCCTAAGTAAAGTTAAGGCTTACCTAATCATGAGTATTGGGATGAAAAGAAATTTTTGAGACTTACGTGCTAACTTATCTCCATTTCTTTTCTGTTGTGACTCTTATCCACTTATCTCATTTCAAATCCTTGAACAATTGGCACACCTGAAGGCAACAGGGACTTTGTCAGAATACTGGGAATGCTTGGTGGTGACCAGTGTGGAAAACGAGGTAAGAAAACAGGGGCAAGTGAACAGTGGTCATCACCAATGACCCACAACAATTTGTCCTCTGCACCATGTAAACCACCCCACGGCATAGATAAAATAGATGTCCACCTATGTCACACCTGCACGAATTAATATGAAACTTACAGGAGTGCTGGTGATTCTTCCCTCCCTTTTGTGGAAAAAAAAAAGAAAATAAGCCCTAAACCAGTAGTATCCAACCTTGACTTAAGTTTAGAATCACCTAGGGAGTTTTCAAAATATATTCATGTCTAGGCCCCATGTGGTAAACATTAGTGATACAAGTATCTAAGAACTTTTTCTAAGAACTCAAGTAGATTGCATGTCCACTGTCATCTGAAATTAGGCATGGCAACGTGACCTGCTTTGCCAGTGAATTTTAGCACAAGTGTAGATAGCTACTACTGGGTTGTGGAATTTAAGAGCTGATGGCCAGTTCTTTATGTATTCGGCCTCTGCCTCATCAACTAGCAACATTCGAGACATGAGCAGTCATCAGCCTGATCCTGGAGTGACACGACCCCCTATCCACCCTTGTTTGACATACAGCATGAGGGAGAAACAATGAGAATGTGAAGCTGTGTATACTTTGAATAGAACATGACTTTCAAGCACAAGCCAACTACATTACATGATGTTCAGCTATTCTAACGTATCAGGAAAATTCTCATTTGTATGCTTACATAAATATACTGAAAGTATTTAATTCATAACATAATGCATTAATGTGACCATATGCTATTATCAGGTATTAAACAATTTTCATAGTTTTGGCTACTCACAAATTTTATCTTAGACAGCTTATATTTTGAAATCTAAATATCCACAAATGACAAAACTGTTCTCTATTAAGACAACATGAAAATTCTTTATATACATATTCCAATATTTCAAAACAGCTTGATGAACAAGGTCTTACTATCATCATTGAATGGATGAGAAAACAGGCTCAGAGAAATTAAATGACTAACCTCAGTTTAAACATCTTAAATTATTCCAATTTATATTTTTCAAATCTAAAAACCTATGCCCTTATACTGTGCTTCTCAAATGTATTTTGTAGAAAAATCCCTGATAAATTTATTCAAATTTCAGATTCCCATATTCCTGAGAAATTGTTATTCATTAGGCCTAGCATAGAGCATTTCCATTTTTACTGAGCTCTCCCCATCCTGTGTCTTTGGTAAAATGGCCTACATATCATATATACAAACCCTATAAATAGCATGCACTTTGTTCCCTGTCTAGAGAAGAACAGCCACCACCTCACCACACGCACATTTTTATCAGAGCTATTTGGTTACAAGCTACTGAAATCACCTCTGGCTAATTTAAGAAAAACTATAATTACTTTAGAAGATATGGGAAAGCCCACAAAAAATGAAGAAGCAAACAGCTCAGAAACAACAGAAACCAGGGTAGCCCCAGAGAGTAGAGAACAGGAGGTAATTTTGTGACTTATATGGATATTAAAACCCTTATGATACAGTGACTCCAACAATTGTATCTGTCTTTGAGTGATTCTGTTCTTGGTTCAGTTCCTGGGGGAAAGGATCTTGTTAGCCCAGATTAGTTCATTTCTACCCCTTGACTGAGAAGCAAAGATGTATCTTATAAACCAAACTACCTACAATGTAAAAGAGATTACACAGACATAAGTCACAGAGCTGCTACCAACCGAAGGGGGAACTAGTTCTTGGAAGCCAAAAGAAAATCCAATGGCCATAGAGTCACCCTGCCTGTCTGGTTCCTTCCATCACGCAAATTTCACCATGGAAATCCTTCCTCTGGATTCCTCAACATAGGCTGAAACATTGTCACTGGGAGATTAATATGCTTCTGAATTTTGGCAGGAAGATAGGGCCTCATATGTCTGAATCTCCTACATCTTCCCATTAAAAAAATAGAGTAAAAGGGAAAGCAAATCAAATACAATTTATACCTACAGAATAGTTATGACACACGTAACTCTACAAAGTCCAAATTTATGTGTAAGTGAAGAGTAAGCAAACTTGGCATTAGGTTCACAGAGGTGAAGGGATTTAGAAAACACTTTAGAGCAAGAAAATAATCTGAATAGCCCTATACCTAGTAAAGAAATTAAATTGATACTTTAAAATGTTCCCATAGAGAAAATTCCAAGCTCAGATAGCTTAACTGGTAAACTTTACCAAATATATAAGGAATAAATATTGCCAATTTTATAAAAAACAATTACAGAAGATAAGGTAATACTTTGCAATTCATTCTGTGATGAGAGTGTTACCCTCATATTAAAATCAGATAAAGACATTATAAAAAAGAAAAGTATAAACAAATATTCTTCATGAACACAGATGTAAAAATACTCGACAAAATTCTAGAAACATAATAAAGTGATACATTTAAAAAGATAGTACATCATGACTAAATGGATTTACACATGGAAGTGCAAGTTTGGTTTAACATTTGACAGTAAGTCAGTCTAAACTTTAATGGAAATTTATTTTTCAGCAGACTAAAAAATAAAAACTGTCATCATTTCAATAGAGGCAGAAAAAGACAGAGATGGGGAAAAGTCAGAAAAGTCAGAATGGGGAAAATAAACAAGACCCAGCTAAATGTTACCTACAAAAGACACACATTAGATTCAAAGATATAAAAGTAGAAGGATAGAAAAAAATATAACATGAAAACAGCCACCATAAGAAAGGTAAAGTGGCTATACTAATACCAGATAAAACAGACTTTAAAACAAAAATAGCTGATAAGTAGGGACACTTTATAATGATTAAAGGTCAATCCATTATGGAGATAGATGCAACCTAACAACCGAACACTAAAACATACAGAGCAAAATCTGACAGAAAAGAGGAAAGAAATAAACAATTCAACAATAACAATTGAAGACTTCAATACTCTACATTCAATAATAGATGGAACAACTAGACAGAAGATTTGTAAGGAAACACAACTTGAACATACCACAAACTAACAAACCTAACAGACATCTGTGACCTCTCAACCCAACAACACAGCAGATGATACATTCTTCTCAAGAGCACATGGAACATTCTCTAGGATACACCATGTGTTAGGCCATAAAATATACCTCAATACATACAAAAGAGTAGAAATAATACAAAGGATGTCCTCTGATTACAATGGAATGGAAATAGAAATCAATAACAAAAAAAAATGGGACACTCACAAGTATGTGAAATTAAATAACATACTCCAAATAACTAATGGGTCAAAAAATCAAAAGGGAAATTAGAAAATTCTTTCAGATGAATGAAAATGAAGATATATCAAAATTTATGGAATATAGCTAGAGCAGTGCTTATAGCAAAATTTATATCTGTAAATACCCCTGTTTAAAAAAAAGAAAAGAAAAGTCTAATCAACTACCTAATTTCCCACTTTAAAACAGCAGAAAAAAGAGATTAAGTTAAACCTAACGTAAGTAGAAAGAAGGAAATAAAGATAGAATGAAATTTAATGGAAAAGAGAATATAAGAAACAATAGAAAAAAAATAAAACCAAAAGCTGGTTCTTTTTAAAGATCAGGAAAATTGACAAACCTTTAGCTACAATGACCAAGAAAAAAAGAGAGAAAACCCAAATAGAATCAGAAAGGAAAGGAAAACATGCAGATAGAAGGAATGAAGAGGATAAAAAAAAAAGTGATAAATAGGTGAGTAAATACAAAAACTGTAATCCTTTTCCATTTCTTAATTCCAGCAAAAGAAAAATGATTGCTTAAAGTAAAAATTACAACATTATATTATGGGGTATATGATATATTTAGATGTAAAATGTATGGCAAAAATAGTACAAAGAATGGGGGCGAAATGGGATTTCACTGCTCAAGAATCTTACCATTTGCATAAAGTGGTGTGATAGTAAGTCTAAGTAGATGGTGATAAAGGTTTATTGATAAAATTGTTATATTGGAAGGACCTTTGTCATCATTCTGTAAAAGAGAAATAGCAACATAAAAAAAAAAAATTAGAGTAGATTAGCTATTATGCACTATAGAAGCAGTGAGAGATATTGATTTAAATACCATTTCTTCCATCTCTGGCTGTATGTATGACCTTGGGTGTATTACTTAATGTCTCTGAGTCTCATGGGGAGAACACTAAAACTTACCTAGAAGGATGTCATAATGATAAAATCACATAATACATAAAAGTTACTAGTACATAGAAGTTGTTCAATAAATATTTGTTTAATTAATTAATTAGCTAATTGGCACATATAAAAGATTTGATACAGTGCCAGGAGCAGGAAAAAAACTAATAAATATAAGTTCTGATTTTTTTTTTTAACTTACAGTTATGGATTGTAGTAACTTGATCAGGACACCAGGTGGCATGAGACAATAAAAATTTTTGCCACTTTGTAATGCTCTTCAAAATACAATTGTACAATGATTCATATACTTCATATGTTCATGAAAGGTTGATATTCAGATTTTGGAAGCAACCACCAAACTTCAAAATGACTTCATTAGTTCATCTTTTGGTAGCAATTTTATTTCAGCATTTCACTGTACCTGCCTTTGATTCTTAAAGTAATAACTGGCCTAGCCCCAAACACTGCAGACTTTATTTTATTTTATCTTTTTATTTTTATCCTCAACTCTCCTAGGAAGTAGGTATTAACTCTAGTTTCTAGATGAGAAAACAGGAGATTAGGGTGAAAATAGGGTTCAAAACAAGGCTCGACACAAGTAGCTTTAAAAATTTTGTTACATGGTCTGCCATAGCCCTTAATTCCTCTATAAGAGTATGAATTAAATAATAGCTAAAGTAAGTCTTTTCAAAAAAATATAGGAAGCAATCCCCAAGCCTATCAGCTTGCATGTGGATATACAGTATTTAATTTAACAGGAATACTGTAAAGAATTTTTAAGTGAAAGCATATTAATGCAAAATGTTTATATAAAGCTCCCACCCAAGAGTCTTAAAATACTTTGTGGCTTAAAAAATTAATATATGCTAGACAGGCATCACAATATTCTATTTACAAATAAAATAACACAGCACTTATGGGAATAAGGCATTTAATCAAATTCATTCCCTCCAAACTCACTTTGGAATTGGTTTCAGACCAAAATAACTTTTATTTATTTTCTCTTTCATTTACCAAATATTTATTGACTACTGCGTGGGGACTAATATGTAGATACATATTAGACACAAATCCATACATAAATCATCCCACCAAAAGTCTTAATCTCTGAAATAAAGAAATCATGTTGTAGAATAATTTCTGGAGTGGCTCACCCAGCCTCAAGACCATCTACCATTCCACTGGCTCCCTGACTGGGACATGTTCAGATGACGTCATGACCCAGCTGTGTGGCTCCAAAACCATTATCAGTGTCTGTCAGCCTGAGGGAGAAGCACTCCTGGACCTGGATAAGGTCCTATCCTGGGCCCATGGGATGGGAGAACAGAGAGATGGACAGCTACTGCTACTTCCTTCTTTGTGTGTGATTCACCAACCAAGAGAGACCTCCTTTCCAATTTTAAAAACTTTGGTATACAGAAATGACCCTTCATTGGAAACATGTGTAAGCTACCACAGACACAGACAAGCCATTCCAGAGACCATTAGGCAACCCATGTAGTATGTAATAAAATTAGAAAGAAATAGCACTCAAAAAATGCAGCAATGTTTCTTAGTGTGGTCCCTGACTACTTACTGCATCATTAGCAGTTAGAATGCAAGTCCATATACTAAATCTCAGACTCTACTCCAGACCTACCACATTATTAGTTCCTCCTGAGATAGGGGCTGAGAATTCACATTGCATTTTAACAGGCCCATTAGGTGACTGTGGTGTAAAGGTTGAAATTTGAATATTGGATATTTATTTTAGCCAATGGTCAAGGAGAGCTATATGGAGACAGTGGCACTGAAACAGGGCCTTGAATATAGAGAGAGAACTTTCCATTGGTTTATTTTCCATTTTCACAATTCTCTCAAGTTTTAATAAACTCAAAGCAGGGAACACTTTTGTTTAAGTGAACCATTAACTAACAGAGAAAAAAAGCATTATCAAGTGTAGCAATCTTCAGACTAAGTTCTGTAAACCCTGGTGGCATGCAGGAGGCTTGGGTCTTTCACCCTGTTTAAGTGGTTTAACCTCTATTTGAAGAACCTGCTTTAAATATGCTAGATTGCAAAGGGGGAAGGGGCACCCAGGTCCTGAGATGGGATCCTTAACTGTTTCTTTAGTAGGTGACTACTAAAGTCTCTTTGTCATGGAAAAATTAGTCTACATCCCAATGACACTCTTGAAGGCTGTGTCTCTCATTGTACATCTCAACAGATTTTTTCCTTTGTTAAACTCTCATTCCACTAAGGGCATTCTCAGCCATACCAAAAATTTCTCCAGCCTCATTGCGCCCTTCAGTGCAGTTAACTCATAAGTAAAACTGCACATGCAATGATGACAGCATGCAGAGGGCTGGTCCGTTATCTTCCAAAGACTCTGCAGTGTCAGCCACCTTTAGAAGGTTGGCTGGCGGAATTGTACTAGACAGGGTCTCTTTTTCTTCAGAGTGATAAACATAGTGCTCAATAGAGATAAGTAAACAAAGAAACTCATTCTGGCAAAAGCGGTGAGGTAGCAGAAAATCTAGCTCTTTATGAAGTGGTTGAACTAGATCAGTAGGATTAACATTTAAAATAATTTTAAGCGTTTATATGTATATTTGCAATTATAGCACTTTTTTAAATAGATGTTGTAAAGCAGTTTATTCAAACCAAAGGATACCAACCTACTCCAGTTAAACAAGACAGGAAGACCCTCAAATGAACAACTTCTGACCTTGAATTGATCTTGGGTTTTTACAAGCAGTCACAGCAAATGAAGATGTCACACACTTTCCATTAAAAGAAATAGGACCATAACAAACAAACAGGGTTAACCATGATGATAGTCTTTCTCAAACATATTTGGCTTTTGCCCAAACATATCCCTAAAACTGTCATCCTAAAAAGAAGTGTAATAAAAAGTGACATACTAACCCTTGGCTTCTTCTCAGCACTCATCTTTCTGGGCTGATGTAAAACATTTGACACTATTGACTAACCATGGCTAACCTCCCCCTTTAGCCTGTCACCTCCCTTTCCCCTACTACTTGGTTATTACCTTCAGAGATCCCTCTTCCCCTTTCCACCCTTCTACATGCACATATCCTTCAAAGCCCCGTCCTTGGTCTTCTACTTCTGCTTCTCGCAGATCTCACTCTTTCCACTGTCACTCGATGGTCATTGCAACTCTCCTCCTCGAGGCTCTACTGTGCGCCAAAGAATGCTACGTGATTTAAAGTATTTTTCCTAGTCTTCAGAGCAATTCTGTTAGGGATACTTCTCATCACTCTAATGAATAAACTGAGGCTCAGAGGGTTAATTCACTTCCTTATGGACACACATCTGCAAGGGATATAGCTTGGGTTCAAACCCTAAGCTCAAACCTGGTGCCTGACCCCTTCCCGTGCGGTCCATGATGACTGTCATGTGAAGCCCAGCACCACCTACAACGGGGCGGGGTTGGCAAAGATACAGTCAGACAGATCAATGAACTGAAGGGAAGATTTAGAAACAGTCCCAGGCATATATAAAAGGTGATATATGATACATGTGGTGTTTCAAATCAGTAAGAAAAAGATGGGTATTCCGACAAAAGATATTTCGACATGAAAATTTAAATTAACATTTTAATTTAATTAAACTTAAGTTGAAAATTTAAATATATCAACATTCCAATTAGATTAAGATTTTTAATGTAAAACTCCAAAGTGTAAATATTTACTTATATTTTCTGTATATATCATATATGTTCTTACGTTTTCTGTATTTATTTGTATATTCTAGGTACACGTTTACATAATGTAGAGGAGGAGAAGGACTTTCAATACATGTACTGAAGGTGGAAGGCATAAATAATTAGTGAGAGACTTGCTTACCAAAAACATAAAATTTCCACGGGGGAGCGGTGGAATGTCTTAAAGAAATCTATAGCTCAGGCCTGTATTTCCACCTTTCCCTCCGTGCTGCTGGCTTCTTATGTCTGTTTATAATTTGCTATCCTCCCATCGCCATCCTTCCATCCTTCAAGTAGGAGAAAGCTCTCTGAACACTCAACTGCAGCTGTGACCTTGGGTATGCCAAGCTTCCTAGAAATCATTTCCTTTTCTTATAAATAGAAAATGTTGACCTAGAAAATTTCTGAGGTCTTTTCCATTCCAAAATTATGATTCTCTATTCTTTCTGTGGCAGTTTAAGAGGGATAATATATAATTACTCTTCCTTTTCCTGAATTTAGAACCAATTAAAAATAAAACACACTGAACAGAAAATGGTCACCAAAGGAATAGCTTTCTTACTGATAATGCCAAGTTTGAAAATGTGGCTTGGATCCATGGTCACTTAAGCATGCTAGCACTGCCTCCCTGAGTACGGAATTTAAACTCAACCACCAGTCAAAGGTTGCACTTGACATCACAGTCCCTTCCAGCCCCAATGCATGGCAGAGACAAAATTGAGAGAGAATGTGGGCTTGAGCCATACATGCTCATTTCCTCCTCACAACCTCACCAGAGGTGGGGACTGAGTTGAAATCCCACAGTAAAGGCGGGAGATGAGCCCTCCCCAACTCCAGTGGAAAGTTGCTCCTCTCTAACTCTAATCACATATTCCTCCATACCTCTTGATAACTGGCCTAGTTCAGAGCCCTTTTACACCCATTTAGAAAAAAATTATATCATTCTCTAAATTGGTCTTCCCATCTCTGGCCTTCCCCCCATCTTATTCATTCAGTGCATCTCTTTGAGATTAATTTTTCAAAATCATGTCATAATCATGGGGCAACTCCACAGAATCTGAATTTGAAATCACAAAACATGGATTTTAATTCTTGTTCATTTACTAATTAGCTATACGACCCTGAGCAAGTCACATTCCTGGGTCTGGGGAATCCTTATCCATAGCATGGGATGGTTTGACTATCCCTCCCTGTTCCATAATGTCCATTCTAGTTTCAAAACTTTCAGTAAATTTGTCTGTACCATAAACCCCTTGGCATGGTATGTATATATGGCTCTATTCAACTGACTAATGATTTCCAGATTTTGTTCCCAGAACTTCCTAGAGGACCTGTTCTTCCTAGCAAAATAGATCTTTACAATATTTACTACTTTATTATTTTTATGCTGTTCCTTTATCTACAGGGCACCTCCCCACTCCAAACACTGCTTCTTCAGAGATCTTTCATTCAGGTGAACCAGCAAAAACAATACTTCTTTCCCAAGTTTTTTTAAATCTCCCCAGCCAGAAGTGACCTCCTATTCGGATTTAGGTTAGAGCTATATTTGTCATACATCCACCTGTCTCAGAGAAATGTACTGCCCATTGAATGGACATGCCTCACTGCCACTCTCCCTGCAGCTAACTGAAGCCTCGTAACTAGTTATAGAGAATAGATGAATGTGTAAAGGGATACATCCTATTTCTGAGCCAAATGACTCTTCAGTTTTCTCTCCTCTTTCTGTGACAAGCTGACAACTATGTGTTCGGGTATCCATTTCACAAGACCTTGTGATACGAAAGACATAGAGAACTGCTTGATTAGACAAGTAAGATTTGTTACCAGAGCATGACCCAGCCTGTTCTAATACAACAGCTGATAGGAGGCTGATGGTCACATGGCCAACTGCTGTTTCTTTAATTCTACACAGAGATATCAATAGTATCATGGTAGTGGGGCACCAATATTTATTATATCTGTTTATTTATAATTAGTAATTATAATAATCTATGAAAATAATACTTATAATTTATAATACTATAGTTTATTATTATGCTATCATATATATTATATTACATATTATGTCACTATTTATTACATTGTTTATAATAAATGCCAAAGTGTTATATTTTCAATTTTTTACCTAAAAATCAGCTTTTCTCTAATTCTTAAGATACAATTAAATTTCTGTTCTAAGTCATAAGACAGAGACCTAAATGAGAGTTCCTTTCTTTTAAGAATTGCATTCCTTCTCACTGTTTGTTAAGTTTCGTGAGATTTTGGCTACTTCCTAAAAACAGAAGTGACTTAGTAACAAGTGCTGAATTAAAACTGAGGCTCAGAGAGTTTAGGTAACCGACCTCGGTTCTCACGGGCAGAACAAGGTGCTTGTTCCATTACCTTCAGTATAAAACAGCCTTGCTCAGGAAATAATCCTGGGGGGCCTGGGAGATTATATTTTACCTTCTCTACACACCTTCTTCAAGAGTAACCCCTCTCTGTTGTGCTCCTCTTAGGGAGTGAAAGTGTGTGGCTGGGACGAATGCACTGGTAATCAGCTGGGGGTCTAGAGTGAGACTTCAGGGGGCATATTTGAGGAGCAACAGCTGATTAGTTCCTCAATCACCTTTTGGGGTGGTTGCCCGATTAGCTGCTGGCCTCTGCCTTTGCACGTGTGTGTGGAGTACACAGTTGGGGCCAGAGCTAAACTGCTTAGGACCTAGAGGAGGGGCCAGGCCATGCCCCCTAAAGCCCCCTCCTTAGCTCTTCCCCCACACAGCTCGGGGCCTCGCCTTAAAGTTCATGTGGAATAAATATCAGTTTGAATGGGGGACAAATTATGACCTTGTCTTGGGCATCCATATATTTCTGTAAATCTCAGAGGATTCCAGCTCTAGTTCCTTACTGTGTAATCTCAAGCACTTCTTGCTTATTGCCTCTGCTCAGTCCAGGGGCCAGCCCTCAAGAGAAAATCTCCCTTTGCCCAGATGCCCTCACTCTTCTATGTGCTCAGGTATGCCTCCTGCCAACTCCTGAATCCCAGTCAACCACACCAGCTGCCCACCACCCCTCCATTGCTCCCCCAGGATCCTGGTAACCACTCTCTTATTAAAGCCAGTGGATGTCTTTGGGCCACTATGAGGTCTCTCTGGCAGCCCCTCCAACTGAAAAACTATCTTTGCCCTTCTTCACTAAAGATGTCTCTTGATTCTAAGAAAGAAAGAAAGGAGACCAGGAAGGAAAGAAGGAAGGAAGGAAGGAAGGAAGGAAGGAAGGAAGGAAGGAAGGAAGGAAGGAAAGAAGGAAGGAAGGCAGGTTGGGAGGGAGGGAGGGAGGGAGGGAGGGAGAGAGGTCACCCTTTTTTATTATCTTATAAATTTTTAATATGAAAAAATTTTAAGAATACACACAAAAGTACTAGAGCTAATAGTCCAATAAACACTCATTTATCCGTGACCCAGATTCAACAATGATCAAGATTTGACCCACTTGCTTCATCCATTTTGTACATTTTTAAAACATTCATTTTTTCTTACATAAACACATTGCATTATCACACAAGAAAATTTTCAATTCCTACACTGATTTTTAAAACATTTAAGTTAACAGAAAAATTAAGCTTGCTGAGGAAATGTTTGAAATGCCACATAGTAACCCCAGACAAAACCTGAAGATGCCCTCAAGTCCAGGAAAGCAGAGGTTCCCACAGTTCAGTGTCCCCGGCAGCTTTCAGGGCTTGTAAGCAGTATCCACTGACACAGGATGTGAGGCCATCAACAGCCAGTTCTCCAAACAAAAATGCCTCCTGGATGAAAAGGGTGTCTCTGCTCCTCTCCAGCAAGACCTCACCCCTCAGCCACATGGCAGGGTACTCTTGTTCCAAAGACACCTTTAGCTGAGTGAGACTAGAATGGGAGGTGTGAAATGTGTAAGAAAAGACTCAAGAAGCTAGACATTCCCCAAATGTTTGAAGCGTGTGTGTGTGTGTGTGTGTGTGTGTGTGTGTATTGATTTGTGTGAAAAAGGAAATTAGAAAACAGCAGGGGATGACTGAAGAGACTTTATCATTCAATTGAAGTTGTGAAGATCTGGGACCTGGTTTGGTATTTATGACAGGGCTCCTAGCATACTAACTACATACTCTGACTTTTGCAGAATGAGCTAAATATAAAAAAGTTGTGGCTTACCAGCTAAGAAGCCTGGGTAAGTCGTTTATCCTTAAGCATTTGTTTCCTTACCTAGGTGGAGGGGATGCTGTAGCTTACCTCTCATTAGTGTTAGTACAGTGAGGGCTAGGGGAATTTGCACAGTAGAAATCATCATATAGGAATATGGTTGTAGTGGGTAGACTGTTTCTAAGGACTTCCAAATTATCCCTGTGATCCAGTTTTGGAGTAGGTGTGACTTCTGCCCACTTCTCTTCTTCTCTATTGCTGATCATAAAACTTGAGGACAGCTGAAAACTTAATCCCAAGTCACCCAGAAAGCATTATCATGAGAAAAAAGCAAGTGGCAGTGGGGTGAGAGCTTTGTTTTCACTCCGGAGAGTTTTTCTTGATCTTGGTGCCTAAGACAGGCCTAAGTATTATGATCCCAGGACTGAAACATCCTGGTAAAATTTCAAGTGCAAACTAAAAGTAAAAAGTTACACAGAGGGGAAAAAATGCACATTGCCCTGTTTCTTTAAAAAATATATATGTTCCTTTTAAACCTGTGTGGGATTAGAAATCACTGAAGCTATTTGCTTAAAATGGATAGATCACAGAACACTCTTCTGCCAGAAAAAAGCAAACAAACAAACAAGCCTGTGATGGCTTAATTAGGCTTGGGGTAGTAGAGAAAGGAAGTGAAAATAAATCTTTTTTTGCCGTCTATAGAGAGAGGCGAGAAAGGAGCACAGTGATGAATTATAGAGAAGTCCACAGGGAATGGGGTGTACTTGAGGTTGAAAACCTTTCCCACTCCTGAGTCCAGCTGGGCACAACCTGATATGTGACCCCAAAACACTTCTTTGGGCTTCCAAAGACAACAGCTTGCAGTCTGGAGATTTTATTACAATCAGGCACAATAATAGTAATAGTAAGAACAAATAATAATGGAGAAGACTTAGTCATAAGCCAGTCAAGTTCTGTTTTGCATATGAAAGCTCCTCACAGGCAGTATCTCTTGAAAAGCAGTTGTAGTTGAGAAGCCAGTTGATTGTCAATGCTTTTTTCCCCTCTAAATTCAGAGCAAATGCCTCTTGTACTTTATTCCATCTGGGTAGAAGTTGAAATCAATATTTCACCCACAGTTTGAAGTTTACTCTGTAATGTTGGGGATTAATGGAATTTTCCTCATGTTTAGAGAGCAATTTAGATTGAGGTAGCTTCTCTAATCATTCATAGCCCAGGCACTCTTTGTTAACAAATCTTCCATCAGATTACCTGTGCAATACTAAGCTTATAAAGGACAGAAAAAGGACAGGGGGGTTGCTTTAGGTTTTTTAAAACATTTTATTTCAGAATCATTTCAGATACACACAAAGTTGCAAAATTTGTACAAAGAATTTCCATATACTCTCCGTTTGTCTTTTCAGACCTTGACACTTTGAGGAAGATAGGCCTATGGTCTGAAGGATATCCCTCAGTTTGGGTTGGATGGGTGTTTGATCATGATTAAATTCAGACTATGCATTTTTTGGTCAGAATGTCACAGAAATGATGTTGTGCCCTCCTTGTGGGGTTATCAGAAGGCACATGGTATCAATTTGTCCCTTTAATGTTGAGGCTAACTTTAGTCACTTGGTTAAAGTGATTTCTGCTAGATTTTTGTACTGTAATGTTACTATTTTTCTCTTTGCAACCATCTTTGTAATTATCTTGGGGGAAGATACTTTCAGATGATGTAAATACTGTCATGTGCTAATTTCGGCATCCATTGATGATTCTTGCCTAAAACAATTATTATTGCAGTTTTTGCCAAATATTTTTCTATTTCCATCATCTTCCTATACTTATTACTTAGACTTCTTTTTAAATAAATATCTTTTTCTTATTCTTCTTTTAATTATTTACTCAGTGATTTATTTATATCAGCATGGACCCATGGGTTCTTATTTTATTCACAGGTTATAATTCATCATTATCACCATTAATTGTGTTGTTTCAGTTGTGCCAGAGTTTACCAGTGGGGGCCCCTTCAAGTCTTTTTTGATCTTTTTTGATCTTTTTCATCTTTTTTGGCATGTCGCCCTCGTGTTTTGAGGATTGAGGATTTACATACTGGTTGCTGGCTTTCTACATTTTACTTCCCTAATGACTAGGGTTCAAGGAATATGGACCACTTTTAGCTGTGCATAAATAAAAAATAAAATAAAAGAGAACTATACTAAGAAAAGATGAAGACAAATCAACACAAGGTGAACTCAGCTTTTTAAATATGTCTATGAAAGGTTATCTTCCCATTGTTTTAAATTCATGACCCACTTGTAACTGGAGCAGATTTACATTTGAACTGGCCTCCCAAGTATGTGAAAAGATAACCTAGGAGCTGCCAAGAGGTGATTGTTATTAATGCCCAAATTTGACAATTATAACTCCATCTCCGTAATAACAAACTAGAGTCTCCTTTCAAAACTTCCATTATAGACTAGAATTTTCACACCCTTATTGGTTGTAGATAAAACAGACCTAGATTTTTCTGTTCTGACACCTTTGGAATTAAGCAATGTATGTTCTCCAGAACAAATCGTCATTGGTCAGAGATGCTGGTAACACTTGGATTCAGAAAAAAGAAATTGTGTTTTGCCCATCCTTTTGACTTAATCCTGAAATTCCTGAAGGCAGAATTACCAGCCAAAGTTTTCAGGTGGTAAGTGGGACATGCGCTTCAGGTCCCCAGTGGTGTAAGATGCTGTTCCAGCTGCTTCTGATTGCTACAGAAAGCTCGTGCTGAAGCTGTCTCACACCTACTTCTGGAATGACTGTGTTATGGGTTACAGGTTACAAAGCGTGAATAACAAAATGCAGCATAGGTAGGAAGGACCCATACAAACTAATCTTTTACCACGCAAGCAATTGCAAGTGCTAGCAATAACTGTTTGATGTAGTGGTTTATTTACTTACTATGTATTTATGGAGCTAGGTCCTAGTGGGACACTAGGTTTATTGAGACACTTCAAAAGGATCATTCTGAGGTTTAAATATTTTTAAAGGAAAAAAAATGTAATTAAAAGGCTAAATAATGAAACACAAACATACACCTACATATATACACACATAAATAAGAACTTGCTAAGGTAATTAAGAGGTGCTTCTCTATTGAATGTCACTGTTTTGGTAACTCAGTGAATGATTGCTTTAGAAAACTTTCAAGGAAAAGCTCATACTATTAAAAACAAAATTACATTTTAAAATCAATTGTTAATGACACACAGCACAATTCCATCTATACAAAGTTCTAGAATAGACAAAATTAAGAGCAGAACATAGACACTGGAGACAAACTGCTTGGGGTCAAATCCCATTTCTGCCACCGTTTACTCATTGTTTCATTTTGTTTGTGTTATTTAACCTTCCTACATCTCATTTTCTTATATGTAAAACAGGTTTCATAAGAGTACATCAGAGAATTGTCATAAGGCTTAAATATGCTAATACCTGTGAACTGTTCAGCACAATGTCCAGCATTACAGGTATATTGTATTTAATGTAAATTCGAAGGAGTTCCTGCTATGCTGCTTCAAGTGGTGAATAAAGGGCCATGAGATATGAACAAAAATTTTCAGAGAGCACACACAAATAGAAGTTACCATTCTAATCACAAAAAGCAGTCAGGTTGACTTGATATATATAGACATCATTATGCTGCACAATCATATGCCATTTTTCTTTAAAACTATAAAACTTATAAAACTATAAGTGCCTCACATAAATGATTGCTTAGAATTCCTTCATATCCTGAACCCACTTTACAATTTTGCTCATCTAATTTCAATTATATTCTCATATTCCATGTTTATATCATCTTCATTACAAATAAACATTTTAAACACCACATAGCCTATCACCTCATAGCTAGAATTCCCAAGCTTTTGATACTTTCTCCATCTTCCTCTTAATTCCAATGCCCTGGACACTTGTCTGCATTTGTGTCTAATTGGTCTATTTGGATGCACTCTCTTCAGGATTCCAGAGTATTTGTCCTCTGTTCTGCCTCCTCCTGAGAATATCAGTTCTGAGAACAAAAGGGCAATGAGGTAACTAAAGTTCTTATCTGCAGTATGGTCACAGTGATACAATAGTTTTTATCTCCACAAGCTGCTTTGACAGTTAATATACTCAATACATTTTAGCTATTACACTGACAAGAAAAAAATTCTGAGATGTTCTAAATTATAATATGGCAGCAAAAGAGTGAGAAAGTCCAGAATAATTAACTACTTAATAGCTGTGGGCTGATTAACAAAAGGCTTCCCAGATCCTCAGATGCATGTTGGAGCTTTAAATCAGTCTCCAGGCTTCTATTAGTCAGCCACTAGACCTAATGCATCCTACACAGGCATGAACTTTCAGGGCTGTTGCACCAGTCGAAAGCAGTAAATTCTTCTTCCTTACAGACTGTGCTCTTATCACAGAACTGTCCCCTCTTCCCCTTCTCCTACCCCCCTTACCTGTAGCTAATATAAATTCTTTCAAAACAGCTTACATCATGTATAAAAACATAATGTATAAAAGTGATTGTCAACTTCAGGATGGTGAACATGCTGCCTGCTCCATGCAGCCCAGCTACTGGTGGTTTAGACTTCATGCCCAAGGATCTAGTTCTTTTCTGGTTAGCATATGGTTCAATAAAGCCTTTCTTTAAAAAAGTTTTCAGCCACAGAACTGATTTGTTTGTTTGTTCGTTTGTTTAACATTATTTTTTGTGTTGGTCATTCATACTCTCTTATGCTACTTGGAATTTTGGGGTGTGACATACTTTTGCAAAATGGTTGACCAGAAATAGGTGCTAAGGATTTAATTTGGGGGGGCGTGTTAATTATTTTTTAGTGATTATCCTATTACAATTGTCCCTATTTTTTCCCCTTTGTCCCACTCCACTCAGTACCCCACACTCCCTCAGGCCATCCCCACACAGTTGTTCATGTCCATGGGTCATGATAAGTTCTTTGACTACTCCATTTCCTATACTGCATTTTACATCCCCGTGACTCCTCTGTAACTACCTGTTTGTACTCCTTAATTCCCTTACCTCTTCACCAGTTCCCCCATACCCCCTCCCATCTGGCAATCATCAAAATGCTCTCTATATCCATGATTCTGTCTCTGTTCTTCTTGTTTGCTCAGTTTGTTTTTTAGATTCTACTGTTGACATATGTATTTATTGCCATTTTATTGTTCATAGTTCTGATCTTCTTGTTTTTCTTAAATAAGCCCCTTTAACTTTTCATATAAGAATGACCTGGTGATGATGAACTCCTTTAGTTTTTTTCTTATCTGGGAAGTTCTTTATCTTCCCTTTGAGTCTATATGATAGCTTTGCTGGATAGAACAATCTTGGCAGTAGGTCCCTGCTTTTCATGACTTTGAATATGTCTTGCCAATCTCTTCTAACCTGCAAAATTTCTTTTGAGAAATCAGCTGACAGTCTTATGGGGACTCCCCTGTAGATAACTAACTGCTTTCCTCGTACTGCTTTTAAGATTTTTTCGTCATCTTTAACCCTTGGTATTTTAATTATGATGTGTCTTGGAGTGGGCCTCCTTGCACTCTTCTTGTTTGGAGCTCTCTGTGCTTCCTGGACTTGCATGTCTACTTCCTTCACCAAATTAGGGAAGTTTTCCTTCACTATGTTTTCAAACAGATTTCCAATTTCTTGTTCTTTCTCTTCTTCTTCCTCTAGCATGATGAGAATGTGGGGACACTTGAAGTTGCTCCACAGGCTGCTTAGGCTATTCTCATTTTTTTTGGATTCTTTTTTCTTTCTTATTGTTCTGCTTGGTTGTTTTTTTGCTTCCTTATGTTCCAAATCATTGATTTGATTCTTGGCTTTATCCAGTCTACTGTTGTTTCCCTGTAAATTGTTCTTTGTTTCAATTAGTATACCTTTGCTTCTGACTGGATCTTTTTTATGCTGTTCAGGTCCACACTAAGTTCCCTGAGCATCCTGGCAACCAGTGTTTTGAACTCTGGATCTAATAGATTGCTTATCACCATTTTGTCTAGTCCTTTTCCTACAGTTTTGATGTGTTCTTTCATCCAGGCCATGTTTCTTTGTCTCTTCATTTTGGCTGTCTCCTTGTGTTTGTTTCTGTGTATTAGGTAGAGCTGTTATGATTCTGTGTCTTGGTAGTGTGGCCTAATATAGTAGGTGTCCTGTAGGGTCCAGTGGCACAGCCTCCCCTATCACCCAAGCTGGGTATTCATGGTGTGCCCTCCATGTGGGCTGAGTATACCCTACTCTTATAGTTGAGCTTTGATTGCTGTTGGTAGGTCAATGGGAAGTATTACCTGGGCCAGTCAGCCACAAGGACTGGCTGTGACCACTGACCACCAACCTCTACCCTCTTTGGAGAATCAGCTGTGCAAGAGCAGGGTAGTGTTGTTCCGATGTGGGCTGTAGCTGTCCACTGTGTGTGCAGGCTCTAGGATTTCCTGGGTGGTGCAGGCCAAAGTCAGTCCCTACCTGTGTTCTTCCCGGGGCCACAGAGCAAGAGTTATAAAGCAGCCTGCGATGTCTGCAACTTGCACTGGGCTTGGAGAATCCCAGGTGAAGCCAAGCTGTGACTCTAGGCTGGCTGCTGGTAGTGCCAGGCCTGGAACTAGCAAGAGGTACAGTAGCTGGGGCTCACTGATTCCGACTGTTGATTATTTGGTAGGATTTAGGAAGTTGTGAAGTATGATCCAAGATCAGCCATTCCCATGGAAAAGTTATAGTTAACAGTTGGGTGGGCCCAAAATTTCTTGGGACAGGGTCTCAGGGGATCTCTAGGGTGGGGCGAACAGTGTCAGCCAGGTTGATGGAGTCTCAGGTGTGGCACCAGCCTGCCAGCTCTGTGGCTCTGTTGGGGGGGGGGGCTCAGAAAGGAACAATGTCCTTTTCCTGCCTTTCTGCCTGAGATAAAACTGTCCCCGCAGCTCTTGCCTTGATGCCAGACACTTCGGTTCCTCCCCTTATGCCACTGGTGCCTTTCAAGCTGCTACCCTGGTGCTGGAGCTCAGAGTAGTGAGTCTGAGTAAGTCTGTGTGTGGGTTCTTTAAGAGGGACTGCTTTGGACTCTAGAAGTTTCTTCCACCAACTCAATCCCTGCTGTTTCTTGCAGCCAAATGTTATGGGGACTTATCTTCCTGGCACTGGAACCCTGGCTGGGGGGGCCTGGTGTGGTGCTGGGACTCCTTGCTCCCAAGATATCCCTCTCAAATTTTTATTCACCACATGTAGATATGCGACGAGCCTGTTTTGCATTTGCCCCTCCTACCAGTCTGGGTGGATGTGGTTTCTTTAATTCCGTAGTTGTCAGACTTCCATTCAACTTGATTTCTGATGATCTGAGTGATGGCTGTACAATACTTTAGTTGTAATTTTGATGTGGCTGTGTGAGGAACCAAGCCACGTTTACCTATGCATCCATTCTGACTGGAAGCCCGGAGCTAGGGGTTTTAAATATTAAACTTGAAGAAATAAATTTTATTGCTTCCAACTAGCCGGTAATGTTTTCAGCAGTTTGGTGTATTACCAGTCCCAGGTGATCACTGTCTTGATGGTAACCAGCCCAGACGCCCAAGCAGCACAGCATACTGCCATTCCGAACAGCTGGAGCCAAGCTCAGTCAGCCTCAGCTTCCCACTCAAGCCATGTAGCTGTGTCTTAGGATCTGAGTGCGAAAATCATAGCCTGACCAAAGAAACAGGATGCATTCTGCTGCTGTCCAGTTAGACGTACAGTTAAAAGTGCCCTTTTCAGGATCTTGACATTAAATAATCATTAAAGTGACTTCAACTTTCAAACTTAGCTATTTCTGAGAGGTAGTTACTTTGACATGTGGGTTTTTATTTTATGTTGATCTTCTGTGTTTCTTATTCCCACAAATACTGCCCAAACCAGAAACCTACAATTCCCCTTTTCCTTTTTCACCTTCCCCAGTTAAAGTGACCATTTTATCGATTCACCTCTTACCTATTGAATCCATTCTCTTCTCTCCATCCCCAGTCCACTGTCGTAGTTTAAGCCCTTACTATCTCACTCCTAGCCTTTAACAATAGTCTATTCGCTTATGTCCCCGCTACTCCATTTTTCTCAAAGAATGAAAGGAACATTTCAAAGTGCAAATGGAGAGAGGTTTGTGTCTCTATCCTGCTTTAAGGCTTTTAATGATTCTCAGCTGGTGGCAGGAGACACCCAGCTCTTTGGCGTGGTCTGTCCTGCCTGGCTCTCGCTCTGCGTTCCAGCTTCTGCCCCTGCTGTGCCCGCACCGGCTTTGGGGCGACAGGCACGTTATTATTTTTGCGTTTCAGCACTTACCCCACGGCTGGATTTGATCAATGTTTGCATAATGACGGAAGGAATGGCTACACACATAATGACAAGCATGAACTTTTTTTTTTTTTTTAAGTTTTTAGTTCTAGGTTTTCAATGAATGCTTCCAATTTATTTTTTATTGTGGAAGTAAAACTTCAAAGTTGAGCCAAAGCTCAATTTGGAAACTTAGGGAGGAAAGGATCATAGAAACTATATTTTATAATGTATACATGTATTTGTATATATGGTGCATACATATATACACACATATATTTTGTAAAATATAAACATTTTTAGTTTTAAGAAACCTGAATATTTTTAATACAATAAACACATTGATGTTTGTATCTTTTTGCCAGAGAAAAAAATGGTGTGTTTTTGATTAAATAGTGGCAATTAAATTAACTTTTAAAGCATACATATAGACTTTGAGATAAGGTAAGCTTAGGAAAATTGAGAATAAAGAGGACAAAAGTGAGACCAGAAGGGAAGACAAGGAGCTGTTGTGACTGGCAGCCCAAGGAGCAGAGATCAGGCCAAAGGAAGGCATACCTGGACAAGCTGTGACTGTGACCTGCCAGAATGTCTTGTTGACCTAATCATGTGGCAATGTGCTGGACATCATTTCACCCAGCTGCACTGATTTTCATAGCTAAACTGAGTTCCTCTTCTGTGCCAAGCCCTATCCTAGGCCACAGGAAGGCCTAGGTGATTACAAAAGAGATCTTGACTTGAGGAGTTAACAATCTAGCAGGAGAAACAAGTAAATAAACCATTAATTATCATAAAATGGTCGCATACTCCAAATGCTATGAAATAGAGAAAGAGCTTCTGCCTGAGTGATGGGACCAACAAGAAGCCCAAATCAAGGGAAGTTTTTTAAGGGAGGTGACATAAACTGGACCTTTAAGGAGAAATAGTTAGGAGGACCCAGTGTGAGTATCAGCAAGGAAGTTTGTGAACTGTGGCACGTAAGGTGCCAGGTGGGAATTGGGGGCTAATGAAGGAAATGAAGCCAGACAACTAGGTTGCAGACAGATGACCCAGTGTGAAGGACAATCTAAATAATGAATGGATGACAGAAGTCACAAACCCATTATCCTAATCTGATGCTCAGAAACCCCAGCATGGGTGATTTCATTGGATGGCCGTTCTCTGTCCATAAAGCAGTAGGGAATACTGAGCTAGGGTCATTTTGATTTGTTAAGTTTCAAAATCTAGAATCATGCTTTTTATTCCATGTTGTAGATGCTGTACTCTTATTAACCATAGTTTTCAAAATGCTAATCAAATAATATTGGCTTGGCCAAAAAGTGAATGAGGGTTTATTTGGTTTTTTTTTCCTGTAAAATAAAAGACGCATTTTTTATTTTCACCAATAACTTTATTGATTTGAATATTTTGAGTAGGTCAGCTATCTCCTGCATGGGATAACATTGATTGTTCTCAATCAATGTCCCAATTTAATCGCTATCAACCTCAACTGGTCTAATCAACCATGGTGCATCATCCAGGGAGAAATCTCCAGCATTAAACTTCAAAAAGAACTTCTGATACTTTTTTTTTTTTGACAGAGGGGAAGGGAGAGAGGAAGAGAGGGAGAGAAACATCAATGTGTTGCTGCCTCTCGTGTGCCCCTGCATTGGGGACCTGGCCCACAACCCTGGCATGTGGACTGGGGGATCGATCCAGCGACCCTTCAGTTCGCAGGCCGACACTCAATCCACTGAGCTATACCAGCCAAGGCACACTTGATACTTTTCATCAGTCACAGCACTTCCTCCACACACTGCACAAATCTTTGTCTGTGTTTCAGTTGTGTTTTTACCTTTCTTGAAATAATAAAGCACAATATGCTGAAAATGTCGCTTACTTTCTTCCATCTCCAAATTATATGGCTACAGAAAAATTCACCAATTTTGGTAAGTTCTTTTTTTAAAATGCACGCTGATATGACAGCTGTCCCAAAACAATCTAACAAAATGGTTTCAAATGAAGTTAAAGACAACTAAGTGCTACTAGAGTCATCTTATGCCCCCATTTCCCCCTTGCTGGACATCCAGATTGCCTCCAATTCCTTGCGCATAAATGTGTTGTCATAAACATTCTTGAACGTTACTCTGTGAATATGTATTTAGTCTCATAAGCCTTAACAGTAGTAACTATAATTATAAAGAAACAATTGAAATGAGAAAATCTCCTTGTAACAAAATAGGCAAACTATGATCTCTACTAAGACAGGAAGAAGAGGTAAAGAAAAATTTAGAATTGTACACTGAAACCTATATAATTTTATTAACCCCTGTCATTGCAATAAATTCTTTAAAGTTAGATAAACTGAAGAATTTAAATGGAGTTTAAAATGAAAAAATATGTTTTAAAAAAGGAAGATAATGGAAGAATCATTAATATAGATTTGAGTCTGGAAAATGCAAGATGGAAAAGAGTACAGGGAAAACTGGCCAAATTATAGGAATACCCATTTTTCTTTTGGTATTTCTGGGGTACAGGTAGATGAAAGATTGGCAAGATCTATGACTGACTTCTGAAATTGATTTCTTTTTCTTTTTTTTTTTAAAGCCATAGTTGGTTGGGTTTTTCTTTTTTCTTTTTTTTTTAAAGATTTTATTTATTTATTTTTTAGAGAGAATGGAAGGGAGAAAGAAAGAGAGATAGAGAAACATCAATGTATGAGAGAAACATTGATTGGTTGCCTCATGGCCTGCAACTCAGGATTGACTGGGAATCAAACCAGCAATCTTTTGGTTTGAAGGCTGGTGCTCAATCCACTGAGCCACGCCAGCCAGGCATGAAATTGATTTCTTAAATATAAATACTGTTTCATTTTGTCATATCCTTGGCTCATCTACATGATTGTGTATCTCTTGCAACTAGGTACATCAACTGCCAAGACTCCTACTTCTGCTCTGGGAACCCAAGACCTACTTGCACTTTCTTTTCCTTCCCCACTCTAGCAATGACTGTCCTCAGAAAATAATGTTCATATCATAATTTCCGAGTTTGGGGACATATTTCTTACCCAGGAATATACCTCCTCATCCAGTGACGTCTACTGCCTTAAATATGAGACAAATAAACACAACTAAAATCTAATTATTGTTTCCTCTGCATTTTCTGCTACACCTGGATTGCAAAAGAGGAGTGATTATTCGTCTGAGCAATGTCAATAGTTTGATGAATTTGAGCAAGTTGAGAGTCCTGTGGTATGCTGGTGTTTCATTTAAGGTTAACTTAGTGGTGACCAAGGCATTTCACATTCTTATTTTCCTTGCTTCCATAATTCCTCTCCCACTTACTGTGGTTTTTCAAATAATAAGGAGAAAATGTGATTTAGAGAGCAAAGCCATTTATAGATGAGGAAAATAAGATTAATTCAATTGCTGGAGTTATAGCATCTACTCTAGTGTCAAAACTGGAATAGAGATGATCCCTATTTCCCTTAGTCTTTGCTTTGGTCAATAGTTCACATTCCCAATTTTCATGTTGTGTCTCTCAAACAGGGTGACGTGAGATTTGGGCTGGTCTTGAAGGTATTTCACATTGACATCTCCCTCTTTGTCACTTGATCCAAATCTTAGTGGAAGAAAAAGGAAAAAAGTGAGGGAATAGATGTATCCTAATTATCAAAAATCACATTTTTCTGGGGCGAAAAGCTCATTTGTATACATTAAAATGCATCAAAGAGCAGTAAAACTATGGGTGAGCCTGAGAACATTCCTGGGCTTCCATTTCCTTATTTGTACAATGAGAATATTAGTGAGATAATGTCTAAATATCTTCTACTTCTTTACTTCTTCCACTGGCCGCTGCTGACTGTCCTCTTTGCATGAATTTTTTTCTTCAGCAATCCCAAATAAATTATGGAAAAGTTGTATATCTAGATACACATAGATAGCTATCATACATGATGTCACTGCTCCATTTAATCCTTGAAATATATTGCAAGGTGTTACTAGCCATATTTTACATAAGAGAAAACAGAAATTAAGAGAGGTTAAGCAAGTTGCATAAAACCAGCAATTAGTAAGTAATGGAGCTTGGAGTCAAGTTGGTCAGCCTCCAAATTCACACTCTACTTTTTTAAAAAAAGATGTTTTTCATTTATTTATTTTTAGAGAGAGGGGAAGGGAGGGACAAAGGGAGATAAATATCCATGTGTGTTTGCCTCTCACAGGCCCCCCTGCTGGGATCCTGTCCTGCAACCCAGGGATGTGTCCTGACTGGGAATCGAAAAAGCGACCCTCAATCCACTGAGCCACACCAGCCAGGCCACACACTCTTTACATTAAAACACACTGCCAATCATGAATATGTATACACGCCAATGTGCACATTGTAAAGGCCAGGACTGCTCTTTCTTTGCCCACTAGTACCACTGAGGCCAGGGTAAAGTGCTTGTGTTTTTCAGGTGGTGTGCAAGAAATTGGGAATGCCAAAAGTTATCATAGAATCTTATATTTACAAAAAGAGATGGAAAGATAGAGAAGGGGAAGTGGAGAGAAAGAGAGAGAGAGAGGTGCCAAAACTGAGTGGATAAAGTAGTTCAGAGGAGAGGATTCTTATTCTGAGCTGGGACTTTCTGGGTAGCTTCACAGAGGTAGTAGGACTAGAAGGTATGAGGCCTATTGCGGTGTCTTCGTCTAAGTGGAATGAGGGCTTACGTATTATTTCGGATACTTCCTACTATGTCCAACAGATGATATACAGCTCAGCTTGGCTTAAATATTAAGGAAGTTTTTATTATCTCATATAACAAAAGTTCCCAAGTAAGATGGCTTCACGATTAACCTCAGGCTCTAGAACAGCACCAATGACCCATGGTTACTGCATCTCTATTTTCTGCCATCCTAACCCTAGTTTACTTCATGGTTTCAGGAAAACGACTGCAGTTCATGATATTAAATGCAGACATAACCACATCCAGAAGAACAGGTGCTGTTTCTTTCCATGAATTATTTTTAAGAACAAGAATACATTTCCTAGAGACCCCCAGCAGACTTCCCTTCATGTTTCATTTGCCAGAATTAAGATGTGTGCCCCGGCCTAAAGCAATCACTGGCCAACAATGAGACCACCAAGCTGGGCTTAGGCCGGTCAGGACGGACTCCCAGAGCCGGGAATAGGCTCATCTTCTCTGGGTCCCGTGGAGGAGGGGTGAACACCTGTATAAAACCAGAGCCCTGCCGGGAGGCAGAATCTGAGAAGGGCTGTGAGCAGAGCAGGCAATTATTGTGGGTACGGTACACGCAGATACAGGCAGGGGGCGATATTTTGGAAACGCGGCACTCAGGACTAACGCGAGCAGGATTGGATCAATAGGTAAACACATCACATTGAAAATTTTTAGAACTACTTGTTGAAAATACAGAAGATAGAAAGGAACAAATAAAAGAATTTATCTTTGGGTAAGCAGAAAGATACTTTCTTATTTCTTTTTTATACCAGGAAAATTGGGCTAATTTCAAGGGATTTTAGCATAGTTTCTATTCTCATTAATTCATTTTTTAAATATCCTTTAAAACTTCCTGGTTTTTTTTTCCATTTTTAGAATTGCTCTAAATATCTAATATATTATCAGCACTCTTCTCGTTCCTTCACTATTGATCATTTCTTTCTTTCTTTTTTTTATTGTTGTTCAAGTACAGTTGTCTCCATTTTCCCCCACCCACTCCCACCCCCCACCCTCTATCCTACCCCTCTATGGCTTTGTCCATGGGTCCTTTATACATGTTCCTTGACGACCTTTCCCCTTCTTTCCCCCATTATGCCCATTCCCCCTCCCTCTCTGGTTACTGTCAGTTTGTTCTTTATTTCAATGTCTCTGGTTATATTTTGCTTGCTTGTTTGTTTTGTTGATGAAGTTCCACTCATGAGTGAGATCATATGGTATCTGTCTTTCACTGCCTGGCTTATTTCACTTAGCATAATGCTCTCCAGTTCTACCTATGCTGTCGCGAAGGGTAGGAGCTCCTTCCTTTCTGCCGCATAGTATTTCCTTGGGTAAATGTATGCACCCCAATGTTCTCAGCAGCACAACTGACAATAGCCAAGTGCTGGAAGCAACTTAAATGCCCATTGGTAAATGAGTGGATAAAAAAACTATGATCACTTCTTCCATGTATAATTGATTAATTTCTGACTATTGGGTAAAGGGCTACTCCAACCGTAATTAAGCCTTAAGAAGAAGAAACGAAGGGATGAAATGACAGGCTTGGAGGTACGGACCATTAGGTGCAAACTCTAACACAGAAATAGACAAAAAGGAAAGTTCGACCTTGCCAAGAAGAAGAGATTTTTTTCTCTTCAAAGTGAGAAAAAAATCTCAAGGCCAATAAATACAGAAAGAAATATATTACTATGTTAAGCTAATATTCATGTTATGCTGAGCACTGTACTTTTCATGTATTACCTCATTTACCCCCTACAATGAACCTGCAAATTAGAGGGTCTTCATCTGTAATATTGGCATAAGAACTGAGGCATGGAACAGCTAAATAACATTATGAAGATTCCAAGATTCAAACTTCAGTAGCTGGC